>VXBL01003671.1:0-12031 GCA_013400195.1 Aramus guarauna
CGCCACGGAGCGATGCCCCCGCGGGGACCCCGGGAAGGATGGATCTGTCCCTGCCCAGAGCAGCACGGCGGGCTCCAGCACCCTGCGGCAGGATCCGGCTTCCCGCTCTGGTCCCCGAAGGGGAGGGGACGCAGAAGCTGCTCCGTGGCTCTGCTGCTCAGCCCCGGGAGCCGGGTCTCCCACCGGGAAGAGCCTGCTGAGGAGGAAGAGGAGGAAGAGGATGAGGAGGGGTTTGCTCCTGGTGGAAGCACCCCGCTCTCATTGCACCTTCTCAGCATCCTTCCCCCAGGAGGGGGAGAAGCACGTTGAAGTCAATGCCAACTTTGGGGGCTGGGGGGGTGCAGGAGGAGGAAGAGGAGGAAGAGGATGAGGAGGGGTTTGCTCCTGGTGGAAGCACCCCGCTCTCATTGCACCTTCTCAGCATCCTTCCCCCAGGAGGGGGAGAAGCACGTTGAAGTCAATGCCAACTTTGGGGGCTGGGGGGGTGCAGGAGGAGGAAGAGGAGGGAGGCAGAGGAAGCAGCCCAGAGCCTGTGGCATCACGAGGCCTTTCCCGGGGACTGGCCCTGAGCAGGGGCCCGGTGCTGCCTGGGTCCCCCAGGAGTGAGGTGACACAGTAGTGGCATCCGAGGTACCGGCACTCGGCAAAACTCAGCGGGTATCGGCGCCTGGCACAGGGACGGGGCGGGGGACACTGCTGGTGGGACCGCAGGGACACTGTGAGGTTCAAGGGCATCAGGCAGGGACCCGGCAGCTGCCAGGCCCCAGTCCTTCACCCCAGCCCCGTCACGTCATTTCTAGAGGGACCAGGGTATTTTTTTTTTCCCCCCGTCTTCCATCATTACAATTTGTTTTTCCCAGGCTCTTGCGCTCGCTCAGCCCATTTATTGGGATTCCCCCTTTTTTTGGTGCACTTGCCTTCATCACCGCAGGCTGGCTGGTTCCAGTTAGTCTCACTGCTAGAAAACCAGCATTTAAAGAGATTTTCATAGAATCGCTTTTTTTTTTTTCCTTCCTAAGCACAACAGAACTTGTCTGGTCGGGCTTTGGGTTATGCGTATTGCTCTTTGCTCAGGTGCTGGGGTAGGTGATGTCCGAGAGAGGAGATGAGTCAGCTCTGAGGGAGTTCTCGGCCCTTGATTGGCAAAGCTGCGTTGGGTTTGCATAGCAAGGGTTTAATTGGGGGGGGGGGTCTGCTGTGAGCAGCTGCTAGAAGCTTCCCCCATGTCTGACCATCATGCCAGCCAGCTCTGAGACGGACCCGCTGCTGGCCAAGGCTGAGCCCATCAGTGATGGTGGCAGAGCACCTCTGCAATAACAGAGTTAAAGAGGGGGAAAAAAAACCCAAACCCAAACCAGAAATGATTGCAGCTAGAGAAAGGAGGGAGAAGATGGAGAGAACACCACTGCGGATGCCAAGGGCAGTGCAGAAGGAGGAGCAGGAGATGCTCCAGGTGCTGGAGCAGAGGTTCATGGATGCAGCCTGTGGAGAAGCCCATGGTGAGGCAGGCTGTCCCCCTGCAGCCCATGGAGGATGATGATGCCCCTGCAACCCATAGAGAACCCCACCCCAGAGCAGGTGGAGGCACCTGAAGGAGACTGTGACCCCATGGGAAGCCCATGCTGGAGGAAGCTCCTGGCAGGTCCTGTGGAGAGAAGAGCCCACCCTGGAGCAGGGAGGAGTGTGAGGAGTCCTCCCCAAGGAGGAGGGAGCAGCAGAGCCAACATGTGATGAACTGACCACAACCCCCATTCCCCGGGGGGGGGAGAAAACTGGGAGTAAAGTTGAGTCTGGGAAGAAGGGGGGCAGAGGGGGAAGGTGTTTTTAATTCTTATTACCCTGATTTGATTGGTAATAAATCAAGTTTTCCCAAGTTGAGTCTGTTTTGCCTGCAACAGTAATTGCTGAGTGATTTCTCCCTGTCCTCATCTCAAGCCACAAGCCTTTCATTATATTTTCTCTCTCCAGCCCAGCTGCTGTCCAGCCAGGTTTCAACTTTTGATTATAGATTTTAAAAAAAAACATACAACTGAAACCTCCTTTTTGGAGCAAGTATCTCTCTGCAAAGCCCAGTCCCATGCACTGCAGAGGCATGTAATGAGAAGGGAGAAAAAAAAAGCCCAGGCTTTTGGGTGAGAACGTTTTGCCTTGTAGCTGCACCCCATCCTAGGATGCTTGGCCAGTCATTCCAGGGAGCAGCCCAAGGCTCAGTTCCCCCAACCCAACCCCAAAAAAGATGCATTTCCTTGGCAGGAGAGCTCACCACCACCCCTACAGCAGAAGCAGAGACCACTTAGAGCTGGGTTTGACATTTTATAAACAGTTTATTAAAGATCAACATACAAAGTCAGTCCTTCATACACCTGAGCCCACATCCTTCTCAAGGAGGATTTGGCCACTGCAGCCCCCCAAGCAGGGACAGCTTCTCAGCATCTCTCCCCCCCACCTCCATCAGCTGCATCTCCTCTCCTCAGGCAGAGTCATTTTGCCAACTTGTATGAGCATCCTCAGGGTCCTGCAGGTGAGAGGGGGACAAGTGGCTGTGCCCACCTCCAGCAAGGGCAGGGGGTGAGGTCTCATCTCCCCCCAACTCCTGGCATTGCCCAGGACCATCACCAGGGACCTGCAGAAACAGCAGCTGTGCCCCAAGGCACAGAACCTAATTCCAGGGACTGTAAAGGCCACTGACCTGTTCAGAGGATGCCCAGAACCCTTGGTTATCCATTTCCAGGGTCTGGGTCCCTGCTTCAGGGTCTCTTCTGTCCCAGAAGACCACCACGTCCTGCCAGCTGAGCCTCTTGGTCCTCAGGCACTAGGGAGGAGAGCACAGAGGCTGCTCTCTGCTCCCCTCACACAGGGGCTGCTTTGCCCCAGCTTGTTTCTGTCCTCCCCAGAGACAGACAGACATCACCCTTACCACCAGCAAGACGACGGGAGCAGTAATGATGCAGAGGCCGCACACGACCATGATGGCCACGCCGTACTCGGGAAAGCCTGGTTCGGGCGGTGGGGGCTCCAGGGTGTCCTCTGGAGAGGAGCACAGCAGTTAGCACAGCCTGCGGGACACGGGGGCTCTGGCCCATCAGCTGACAGCCACCCACTCTCCTTTGGGAGACCGGAGACAATATATAGGATGCCAATAACATTGGTCTGACACCCCACATGCCCTCTCCAGATAACACTTCCCTCCTGCCCTATGCCAGCCTGCAGCAGATGGATCTCCATCTCCAATCCCCCCAGGCTGTGCAGAGCGATAGGACATGGTTGTTATTAGAATTACACTCTCAGACCAACCATTGCAAGCTGGTCACTTCACCAGCCAAGATCTCACCCTACCTTTGCATAAGGGATCTGGATCTAGTTGATCTCTTCTGCTCACACTGCAGGCACGGAGCCAGAAGCTGGTGAAGCTTTGTACCCATACCCCAAAGGAAAGCTTACCTCCTACAGCAAGAGAGTATGGGTCCACCTGGAAGTCTGAACCAGCCAGAGCCTTGTTTGGCCCAACTGAGAGCACAAGGGCTTCCAAAACCTCCAGGCTGGTCGGAGCAGGGTGCTGGAAGACCACATCCCCATGGCAGATCAAGGAGCCAGGCCTGTGGGCAGGGTTGGGAAGAGCTCCAGAGCTGCCAGTCCCACCATAACCCCACAGCCGCATGCTGGGCTGCGGCCGTGGGCACAGCCAGACTCCTGGCTGGTTTTGCTCAGAGGGGCCCTAGAAGGACATCTCTGCACCCAGGGAGGTATTGGGTTTGCATCATGCTCTTTGGGACAGAAGGGACATCCCAGGGGGTCCAGCAAGTCATTCCTGAGACAGTAGATAGTTGCTTAACCTCAGCTGCCTGCTGCAAACCCCTTTGTGGCTGAGACTAGGCACCCGAGAGCCACAGCCTGTCAGTAGGTGTTTGCAGGGAGACCTCCCTGCATCCGTACACCCCTGCTCCACCCTCCTGCTCAGACAGCCCCTCTGCTCCCACTCACAGAAATCCTCTTATCATCACTTGCAGGAAGCTCCTGTGGTCCCTCAGGGCTCTCGCCACCTGAAAGAAAGGTTTTGCTCAGCTCTTCACCAGCTTTTAGGGTGTTGCACCCATTAAACCACAACCTCCACAGCCAGGATGGAGCTGGGACAGCCACTACAGCAGGGACACAGCAGCACCTCCAGGTCCCTGGCTGCATTTTGGTGACCTGAAGCACCGTCAGATGGCAAGCATCCTGACACTAAAATGGCACTGGAGTTGGGGATCTGATCTGAACAACCCCAAAGCAGTCCCTCTTCCTCCAGTGGTCCTCAGCACCTCCGGAGGACCCCTAGCCCCCTCCCACCAGCCGTGCCTACCGCATCACCAAGGTCTCTGCTGAGCTCCTGGTTCTCTGCAGCAAGCGGATCCAGAAGGTCCTCACTGAAGCGTCTGTTAGTGATGAGGAAGGAGAGCGGGTAAACCTGCAGGTGAAGCTTGGCTCCTGAAGAGGCAAAACATGAGTTAGAGGTGAGCAGAGCTGGCAGCAAGCCCTACCACACACAGGTAGGACTTTTGTCCTTACCCTCCATCAAGAGGGAGGTCAGGTCCACAGAGCAGGTGGCAAGAGCTGTCAAGGCTTGTAGAACCTCTGCAACATCAGCATGGACGATTGTGTCGAGGTAGATGTCTCCAGTGATCTCCAGATTCCCAGTGAGGTTTCTAAGGGGAGAGAAGGGCTCTAAGCAAGGCAGGAAAGCTGGGACCAGGTTCACCAAGAACACCCTTGCTGGTCTTTCTCCAGCTCACCCGCAGTGCGGCAACTTGTGATTCCTCAGCTCAGGGAAGGTGCTCAGTTATGGTACGTGCCATCAGCTGCACATCACCCTCCCAGGTTTCCTCGTGCAGCACAACTCACCTTCCCCCATCTTTGCAGCATTTGCTAATTAGCTGCAAAGCACACAAGAGGTAGCAAAGGTAATTTAATGAAGAGCTTTGGAAAGAGGTAGTTGTTGTCCCATACCTGAGCTGGGTGATAGTGAAGTTCCTCACATAGTAGAGGGCACTGAGAGACCAATTCATCTAGAGGACAAGGAGACAACCGCTCACACCTTGCCCCTTCTTCAGCACATTATCCCACCATGCAGAGCCAGCCTGGGCCCATTTTCCTGACAGGCCAAGTTCCCAGCATTGTCTTTTGGAAGAGCCACCAAGGTTTGCCATACCTTGCTGATCAGCCTCTGCAGCAGGTCTGTCCTGCCTCTCCCAAGCTGGAGGACAGCGAGAGAGATGGACAGCTTCTCTGGGTCCAGGTTCTCCAGGCTGAAGCCTAAAAGTTCAGAAGACAATTATACCCATATTTGTTCTTCCACCTTTCTTGGGAGGTATCAGTCACCCTTGAGTTCATCCTCTGCCGCACACCAAAACACAGAAGCCAGCAGGGCAGCTAAGCTGAGATGAAGACCTGTCCCTTTTGTGGTGGGAAGAGCTTGGGATCTACCACCTCCCAGGACAGGAGAAGCAGGTCAAGGAGGGGAAGCCAGAGAGTTTAGCAGAAGCACTGGATCACACAGGGCCAGCTGCTGCAGATGCTGTCTCCAGCACTAGAGTATCCTTGCATGGGTCAGGAGAGGGGAGGTTCAGTGAAAATGAAGCCCAAAATCCAAACTGGGCAGGTTTTGGCTCTGATAGAGGCGTGGGGAGGACACTTGACAGCAGCAGCTCTGCTGTGGGAAGATCTCTGCAGCTTACCACTGGACTGGACAGACTGTGGCTCCAGTTGCCAACTGAAGATGCTCCTTCCCCTTCTCGCCTCTGTGACAACCGTCCGGATGAGGTGGGAGTGGGTGGGAGCAGGAGCATCCCCCCGGAACAGAACCTCCCCTTGCACGACCACCGAGCCGTTCCTGGGAGGGAGAGGAGATGATGGGCAGCCCACCTCCCCTCTGAGAGGAGCTGTAGAGCCCCATCACCCTCACATTAACACCCCACCAAAGAGAGGTCTCAGGTGACTTTATCTGGACCCTCAGACACTTTCAAGCAGGGATGCTGAGGAGGGAGCATAGCCCCTCACAAGAGCCATCTGGAGCACTTTGCTGGGCAACTCCTTCCCTCCAAGCCAAAGCCACCCTCTCCATCCGTTCCCCCAGGGCAGAGCTGCCTACTCACATAAACTCGAGGACGTTTGCCCGCAGGAAGGTCTCATAGGTAGACAGCATTTGGGTTAGCTGGAAGCAAGCAGCATCTGTTAACCAACAAGCTTTTGCAAATTCCCCCACGCGGAGGAGTCACGTACCAGGACATGCACAATAAGTATGGAGGCAAGTTGGCTCCGTTTGCCCAGGTAGGGCATGTCGGACCTCTGGGGATTGTCATGGCTGAAGCTCCCATCAGCCTAGGAACAGCACCCAGGAGGGAATGCCCCAGCACCAACACAGCATGCGACAGCGCTGCTAGCTACTGGGGGTGAGGGGAGCCCAGCCCCACCTCAAGCCAAGCATCCCAGTGCAGCTTTGGTGGAGCAGCACCAGGGATTTGTCCCCACCGTGTCCAGGTGGCTGATAGACCAACCCAGGGCTGATGCAGCCTGCAGGCTCCTCACCCCAGCAGGGCTTCCCTGCTGTAGCTTCTCACCCAGAAGCACCAATATCTCCACCGACCGGCTCCTGCACTCACCATCAGCATCACTTCTTCCTCCAGCGCCCTGTAGCTCCCTGAAGATTTGTTGCTCAGAGCATCGGTGTAAGCGATGCCCAACATCCGGAACCGCAAGGGCAACACGTGTACAAGTTGTGCAGGAGTCAGGAGCCCAGAGGGCTTCACTCCTGGGGACCCAGGTTTGCCCATCGTCATCAGCTCAGCTGGGGTGAAGGCTTCTCCTGCAGCTGCAGAGAGATGCTCTCTGGCTGCAGAAGGGTGTTGGGAGGTTACAGAGTAACTGGATGTGGACTGAGCATCAGGCATTGCTCCTGCTGGTGCAACCAGGGTCTGAGAGCTGACTGGGAGGCTGGCTGCAAGCATAGCTCCAGGAGAAGTCAGTACATAGGATGGAGATGACAAGCTTGTGGTGCTGGTGTGGTGCTCAGCCTCAGAGCAATGCTCCGGAGCAGGGTTCCTGGGGCTGGGAGGAGACGCAGAGCCTGGGCTGGCATAGGCAGGCCCTGGAGGTCCTGCTGGAGCAGCAGCGGGTCCTGCCGATGTTGTCCTGGGCTCACTGTGCCCATCATCTTCTGCCGTGGCCACCTGTCCAGGTAGCATGCTCATCTCTACCACCTTCATGGCCCAGTGTTGCCCTGTAGTGGGTGCATCCTCAGATGCTGTTGTGAGGAAGGGATCTGGATGCAGAGATGGCCTCTGGGTAGGTGACCCCAGGAGAGAGGCATGTGTCACACCTGCAGCTCTTGGAGAGGGGGAAGCCACCGCAGCAGCTCCATCCTTGCAGGGTGCTTTGGTTGCTCCAAGCTCTGGGATGGCCTCAGGGGCTGCCGAGCTCCCCCCAGTCACAGCAGGACCTGCAGCGCTGGTCGGAGCAGGGGAAGGGTGAGCTTTGGTGGATGTCAGCAGAGCCCGCTGTGCGGGGCGGGAAGACGGGTCACTTGGCTTCTCCGAGGTGACAGCAGGTCCCTCGGATTCTGCTGTAGGAAGGAAAGGAGCCAGCACTTGTGGGTGGTTGACACCACGGGCCACTGCAGCACTGGGAGAGGATGCCGAGACAGTGGTCAGAAGTCCAGACCCATTTCCTGGGACCTCAACCAAGACCGTGTCCACCAGCAGAGCAGCTTCACCATGCAGGAAGATACCAGCAGGCTGTGTGTCCCAGAGCATCTCCGGTGTCACGGCAGAGGGTACCCACACGGTGCCGGGATGCGTTTCAGTCAAGCTGGATGTCCTCTCTGACGGCAGAGCTGAGGACACCCCTGGAAGGGGCACCAGTTGAGGAGCAGCAGTGTGGTCCTCACCCCCAAGCAGGCCAGGGCTTGGTCTCACCTCTTCCTTCTGCCCATTGCAGCTCCTTGTTGTAACTCCAGGAGCTCCATCCTGGACATCAGAGAAGCCACCGGCTGTAGATGGATCAGACACAGGCGCACTACGAGAGGACAAGTCGCTGGCTGTGACCACAGCAGGAGGCTTAAAGCTTGCAAGCGGGCTGAGATCCGCTCTGCGGAGTGTGGTCCCATGGGCAGGGGATGCCCCAAGGGTCTGGTCACCCATGGTTGGGAAGAGCTGAGCAGAGGTGTCAGGCACTCCGGTGCCAAGCCGCTGTGCCGGGGAGAGCGTCACGGCTGTGCCCAGCCCAGATCCGGGCTGCCACTGTGGTGAGCTCTGAGCTGCCAAGGGAGAAGCAGCGGCCACAGTTGGTGTCCCCAAGCTCCGTCCCTTGACCTCTGTTCCACAGGACACATCTCCTTCAACCCCCGGGGTGCTTGCAGAGCCCATCAGCATCTTCCCACGCCGCTGCATCACCCCTGCATCGAGCAGGTCCCCACGTGTTGCCACCGGATTGTCACCTGCCCCTCTCCGGGAGGCTGGCAAGCCTGGGCCAGTGTGGGAAGGAGGTGGGGAGCCCGGGGGGGCCCTGGGGAGAGCACCCAGAGAGCCCAGGCTGCACAGGAGAGCCGTGGCAGACAGGCAGAAGGCCAGCACCAGGATGGCTTTGCACCGCAGCCCACCGGTGGCCATACAGGCAGCAGGACCTGTGGCCACAGCCTCTTCCCTCTCACCACAGAAGGTCATTTTCGGCTGTAGGGCAGCGATGTCCATGGGGTCCGGTGGTCCTACCCCTCGGCTGTGCTTGGGAGAGGCCATGGGGAGAGCCTGGCTGCGGGGAGGTACAGCAGGAGCTTTAGGCTGGGCCCCTCCAAGCTCCATAGCCCACCCCAGAGCATCCCACCCACCAGGGCCAGGCCATCTCCAGCAGCTCCTCCAGCTCAGGGAAGCCCGTGCCAAGCCTCAGCACCTCCCAGGAGGAGGCAGGGATGCTCCCGGCACAGAGCAGGACCATACCCAGCCTCAGACCTTACCTCATCCCAGACAACCCCACCAAGGACAACAACCCTTCCCAACCCACCAGCACCCCTTACCAGGCAGCACCCAAGGAGAAGGGAGCACCAAGCCCCCACCCAGCCCTGCCCTTTTATCTCATTGCCCAGGGAGGGGGCGGCTCCCCTCCTGCTGCTCCCAATTAATGCACAAACTCATTTGCACTCCCCCAGGTGAAACTTTTTCCCGGCCGGAGGGATCCCCGGCTTCCCTCTGCTCCTCATTAAGCCTTGTTGTCCGCCCCAAACACCACGGGTGCTCCTCAAAACACCAAATTTATTGATGATGGGATGGAGGGGCTGGGAATGTCAGCGGTGAGGTTTGGTCCGGCCGGTTGGGAGATGCTGGATGCGGATTTGGGACAGCAGAAAACAAAACAGAGCATCTGAAAACGAGCCAAAGCCTTTAATCGGGCGAGGCACCTCTGAAAATTCATATTCTTACAAAATATTAAATAAAGTGAAGAAACTTTCTCCCCTGGAACCTTATATATATATATATATATAATACAAAAAATTACAATATTATAACAAACACTGCTTTCCAAATCGTTTTACAACGCTACGCGCAGACCCAGCGTGGCAAGGGAGGGCGAGCGAGCAGAACAGCAGTCGTGTCCCCCCTCCACCTTCCCTGTCCCCAGCATGGCCAGTACATCCCAGTAGAAAACCAGCAAGGCACCTGCAGAAAACACGGCAGCGGCAGCCGCTGCCTCCCCCGGCCGGCAAACACACCTTTTGGCTAAAAAAAAAAAAGAGTTTATAGTACAGTTTGGGTACTTTATATATTTTTTTTTTTCCTGGCCCTGCATTTTCTTAGTTGAAAATAAATATTTCCTGTAGTGAAATAAAAACTAAGAATAGTTCTCATTTTGTTCCTCCGTGCCCCGCAGCAGCTGGAAAAACACCTGAGTATCGAGTTTGTAAGGCCTCTGCTGCGTACCGCCGCTGCGCACCGGGCGAGGGGGAGGCACAGCGGGATCACCGCGTCTCTGTGGTCCCCGGACGCGCATCTCCCACGTTCTCCTTCGGGACAGCTGGGATCCGTTGTCGTCAAGTGGTTCGGTTTGCTTTAACCGTCTTTACATCTTCCTCGCAGCCTTTTTCAGCTACGATGGGGAGCGAAACTCTCAGCATCGCTCCCGCCGTCTCGGTCCAGCACAGTAAACAGATGAAGCCGTGAGTTTAAATAAAAAGACAAGTATAAATTACTATATATATTTAAAAAAAAAAAACAAAACAAAACCCAAAACCCACATAACCTGAAGGCAGCAGCTCCTTATAAAGGTAAATTCGTAACATTTTAAAAATGTCTTCATTTAAAACCACCACGACAACAACAAAAATAAGTCCCGTGACTACAGAAGTTGCGATTCCCTTGACCCTTAACGTTGCGGTTAAGTCTCCGTAGCACTTTACAGATTAAAAACCGGGAGGAAGGCGCGTTTATTGGGAACGGCGTGCGTAAAGCAGGAGGGGCGAGCCGGAGGCGAGAGGAAGGAGCGTGATAAATCACCCCCGCAGCAGCCAGCTGTTCTCCGTGGCCGGCGGTGTGGCCATTTCCACGCTCCCCTTGTGCTGCTCCGGCTCCGCTGGAAATCCGGCCGCTCCTTCCCAATTCACCGGGTCCCTGTTCCCCACCCCGAGCATCGTCCCTCGGAGGGTCCCCGCGAGGACCGCCGGCATCCCGGGCGGACCCGTCGCCCATCCTCGGGTGCCCCGAGCATCTCTCCGCGGGTCTGCTGGGGATTCGCCTGCTTCGGCTCAGCACCCCCATCGCTGCCGGGAGGGGACCCCGCTTTTGGGGACAAGGGGGACCTTCCCTTTCCCGTCCTGGCGGGTGGGCGGCTCGGTTCTCGCCCTCGACACGTTCCTTAGTGCCTCCTTTTTCTTCGTGCTACCCGTGACTGTCGCTTTGCCACGTCGGTGCCTCCACGCCAGGGCTACCTGGGAGAGGAAAGAAGTCGTTAGGGATGGCAGGGTCTTCACCTCCTCGTCCCAAATAATGCCCCCCCTGCCCCCAGCCACAAATCCCCTCTCTGGCCCAGCGGGCCAACTCGTGCGCCCTGCCTGAGCCAGCCCAAGCTCCTCGTCGTCACGGCAAATACACAAAAATACACGCGCACCTTCCCCAAAATACCTATAAATCCTATAAATACGTGGAAGCGCGCGCAGAAGGAGAGGCACCTACTTGGAGGGGTGCTGGCCAGCCTGCGAGCTTGAACCTGGAAGAAATGAAGTTGTTGGCCACGGCCCCGGGCAGCAGCAAAAGGACAGGGAGGGGCCAGTGGGACCGTCACCGGTGGGGTGGGACACCCACGAGCGGCAGGTCCGGCGAGCGGCACGCATCCCACCTGCCCGACACCCCCTCAACACCCCAGGGATGATTTCCCTCACCCAGGAAGGCAGGGACAACCCCCGCCCCAGCTCCACCACCATCCTCCCAGCTCAAGCTTTCTCCATCCACAACCCAAGGAGAAAAGCTAAATATTCTGCTCCGCAGAACCCTTGGTAGAACAAGGATGCTGAGGGACCACGCAAGCGATGGGTGCTCCCAACCAAACAGCAGCATCCGGGAGGCAGATGCAGCTGGAGCTTCCCTGGAAGAGTCCCAGGGACCCACCGGTGTCACCAGACCTCCACGGGAGATGCCGGGCTACCCACCGAGCTGCTGCCTGATGGAGTCATGCCAATGGAGGTTCAGCAGGTCCGGGTAGATGTCGGGGAGCTGCTTGAGCGCCAGGAGCTTCAGCATACGTGACGTGCAGCTCTTCAGCTCCAGGTCCCTCAAGGTCCTCTCCTCCGAGAGCGTGGTGGGGCGCAGCTCCACCTTGTGCTCCTGCAGCACTTGGTCAACGGAGGCCCCGGGGAGCTTGGGGAAGAGCTTCTCCTTCACCACGTGGATGGGGATGAAGACGGCCCCCGCCCGAACTACGTGAGGGAAAGGACACTTGCGAGCGAACATGAAGGTCTCCAGCAGAGACAGCAAGTTGGTGAGGAGAGTGGCCACGTCTTGAAAAGCCAGCCAGATCT
>VXBL01003671.1:22034-59657 GCA_013400195.1 Aramus guarauna
GGAATGGGGGTGCGCGTGTGTGAAACTCGGGGTCCCGGCTAACGGGGAGCAGCACAGGCGGCCCTGCGGGGTTGACGCGAGCTCGGGGAGACGAACCTTTGACTGAATTAGTCAAATTTTGGCCGTGTGGTTTTCAATTTGCTTTTTGAGGCTTCTCAGCCTCGGCAGCGATGGCGTCTATCTTCGGGTTCATCGCTTGGGCGATTCGATCTGTGGTTTGCCGTGCTCGGGCTCCCTCCGAGCGCTCAGGAAACCTGCCGGATTCTGATTCCCTCTTGCCTCCGGCGAGACGGCTCCCGACATGGGTCCCCATTCCTGGGGTTCACCCCTTGCAGGNCTTTGGGGTGTCCCTTCCCTCCCCGCAAGCCTCGCGGTCTGTGCCCACGGGGCAAATGGGAGCCGCAGGCAGGGAGGATGCGGGGTCTGCTCCCACATTTCTGCGGGCAACGCGAGGTTCCCCCGGCTCCCGGACACGGCAAAGACGTGACCAGGGCACGGATTGGTCCAGGAGCATCTTGCCCTTATTCCTTTTCTTTCTTTTTCCTCTTCTCTTTGATTTGCTCCTTGATAAAGCTCCTGGCGACAAGGAGAGGTGAGATTTAAAGGTCGGCCACCGCGCGCAAACACCACAGCTACCAAGTTTTTAAATACGGCATCCTTCCGAAAAGGCCTTGGGTTTGCTCCCGGGCAGGCTTTGGAGCGGGTCCGACAGTTTTTACGGTGATGAGGAGATCCCTCTCCCCTCAAATCATTTAGCAACCCCCAAATTATCCAAACGAATCCCAAGCAGAGGATGGGAGATGCCTGCCGGACCGGTGTCCCCAGGGATGCCATGGATCCCCCCCCCCATCACGGGGGATGCCAGGAGGCAGCCGTGGGGTCTGCAGAGGCTCTTGCCACCGTTTTAGGGTCTTGGCAGCGGTTGTCCCTGGTTTCCTCAGGAGCCCAAGGAGGTTTCCTGGAAATTTCTTTGATTTCTGCTCGGTGACAACAGAAGCGAGCGTGGGAAGGCGGCGGGCGGTTTGTCCGTCCCCCCCCTCCATGGCTGGGGTCCCTCCCAGCTGCAGCTGCCTGCCCTGCTTGTGGGGGGGGGTGGTTCCCCCCCCTGCCTGCAGGCAACCTGCCTGCTCGGAGCGGGGCTGCGGCGGTTTGGGAGGCTCCCGGGGTGAGGTTTTGGTTTGTGCAGCTGCACGGCCTCCCCCGCCACGGGACGGCACGGCTCTTTTGGCTTGGGAGCCGTTTTGGAGGGGAGCGGGTTGACGGGGTCCTCTTCTGCATCCTCTTAATCCCCTGCGGGATGAAGGCCAATCCCCTGGGTACCACGGGGAATTTGGGACACCGGCACCCATCACCTTATCTAAGAGGACAAGAGGAGCTTTAACCATGTCCCACCGCGCTTCCCAGCCTCGTTAGCAGCTCTCTCCTTGGAGACATCCTTGGAGGCAGCAACGTCCTTGATGAGGCTCTAATTATTGAGCTAATTGGAGCAAGAGAGCTGCGCAGATGGTCTTAATTTACACTTTGCCTGTTCCCCACGCTCAGCCCGGCCGGAGGAGAGGGACTGGGTCTCGCATCCCGCCGGCGAGCGAAGGAAAACAGGGATGAAGGGACGGAGCGGTGGCGATGGAGCAGGAGGGAGGAGGATGGAGGGTTCTAAGGGAGGGCTCCCAACAGCTTTCCAGGGCACTTGAGTTTAAAACACACTTCCCGAGAAGAGAGAAAGGTCAGGGGTTTTTTTCCTCCTGCACGTTTCTTTCGGTGCCGAGATGGGATGAAAGCTTTGAGAGCTGCCCGCTCCCTCCGAGCCCCCGGCGAGCGCTGGCTGCGCGGGGAGGAGACCCGAGCATCCTCCGAAGCACCCGGTCCCGCATCTCTCTCAGTTCTGGAAGTCAAACCCCATGGGCTGAGGGCCGGGATTTTTTGGGAAGGGGTTGTTGGGTGGCAGGGGATAGCTTTACAGCTTCTCCCGCCCCTCCTTGCTCTGGAGCTCCTTCCACCCAGGGTGAGATGACCTTTTAGGATGATTTAAGGACAAAATAAGGCACAGGTAGGTCCGGTTGCTTTGCCCAACACCGTGCCAGCTTGGTCTCCTTCGAAACTTTGATTTACATCAGGGCCTACAGTTATTTGTAAATCAAATAAAACAACCTGCACAACTCATTGCCCCAGGAAAGCAATAAAGACGAGACCCAGTAAAGCGCCGCTGTAGGTGTCTCATTATCTCTAGACAATTACCCGTAGATAATGAGATATCCAAACCCCAGCAACAGCGGAGCGGGTATAAATTCCCAAGGGACACAAACCGTCACCTTCCCACCCAGAAGACGGGCAAGACCTACGTGATGGCGGTGGAATTGCCATTGCTTCCCTGCCCCAGCCAGGCTGGGAGCAAACCCGACCGGCCCAGAGGGTTTTTCTCTGCTAAAACCTAACGCTCAGCAAAAAAGGGAGTTTGAAAACAACAACAACAAAAAAACGAATCCTCTTCTCCCAGGGGGGAGGAAAACAAAAATAACCCTGCGGATGACTGAGCAGCACAAAGCAAACTGCTGAGGCTTGGGTACAGTTTGGGAGCTGAAAGCTCTCCAGCTCCGTGTCCCAGCTTGAATTATCGCTTCTGCATTCGCATAGCCTCCACTTGAAAAAAAAAAAAAAGAGACAAAAAACAACACCGCGGTGTTTCTTTTTTGCTTTTGTTTGCCAGGACAGGAGGCTTTGCCCTGCGAAACCCTTGAGGAGGACACGAGGCGGGAGAAGGCGAGAGCAGCTCCCGGGACGCCTGGTCCTGCCGCTGCCACCTTTCCTTGGGTGATGGAGCTTGCAGCGGGTTTATTTTGTAGCCCTGCAGAACCCAGCCTTCTCCTCTTCTGTACTCTTTGCTTTCTCGAGTGCGAAAGCAAAGCCACCATTTGGCGGTTAGGGAGGCAATGAACTGGGGTTTTGACAGCGTCTCCGGTGGAGCGAAGCCTTCCTGGAGCGGGGTCGGAAGGAGCCCGGCCGCATTTGTGATGGGGTGAGGCTGCCAAGCACCCTGCTTCCAGGTCGTGCCCAAAATCTTCCCATTGGGATGGTCCCGGGCGAGTCCCAGGATGCGGCCGGTGCAGCTGAGCCGCCGCTCGCCCCTCAGAGAGGCTCACAGGGTGATGAAACCCATCCAAAGGCGAGGAAAATCGCTCTTGCATCATGACGTGGCTCTGGCACTGAAGCTCAGCAGCTGGACTCGCTTCTCCTCGGGATGTTTGGATGCTCCGGCCACGGAGAAGAAGTCCCAGGGCCGGGGGCAGCCTCGGGGATGCTCCAGACACGCTCCCTGCTCTTTCGGTGGGCACAACGCGGGCAGCGGGGCGGCTCACCCACTCCCTGCCTGCGGGAAGGAAAGGACCCCCAAACCCAGCGCCCCATTAAATACTGAATGCGGCCCCGTGGCACGGTTTCCCCCCAGCACCAGGGCTTTTGCAGCAATCTCATGCCCAAGAGCAGAGATCCCCGGGGCCGGGGTTCCCCTGGGACCTTCTCTTCCTTTCGCTGCCTCCGCATCCTGCCCTTCCAGCCCGGAGGCACAGCCCCCTGCCCAGCTTTGCTCCCTGGGTACCCAGCTCCCCTCACCTCCAGGGACACCCCCCAGCCTTCCCCACAGCCTGTTTTGGAGGAAGAGGAGGAGAGCAGGCAGGGCAGGGAAACTACCTTGCTCAGTGTTTCTCACCGAGGAATAGACCTGCGGTCTTGAAAAAAGGCTTGGATGTGGCAGCGGGCGAGCCCGGGGAAGCTGGCAAGCTGCCCTCTGCTCTGGCTAGCAGCGGCCGTGCGGCTCCTGGCCACGGGAGCACCGGGATGAGCACCTACACGCCGGAGCCAGGCCCGTACCCCAGCACCCCTCGCTTCCCCGGGCTCCAAATTCGAGCCAGGCGCCTCTGCGGGACCTGCTCCCACCGCTCTCCCGCACAGCAGCACTTGTGTCCCAGAGGTCCCACGGAGCAGGAGAGCTCTCTGTTCCTCCCGTAGCAGGGAGCAGGCTGGCCAGCACGGCCTCCCAAAGCCCCCAGCCCCCGGCCGGGGAGGCTGAGCCCCTCCAGAGCTCAGTCCGTCACCCTGCCCCTCCTCTGCTGCAAATCCACCTCCCCATCCTCCCCCAGCACCGCTCCGGTTGTTTTATCCCCCCAGTTTGGCCTCAATTCCTAACAGCACCAAGGTGGCAGAGGGCAGAGCACCCCGGGAGACCCGCCGCATCCTCCCGCAGCAGCACCCATCCCCAGGGACCTGCTGTGCCGGCGGGGAAGGGGCTCGGTTACCAGCCTACACCAGTGACCAGGCCGTGTGGGGACCACCGGGGTGCTGTGCAGGGGCTACGGGGTGCTGTGCATGCCTCCCCCGGGGCAAAGGAACCGGGGTGTGTGGGGGGGAATGTCTCTCCGTGGGATCCCCAAGGGTGAGGATGGGTTCCTATGGGAGCAGCCCAGGAGGACGGAGGGGTCCTGGGAGGGTGCTGTGGGCTGCTGCTGCTGGCGCCTAACGAGCACCATGATGTAACTCCGGGTAAGCCTTGCAGGAGATCAGCCTCAGGAAGCTGCAGTTTCTTTGTCAGATTTGTTTACCTCTTTTTTTTTTTCTTTNTTTTTTTCCTTTTTTTTTTTTTTTCTTTTTTTTTTTTTCTTTTTTTTTTTTCCCCCCTGCTTCTTCTTCTTCTTTTTTCTCCGCCCCGGTTGAGGTCACCTGGTTTGAACCTCAGCAATACGTGGACCTTCCTCCCCTTCTCCACCCACCCGTGGCCGCAGCGTGCCTGCCCGGTTTGCTCTCAGAGAGAAACCCGCAACCTCTCCGATGCTCTCAAGAGCAGCTGGGGGTTGCATTTCTTGCTAAACTTGTGGTTTGGCTGCCTCGGAAATGCCACTTATAGCCACAAATGAACTCGATGAGATGACGAAGGAGGCAGCTCTGGCTTGCATGGACCCTGGGCTTTTTGTTTTGTTTTGTTTTTGGTCCAGAGCAAACAGTCAGTTGCTTTCTCCGCAGGCTCTGAGATTGGGGAGGATGGAGGTGGCCTCTGCCAGCCAGGCCGGAGGTTTTCCAGCTCCTCAGCTGCCTTCGGGGCACTGGGGGACGGTGATGCCTCCTCCGGGAAGGCAGGCAGAGGAGGTGGGAGCAGCTCTGGCACTTCCCAACCAGCCCTGGGATCACGGGTGCCTTCTGCACCCCAGCAGCCCGGCTTACACAGCCGGGGCAAACAGGGGATGGTACCTCACGTGGAGCCACTGATTGGGAACCACGGGACACGGGAACGGAGGCAGAAGTCGATCGGGCAGGATGTGGCCCCTGGGGACTGACCAACAGCCTGGGCGTTACGGTCCCCAGCCCAGCAGCTGTTCCCCAGGAGCTCCAGTCCATCCCAGACCCATCTGCCCTGTTCCCACCTCCGACCTACCTTTGTCCATCTGCTCCTGCCCTTTCCCTTCCACAATGGGTGAGATTCGGAGGTGAAGATGCCCAGGAACCCATCTGGCTGAAAGATCAGCTGGCAAGAAGGGGAAACAAAAAAAGGGGCTGATTTCCATCTCCCCACAGTTTCCATCTCCGGGGCAGTCTGCGGCCAGCGCAGCAGACCTGCGAGGTGGGACTCGTTCAATGGGTCGGGTTTGGAAGTGGTTTCCGGCAGCAAACGCCGAGGATGCCGAGTTGCGTCCGTGCCAAGGGGGTGGCACGTGTGCTGCCGCATATACCTAAAGCTCAGGAATGTTTAATTAATTAATTTCTATGTAGCGGCCAGTGCGGGAACGGCTACGGGACTCTGTAACCTCTGGACTCTGTTCTCCATCAGTTACCTCTGATTCCCGTGTCCTTCGGTGCAGCTATCGACCTGCGAGCTGCCTCCCGCCCATCCAGCCGGCACAGGACGCACCGAGATGCTCCCAAAGCCTTTAAACCAGGGCGGTTTCTCCTCTTCCTCTGGGAATCTCAGCACGTGGCACTGCTGGGGAAGAGGACACAAGGATGGATGAAGGTTTTCTAAGAGAAAAAGCCAAGCTTGGCTGCTGCCAGCGGCACGGAGCCACAGGCCTGGAGACCTCCCAAGAACTCCTGCAGGAACCCCAAGGACCAGGGTGGAAGGTGCCAGGGTGCAGCATCTGATGGGTCTCACAGCTGCGGTGGTGGCCACCAAGTCCCTGGAGCTCAGAGGCTTTTGCCGTGGTAGATCTCTTGCAGAGATCATCATCTTCTTCTTCCTCATGGCTGGTGCTGGGTCTCTCGTTTGGGGCCTTACCAGTTTGCTCCACTCCCCCCATGCCACAGAGCAAGTCGTGAGCGTCGCTGCTCCCAAGCGACCAGAACTGAACGCGATGCAGGCGATAAAAACACCAGAGCTGGTGGGAGAGGGCTGCCTTCCTCCTGGTGGGACATCTTCAAGGAGCTCCACGCAGGACGGGATGGCGCAGGAGACTAACTGGAGCTACACATTTTTCCTCTCCTGGGTGGTTTAGTCTCACCTGAGGACAGAGGGAAAGACCCTTCCCTTTATCTCCAGGGTGGATTAGGGCTCATCTCCTCCAGCCTGCAGAAACGCAACTTAATTGCCGAGGTGGGACCAGGAAGAGGAGACTTCTCTGTTTACTCGCATAGTTTCAAGGTGAATAACACACATGCAGCCTGGCTCTGGCTTGACTTTGTCGGGGCTGTCAGAGAGCGAGACCTTCCTCTCCTGGTTCATCCAGCCCTTGGGTTGTCAGGATGGGCAGAAGAAGCTCTTAAGTGGAAGGACGTGGGGCTTTCAACCCCCTTCTGCACCGTCCCAGCTGGGGGCCGGTGGCCACAAAACCCTCCTCACCAGGCACAGCAGCTCTTTGTCCTCTTTCCCTGTCCCTCTCCAGCACATGAGGAGCTGCCTCGGTGCCCTCACGAGACAGATTTTCCACCGATAACCGATCCTTGTGGTTGCTCCCATGACCGAGTCATTCCTCCCGCTGGGGCCCCAGCTCCCTCCGGCCACCTTGGGAATGGGAAGATCTGCTTTCCCTCATCTCCATCAGCAGCAAATGACCTTCCCCTGCTCCCAGTCCTGCTCAGGGCCGTAAGACCTGACTCAGGGCCGTAAGACCTGACTCAGGGCTTAGCCCACCCTTGGCCGACCTGCCCCCAGATCTGGGACCATGGTATCAGCGTGGGCAAGCAGATGTGTTCCAGCTGAACCTCAAAACCCCCTTCGCTGGTGGGGTTTCCCACTCCCCAACCGTCAGCTGGAGCAGATGGCCATGGAAAACGTAAGACCTTGGTGAACAGAAGTTACTTCTACACCTGTTGTAGCACCCAGCAGGCTGAGCCGGCAATGGTCCTTGTGTCCTGGGTGGCTTATTCTTCCAGAAATTGCTTTTTGAAGCCATTCCTCAGCCTTCTGCATCACCTTGCCCTATGGCAAAGGGCTCTGCAGCTTAATCCTCTGGGAAGCAGGGCTACTGGACGTGTTTGATGTCCCTAGTTTTTAAATAACGAGAGGCAGCGAGTAATCACCCTCTCATTTATCTTCTCCGGACTCGTTGTGGTGTTACAGACCTCGGTCACATCTGCCCCGGTGTCTCTTTCCCACCCTGTTTCATCACCCTTTGCACAGGAGTCCAAGTTTTCACTGAGGCAGGCAGGGGACGGCGGCTCTCCAAGGGTGTTCGCTGGCAGGGGAAGGATGCTCGTAGGATTTGGGAAGCCTCCCTTGTCTGCCGGGGCCGCGCAGGGTGTGGGGAGACTCAGCCGGGAACATCTCGTGCTCTCCAGCCGCTGGCAACGGGGAGGTGGGGACGGCTCCCGACGGTCGCTGCCGTACCGGCGTGGTGAACCGGATTACTGCGGGGAGGTTGGGAAACGCTCTGGACCCTCTCGCTCGGCTTGGGGATGTATTGCAGCAAGAGCTTACAGCCCCCGGGGCCACGGGCAGGCAATTACCACCCCAGGGTGCTGGAACATCTTATTGCCCTTGTAAAAACCTCGTTTCACTCGTCAGGCTAATGGATTTTTAGGCTGGGGCAATTATAGTCTCATAAAGGGATCGCTCGCCTCCTCCCTCCCACTGCCACATCCCCGCTGGCCCCAAGTCTTCTGCACGCTCTGCTCTCACCACGGCCTCGGTGGGGCTTGGCTGCGAGAAGAATCGAGTTTTTTTACCTCCTCTTTCCCAAGGCAGGCTCCGAGCCCATTTACTCCGCAGGGAGAATGAAGGGGGGGGGGAAGCAAAACAACCCACAAAAAAGTAATTTTTTTTTTTTTTCCTCCCCTTTTAGTCTTGCACCGAACCTGCAGGCGCAGGGTGCTGTCGGAGCAGGAGAGCTCGGGGTTTTGGCACAGCAACCGCCCGGCGAAATGCAGCTGGCGCGTCTCATATATAGCACGGAAGGTGCGCAGGATCCGGCCCCGGGGAGCCCGCAGCCCATGCGGAGCCAAGGCATCCGAGCCTGCCAAGCTGCCGGGGAGCTGGAGATGAACCTGAAGCCGTTCCTTGACTTGGGAGCCGGCCAAGCTGTATTGGCCAAGTGTCTTCTTTATTCCCTTCCAGGCTTTTTCCGTGCCTGGGTGTATTTCCACGGCGCAAAGTCGGGTGGAAAATTACTGGCGATGCTCGGGTGCCAGGTCCCTGCGTCGGCAGAGGTGAGCTGAGGCTGGGCGTTCAGCTGGGGAACTCCTCGCCACGGGATGCCGCCGGGGGTGGAACGCCTTGAAGAAGCAGCTGGGAAGAGAAATAGAAAGCTATTAAACCCAGCTATATCTATTTTCGATTAGAAACACTTCTCCGGAGCATCTGTGTGTCGCAGCCCATGGGAGAATGGTTTTTCCAGCCCGGGGCTTGCTCCTCAGAGGTAGTACAAGAAACTACAATTACATCCCGAACAGCACAAAGAACAGATGAACCACGATAAAACGAGATAAGTGATGTGCATCAACACCAACAGCCCGAAAACCCAGCTAAGGCCCTTGCAAACAGCAACGGGAAAGAAATCCTTCGGAGCCGAGGAGCAAACAAGCCGTCAAGTTTCAACCTGCAATCTCAGGTTTTGCAAGAGGCTTTCCAAGCGAGCACACGGCCGGCGTTGCTGTAGGGAAGGGGGTATATACGCCGGGAAATAAAGAAAATAACCCACCCAGAGGGAGGACGGCAGCATTGGCAGAGGTGACAGGGACTGCCTGGGTTTGGTGCAATGACTCGGGGATGGATGGATGGATGGATGGATGGATGGATGGATGGATGGATGGAGCAAGGAGCAAGCCCTGAAGATCTCCTTTCTGCTAACTGGGGCGTGATTCATGGTCTGCAAGGGCAGCCAGCCGAGACGCTGCTCCTCCAAGGACGCAGAGGGGAACATCGCAATCCTTCTGTTCCGGGAAAACCCTGATTTCGACATGCAAACCAAGGAGACGAGACCTGGGTGCCGCTGTCAGCTCGGGTGCGGCCTTCCCATGACCCAGGAGCATCCATCCCGGTGCGGTTCCCTGTGGGACTTTCCCCCTCGTCCCTTGATGCCTCCCAACGCCTCTCTGCGGATGTTTTCCTCATTAGAAGGTGCAGCAGGGAAGATGTGGGACACCCCTCCCCTCCCCGGGAGCTCTTTGCAAGGGCTGAGTGGATGCCTCTGGGCTCAGGGATGCTCGCCCGAGCTGGTTCCCGTGCCGCAGGGCTCCGGGGTGACTGATCCAGGACCCGGGGGGAGGGATGGAGCATGCCTTGCTTACATCCAGCTCACTGGAAAATCCCCTTGGCTGGGACAGCAACGGCACGTGGACATCGCATACCTTAGAAGTCCAAGCCTAGCCTCTCCCCTGGCTCTGCATCTCCGGTGTTTCCAGTTTTCTTCTGAAACTACCAATTTTTGCTGGTATTTGTGAACAGTGTTGGGGGGGTTTCACTTTTCCAGCCAAGGTGTTTGGTGCCCATAAAAAGAAAACATGTGTTTGGCAAACACAGCAAAGCCATTAATCACCTCCAAATCCCCTTCTTCCCACGCAGCAATTCTCAGTGCCTGGAAAGGAAAATAATAAAATAATTAATTAATAAATAATAATAATAATAATAATAATAATAATAATAATAATAAAGAGTGAAGTTCTTGGCTGTGCCCACCATGGACTTTCTGGATGCAGGCCTGAAGCTTGGGCTGCAGGACCTTCTCCAGCCTGGTATGGGAGAGGAGGTCCCACCAGCCAACTGCTTTGAAGTTCAAGCTCTCCCTCTCCATCCCTCTGCCACCGGGATGGGGACTTTAGGGCTCACCTGCTGGTCCTCAGCTTCCCTCAGCAGAGCTTTCCTCGCAAAAACCCCCAGGGAAGATGGCTAGAAAGGAGGTGGTGGTGGGATAAGCCATGCTCCTGGTGCCAGGATGGCTTTACCACCCCAGGTAGTGGAGAGGGACGTCTGCTCTTAGGGGCTTAGGACTGAAGTGAGCTTCTGCCCTGCATCTCCCATGCCTGGTACCCACATCCTCATCATCTTAGAGGTCATGGAAACCAGTTACAGGGAGGCTTATCCCCATCTGAGCCTCCCGCAGTGATAGCTGCTGCTGTCTGCCTTCCAACTTTGGGATCAGCCCTTCCCACCCGATGCCTTCGGGGAACCGCAGCTTGGTCATGGCTCAGCATCTCCCCCACCACGGGCCGAGGGACTCCCCAGCCCCAGCTGGCAGCCAGCCTTGATGCTACCAAAGTCCTCAGGGACTTCCCAGGGCTTGGACCAACCCTGCTGGGGTCAGGGCTGAGCAAGAGCGACCAGCTGGGGCTGGGGAACCTTCGAAAGGGCTCACGCTGCATTGGCCAGGCTTGGAGAAACTGCCCCAATGACAACCATGGGTCTCCTCCTCCTTCTCTGGCTTCCTTACGAGCTTTTCCTGCTTTGCCTGGTCTCCTTTAGCCCTGTTCAGCAGCTAGAAACGTGGAGACCATCCCGAAGCCGCATCCTCTGGGGTGCGGCTAAGCCGGCCCTGCAGCAGGGCAAGCGACGTGATTGCGCCTGTAAAAGCTGGAACCTGCCTGTGATGTTCCCACCATCAGGGCAAGATCCATGTGTTAAAAGCACTCAGGGACTCCTGACCTCCAATTACCTCCCCTATTTATTTATTCTCTCTCTTTGCCATTGCGCATGACCTGCAGTTACACATTTCCTTTGATTTTTCGCTGCAATATAAACCCACTTACCAGGTAATTTCTTGGTCAAGTGCTTCGATTGCACCACCCCAAGCTGCTGGAGAGATGTACTGGAGAGGGCAAGTGCGTGTGGGTCCTGGCAAGATGTCACCTAGGGCCAAACAACGTGGGACACCCCACGAGGGTGTCGGGGCACATTGTGGGCATCCCAGTGAGCACCCAGGCAAAGCTGTAGGAGATGCACCAAGCTCCAGCAGTGGAGCAGCAGCTATGTGTAAATCCCAGCCTAGGGAAATCCTGGATGAGGTTGAAATCCTGTTCTCCATGGTCACAAACCCCAGCACTTTCCCATCAAAGCCCAGCACTGGCAGAAGAGCTATGCTCAGCACGTGGTCCCATCTGCTCTCCAGAAGGTGATTCCCATCTCCAGAGCCTGCCTTGGGCTCTGCGGGACCTTTTAGCTCCAATGACACCTTTCATCCCCAAGCAATGATGATATTTTTAGAGAAGGCTCCATTGCCCAGTGTAGCAGCAGCCATCCCACCACCGCTTCATGATATATTTTTTCCCGCAACACCCTGCAGCAAGAGGGCAAAATTCCCCATAGCCTTTGGTCCTCCCATCACACCTCAGGGCAATACCACCTCAAAGGCTTCCTGGATGGCCGGTCTGACCTCCTCGCTGCTCCAAACATCTTCTCATGTACCAAGCCAAGTGGGTCAGCAGGTAGCCTGGGGTTGGCTTTGCCATAGGATGCCCCATAGCCAACTCCACGGCAACATGGACCAAAGCTTGAAGACATCGTCGTGGCCTCCACGCTAAGCATAGGATGGTCAGAAGATGGTACCACCCCCCAATTATCTCCACCATCTTCCTCCTCCCCAGAATTGGGGGCAGCACCTGGGGAGCTCCTCCTCCAAGTCACCTTGAGACACATCTTGGTATCACCTGCAGTTCAGAATTTCAGGAGAAAAAAAAAAGAAATCCCAGAGGATAAATCAATAAACTGCTCCCAAACACGGTTTTAATTATCATTATTAATGCATTATTGATGGGAGGGAGGAGAGGAGAGAGCTGGCCACGTGTGGTCGGCGAGGCTGGACGTAGCTCTGATTTACCCAGTTAAGCAACGCGCATTCATCTCCAGTAGCTTGCAGGGACCAAAGATGAAGAAATAGACTGACTGCGTAAACCAGACATTATATTTGTAGCCCCAAAACATGAAAAATACCCCAAAAACCCCACTTTCCCACAGTGACACCTATCAGCTCCTCCCAAACACATGTGCCCGTTGTTGACATCGATTCGGGAGAAGATGGTGATGATGGCCATCAGCCACGGAAGCTGGGAGGGGGGGGGATTGTTTTTTGTTTTTTGGGTTTTTTTTGAGCAAACCTGCCCGTTTTGGAAACACTTGCTTTTGCCTTCCTAATTTCAGGGGGCTCTTGCCAATGCCAGCTCATCTCGACGTGATCCCCCCCCCCCTTCCCCTTTTTCTNCCCCCCCCCCCCCTTCCGCTTTATCTGCGGCTTCCCCATCACCCCCGAGGCCGCTCCTTCCAGGCTCGCCCCACCAATCCGGCTGGGTGGCTGCTCCTTATCGGCAGGGGCCAGGGAGCATCGCTTCCCTTCTCCCCTCCGGGGATGGGTGCCGAGCGAGATAAGGATCCGCTGGCTCCAACGCAGAGGTGGGGAGGGAAAGGGCCCCCCCCAAACCAAGCGATTCCCCCCCGAGGAAGGGTTGGAGGAGACCATCTGCCATCAGACACCCGCTCTGCCGGAGAGCCCCAGGGCACCTCGCGCCGCAGCCCGTCCGCCTACGCGGTTGTTGGGCGCACATCGCCCGGGCAGGCCCGCGAAGGCAGTCCCACGGCTGGTGGAAAGGCGAAAATTAACATAAAATGAGAATAAAACCAACAGAGGAGGTGCGAGAGAAGAGTCGCACTTTGTTTCCAAACGCCTTTTCTTTAGGGCCGCAGTTGAAAAAACCACTGATTTTCCTCTAAAGTCTTGTGCAGATCGAGACCAGCGGAGAACCGAGACTTTACCACAGGCTTGGGAAAAACCAAACCCATAACCGTGGTGTTTCGCATCTCGTTTTCGGCTGCGCCTGGCAGGATGCTCGGGAGAGGGGGAGCCCCAAAACCCATCTGAGGAGGGTCCATCTCCATCACCTCCGCAGCCGGGATGGACCCTGCTCCTGTTTTCCATCAGGAAGGGTGCGATGGGAGAGATGCCGGCTCCGGCGGGATACGGCGATGCCCGCGGGGCGGGGAAGGGCCGACGGGGAAGCACCGGGGTTCACCGGGCGAAGCCGAGGAGCCGAAAAGCAGCCTCCTCCCGTGCCGGGCTGGGACGCGGCCGGCCGGGATTTTCAGCAGCTGAGTGAGCCAGCAGAGCAAACATTTAGCAAAGAGCTCCCGAGTCATGTCAACAAGCAACCAATTAAAAGATGAAATAAATCTCCCAGGTACATAACCTTTCTATTTAAACACCGGCCAGGCCTGGAAAAGCTCCAGAGCATCTGACCCAGCGACGGCTGTGATCTATCTGCCGAGATCCCGCGGGATGAAAGCGGTTGAATTTCAGGGAGTAGCTTTAAGTTCCCTCCCTGCTCCCCCCCCCGGCTCCTAATTACATTATTCTTTCTTGCTTGTGCTGGTTTAATTCAGAGGGAAAGCCCCCGGCCCCTTTCCTTCTGCATCCCCTTCCCTGTGCAGGGTGGGACCCGGCAAGTCGCTGCCTCCCTCCCCGTCCCGGTTCCTCTGCCTGTGGAATGGGATTGACCACGTCGACCCGTTAATTGTGGAATTTAAGGCTGGTATACAGGAAACGCAGGGGCGAAATGAGCCCAGCAGTGTTAAGGGAGGAGCGGGAAGAGAAGAGGAAGGCAGACATCCCTGGGGAGAGCTCAGCACGAGGTTTTGCAGGGATGAGGATGCTCCTTCCCCAGCAGGACAGGCCCTGGGCGTTGGTTTTAAAAGTCAGAAATCCTGGAGCAGGCTAAAAACGATGGCTGCACGTGGGAGGGATGTTGATATTTCCCCCCCCTTCCCAAGCCCTGTGTTTGGGGAATGCTTATCTTTGCCTTAAAGATTCGGGGTGGTTTGGCCTTCACACATTACAGTAGCGGGTCAGAGCGAGCAAGGAGCCGTTATCTAAACGAGGAGCCAGAAAAACGCTGAGGAAAACCAGTGCGTTCTGCAAAACTTTAGGCAGGGCAAGCTGGGAGCGCAGCTCCACGGCCATGCCAGCCTGGAGCATCCTCCCCCCTCGCCGCGGTCCCCATCTCTAACGCCGGGGCCAGCAGCCCGCAGGCAGCTCCCGTCTGCGGGGACCAGCTCACGGCCGGTCACGGAGCCCCAGAGCCAGCTCCCTCCCTTCAGCATCCAACACCGCATTCCCCATGGGCGGCCAAAGCGCTCATCCGTCCTCCCCGTGCAGCCGCTCCGCTGATTCAGGACAGTGGGGGAACTCGCTTTAATCCCAGGCTTAAAGTTAAGCCAGGGTTTGGGTCCACGCAGAGGACAGCGGGCTTCTCCCCCGGGCAGAAAGCAAACACCCCAGCCAAGGTCACGGCCGAGTTACGCTGGCCCTTCCCACAACTAGGGAGGGGGGAAATGCACTGTTTTAATTAGGGTTGTTAATTGGGTTTAAATCCACCTACCCACAGCCTTTCACTGCCCAAAACTAAGCGTGGAGGCTGCAGCGATACGGACCGCTAGCGAGGAGCCGGGAGCATCGCTGCTCTTGGTGGCTGAGCACTCATTTTCCGCATCAGCCCCCGGCCAGAGCCTCTCTGCACCACCAGCCATCGGGTCTCGGCCATCCCTCGCCTCTTTCTCTTTTTTGGAGAAAGAAAACACTCGCTCGACACCAGACCGGGAAGCCCTTTCAGCCCTTAGCGACTGAGTTTTGTCTTCAACAAAAACGGCTTTTATTGAGGTGCCCGATCCGGAGAGGGGATGGATCTCCGGCAGGGAGCGGGTACCCCCCAAAACCCACGGTGGCAGGGATGCTCGGCGGTCCCCGGCTTCAGTCCTCTCCGAGCCCTCGCAGCGGCACCAACCCCACCCGCCCCAGGGAGGAATTTATGAGCAGAGAGCGGGGTAGGGGGGAAAAAATAGACTGAAGCCAAGAAAACCTGCCCAGACAGGGAAGTGAAAGCCCCAAAGATAGCTCTCCCACTCTTTCACATCAGGGCTTTCAGTAATCACAGATAATTTCACTTCTCCTTCACCCCTCCGCCTGTTCCTCTGTCGGTGGGTTTTGGTTCCTCTCCGCTCCCCCGCCACCTTCCCCCTTTCGAGGCTGAGCCTTCAAACCGCTTCAGCTTTTATTTCCAGTTTTTAAAACCACAGGTTCCCATGTCCTGCGTTGGTCTCCGCCCGGCTCCTGAGCCGCCGTCCCCTCCGAGGAGCTGGGGACACGGTGAGGATGGGGGATGATGCTGCAGCCCAGCCAGGATCTCTCTCCCTGCCGCGGTCCGGCTCGGATGGATGCGCCGGGAGAGGATGGATGCTGGGCGAGGGGAGGAAGAAAGGAGTGAGAAACAAGAAGCAGAGCAGAAGGTCGAGCTCTCTTTCTCCATGGCTTTTTCCCAGATCTTTGACTTCCAGTAAACCCCCAATAAATACAACTGTTTTATCATTATTTTTTTTTTAAAGACTCAGCGAACAAAGCTGGCGCTGGAGGGAAGCGTGGGGCTTTGTTCTGCTTTTGGTAATTGTAGTGCTGAAGCATGCAAACGCTGGCATGGGTCAATATTGACTTTCAGCAGGGTTCATTGACTGGAGGCGTACGGGTGCTCCAGCTCTGGCCGCACCCTGCCCGCACAGCAGGAGCTTTTGCCCTCTCTGTGAAAATCCTTCCGTTTAAAAAAAACAATTTCGTATCCACGCAGAAATAGCAGAGTGAAGAACAGCCCCATCCCCGGGGCACCTGAAGAGCCAGACCTGCCCCAGGGATGTGCGGGATCAGGGGTTTCACCGCTGACCACGTTCCCCGGGGATGCTGCCAGGGCAGGATGCAGGCAGGAGCTCCCTGCCTTCGGGCAGGACCAGCTTACCCCGGAGCGGAGGAAGGGGCAGAGCTCTGCCCGCGCCTCACCACCCCCATCCCGTAGCCGAGGGTCAGATTTTGCTGCCGGATTTTACTGCCTTTATAAAGGGCCCGCGTTTGCCAGGCTGGGACATGTTTGCGCAGGGGTTGATGTACATGAGGGCAGCGGGAACCTGTCCGCAGGCAGCCGCCGGGTCAGGGTTTTCCCCGCCACCCTCATCATCCTCGTCAAAGGAAGCCTCGTCACAGCGTCGGCTTCTCCATCCACGCGTCCGGCAGGCACGTGGCACTGCCCGGCAGAGCGAGAGGACGAAGGGACGATGCTTTTCTCGCTCGTGCAAGAGCTCGCAGCCATCCGGGGCGGCTCCGTTGCGGGCTGGGATCGCTTCCAGACCCCACGCCGGCTCCTTATCCTCAGAGAAGCGGTGCGGCGGTCCGGAGGGCGGCTGCAACCCCGGGAAGGTCTGCGGAGCGCCGTCAGCACCCTGCAAACACCACAGCTCGAGTTGTAAATTATTTCCAGTTACCACGCTTGGCTGACCCGTGCCCGTGGCGTTTGCTGGCCCGTGACCTCCGAGCTGCAGCAGATTTGGGGGACGAGAGCCCGAGCAAAGAGAGCTGGGTGAGTTCCAGCTCTTTTTTCAGGCACGTGTTACCATTCTGCCCCTTTTTACGCCTGATCCCCCTCCCCGGGGCTTCTGCCAGCCGCAGGCTGGACTCTCTACCGGCCGCATTCCTTCGGGGTGACGCGGCTTTTCTTTCTTCCCTCATCCTTATCACGCTCGGGTTCGTGAATCATATTTCTCCAAAGCTATAAACCACCCAAGCGACCCGCGTAAATCAAGTGAGACAAAAAACAGAGCCAGGGGTTCGGGCCGCTCTGGGAGTACGGCTCTCCTGGGGAAAGGCTCTTCCAGGAGCCATGCAAAAATAAATCCCTTTTATAAAGCTTTTATCGCTGTGCTTGTGTGTGTGTGTGTCCCCCGAAGGTTGAGAATTCTGCTCTCCCTTCTCTTGGCGAGGCGTCACGCTGCCTGTCCCGGCACGCTCGCCCACGGCGCCGGAGGGAGAACGCGGGGGGAGATTTTTTGGCTACTTCTGTCGGCAGGGCTGGTGCCCGGGGGGTTGAGCAGGTCCCTGGGCAGCCGGTGCCGGTCACCAGTAACTTGCTGGAGGCTGCTCGCCACAGGACCAGGGGTGGGAGCTCCCCCAGATTGGGGTCTCTTTGCAATCGCAGTTGATGGAGCCTGATTTCATGAGTCCCCGTGGCACAGCCCGTCCCTCTGTACTCCAGCCAGCCAGCCTGCGGTCAGGAGCAGATTGATTTTATCTTAACTGCGATGACTACGCGCCTAAAAGTCACCTTTAATCTTCATCTCCCTGGCCAGCGCGCAGGCTTTCTGCTGGTTCTCTCCCCTTTATCCTCTTCTTTTCTCCCCAGAGAGTCGGAAAATTGAGGTACAATGCCAAAGCCAGGATTCCCAGAGAAACAAATCCCAGTCTCCAGCTGAAGGACAGCGTGTCATCCCAAGAACAAAACCCCAAACAGGGCGAGACCGACCTAGCAGGGAACTGCCCTGATCCGATTATTCCTCTCCCCTCTCCGTGCGTCTCTGAGCATCTTCATTCACCCCCTGCGTGACTCCCAACAAGCCCAGCAACCCTGAGCAGCACAACCCCCGAGGGGGGAAATCCAAGCTTCTAATTAAGCTCAATTACTCCTGGAAACAATTTTTAAACTATCCAGCGAGGTTGCTGGCCAAGGCAAGAACACTGCACCTGCAAGTTTTAATTGCAAGGTTGTCACCGCCGAAGCCAAGCTATCGGCATCGCTGGTGCCAAGGAGTCTGTGCCGAGCGGTGCCGGGTCCTGCGGCACCGTCCTTATCGCAGGCCGGGGCGGCTCGGCTGCTTTCTGACGCCGGGAGGGTCTGGAGAGGGAGAAAAAAAAAAAATGATGCAGATGAAAAGCAAAACCATGAGGGAAGAGGTTGGGACTGCTGTGATCCCTTCACATCCCTTCCTCCGGTTCTGCCTGCAGCAGAAAAACCCGACGTCCGTGGCGGGGGGGATATTTTGAATTCCGCCAGAGCAAGGAAAACCCACCGGTATGAGCTCCCCCAAGTTCTCACTTTGCCACCACCAACTCGTCACCCCTTGGCTGCCACCGCCCTCTCCCAGCACCCGGCCCTGCTGCGGTCGGGGAAGAAAGAAGAAAAAAAACAAAAACCCAAAAACCCAACAAAAAACACCTCACATTTCCTGCCACCCCACGCTTTCGAAGATACGAAGCAGGCAGCGTCCCCCTCGCCGGGCGGCCGGCAGCAACGCCGAGAGGTGAGAACCCCGCCGTCCGGTTTGCTGCAGGCAGGTGTCAAATCCGGAGCTGCTGGGGTGCGAAGCTGCCGCACGCGGAGTTTCAAAACCAAGGAGACGTGACTGCTTAAAAGTCTAAAAGCGAGGAAGTTTTGTCACTTTTTTTTTGTTGTTTAATTTGAGTTTTTTCCTGCAATCTGTTCCGTGCTCAAAGCCAGACCATCCGGATGCAAAGCGGCACCACGGCATCTCTGTCCTCCGGGATCTCACAAAGTCGAGCAGGAAAGGGATCGCGTGGCTTTTGGGATGGGGAGGGGAGAAAAGGATGCTCAGAGTCACGTCCGAGCTCAGGCGAAGCTGAGTCTAAGAGCAGGAGAGGAGGAGGGCTGAGCTTTTGTTTATTGCTCCCATCCAACGCTGAGAGAAAGTTTTAAGCAGCATGAATGAAATTGCAACCCAGCAGGTTTCACGGGGACACTACCTCAGTTATCGGAGAGTTTCATGGGAAAGCGAAACGAAAAATCTTAAAAAGAAGAGCTGAAGGGAAAGGAAAAATAGCGCAGGCAGCATCTCGGGCCTCCTCCGCAAACCCGAAACACGCGCAGAACCGCGAGGGACGGAGATGTCGGTCTGTCTGCCTCGAGGAAGTCATCGCTCCGCGGCTCTTCCTGACCCGGGGGGCGAGCCAGAGCCTCGTCGTCCAGGTCCGGCTGCCAGCACCTATTTTCCGAGCCGGCCCAAACCCCTGTTTTTTAACACAAAGTCCCCTCCTAGAGCTGAACGACTCGTGCGAGGGCGCACAGGGTTTCCCCCGGCTTCTCTTTCTGCCGCTTTTCCCTGGCAAGCAGGCAGGGAAGCGTTCCTGCCCGCAGGCTGCCTGCATCTACCTCGCCCTGGGTGGGGACGCGTGCCTGCATTCGGGGTGGAAACTGCTTTTGCTTCAGCCCTCTGCCTCCGAAAAGGAACGTTAACTGTTTCTTTTATTTGCCCTGAAGGAGAAAGGTGGTTCAGGCACGGGGTTTATCCCAAACTGTAACGCTATCGCGACCCACTTCCAATCAGAAATCACAGCAATTACGCAGATTATTTAGCGGTAGGATTAGCGTAGCTGTTTCTGCAGCACGGATGAGGCAGACCGGGAGCGGCATCCTCCACGGCGGAGTTTTCTTTGGGGGTTTTTCAGCCACTGCGAAGCGCTCCCCTCGTTCCCGCCATACCTTTCTATTGCTGCCCTATATATTTGCAGGACAAAGAATTAACTCCTTTTGTTCAGGGACCTGCAAGTTCTTCGCAAGCCTTAATTTAAGCCTCTAGATAAGGCTGAGAGACAAATCTGCCGCCTTAGCAGTTTCTTGCTGCTCACCGAGACCAGTGCTATGATGCCAAACACCTGACCTGTGCGCCATCAGGCGACCCGGCATAAATTCTGGCTCTAGAAAAGCCGTGTTACCTCTTTTCTGCTGAATTATCAGAGCTTACGCCTTGCGGCAAGTGCCAGGAGAAGCCAGACGCTACCTGCCGACGTTTCTGGAGCAGCTTACAGCTGCAAACCAGAGTTGTAACAGATGAACGCTCTTATCAAGGACACAGTGTTTCGACCTGGTATGAGGAACCTTATTGTCAGATTTTCTGCATTGCCAAGTCACGGAGGAAGGATAAGCAACTGCAACCACAAAAGATATCCACGGCAGAGCCAAGAGGACAGCCCCAAGGTCAAGTTGCAACAGCCAGAACACATATTTCTCTGTAATATAAAGGAGAAAACCCATGGAAGCCAAGAGGCACCTCTGCAATAAGCTTCAAGTAAGAACATGAGCAAACAACGCAGCTCACGCCACAAAGGCAAAACACTCAGGCAAGGCTCCTTCTGACTTCATCCCCAGAAGCTCTGAATTCCCGGCTCTCTGGTCATGGAAAAGCCAGGAATGAGAAAGTTCAGAGGTTTTTATTTATGTGGAATAGATAAGGAAAGCAAACATACCCCGATAACCTCTTCCCTCGTGCGCAGCAGTCTGAAGGTTGCCCCCATAGGCAGGATACACGTTCTGTACCGAAGGCCTTAAATTTGACTGGGTCTGGTTAAAAATAAACTCTCTGGGTCAGCGGCGCTCCGATACGGCGACGTGTTGGACAGCCCCAGTTTGCTCCCATTCCCCTCGGGACTGGGATCCAAGGAAAGGCCGGACTGGGGGAGCCCTGGCTGGTCTGGCCCATGGGGTCAGAGGATTTCCCAATTTTTTCATGCCAATTAGTTAATTTTCAAGCCGAAAAGGACCGTCACAGGCAAAGTTTGACTTCACTCCCTTGGGAAACACCCAACCCAGCTTGCCATAAGGGCCCAGCCTGTTGATTTCCTGACTGGAGCACCCAGCTGGGCAGGTGTCCGTTCGGTTCACAGTTGACGTCTGCATCCCTACCCAGTCAACAGATACAAAAGGGCAAAGGCTAAGCTGCTTTCAGTCCATTTTCTCCCCATTTCTGATAAAAAAATGGCATGCAGACGCAACGATGTTAGGTGCAACCCCCTCCTAGAACAGCTACAAGAGGCAATTCTTCAGGGACAGAATGAAAAGCTCTTTTTTTATTAAGTTCCTTGGAAGGGAAATGCTTTTTGGACAGTGACTCCCGCTGCAAAGGTGAAGCTGGCACAGCTACAGACCAGGTTCTGGAGAGCAGGGATGTCCCCACACTGACAGGCTGGAAGGGGCTGGTGTTATCGCCATCACCAGGAACTGCACAGCTCTTTCCTCTCCAATTCCTCTTCCAGCAATTCAGGGAACCTCCAGACCTGAAACACGTTGGCCATTCCTTCCGCAGCCTCCTCGGAAAGGAGGGCAGGAGAAGTACTGGGAGGCCGAGCGGCCTAGTGGAACGTTACTCCCTCTCTGCGAGATACCGCAGAGTTTTCCCACACTAAAGCGGCGCGTTCTTGGCTTTGGTTTCTGAAAATCTGCAGTGACGTACCACGTTTCAGTTTGGCACCAGCTGGAAGACAACCGTTTCAGTTGAAGGGCACACTATAGGTATGCACGCCATCTCGACTCAGCTTCCTGTTGTTTTTTTTAATCTTCAAATCATCGTGACAGGGGGGCAAAGAAACACAATTGATGTGCCAAACCATCAGCTCTGCGTTGGCAAGTCCTGTTCTTCGAGAATCCTTTTCACGCTCTCCACAATGGTCCACACTTCTGCCATGGCACCTCGACCTGCGGCACAAGAACAAAACAGCACGGTGAAATCCAGATCCCACGGAGATGACACAAGGCACGTGCTTCCCCTGTCCCACCTCCTCACTTCTCCACGGAAAATGAGCTGTACAACGGTGGTACGGCACTGCAAAACTCCCCAAGGATCCCCACGTGTTTCCTCATGACTCGCCCAACGGAAAACAACTGCAGAGGTCAGAGATCTGCTCAGTCCACCTGGTTCTGCAGGGGTTTTGTGGTGCGGCTGACTGAATGCCGTCAGGGAGGAGAGAGAGAGAAGAGCGATCACAATCACTTAGTTTGGCTCGTAACTCAGAAGTCTGTGCAGGAGCACAAGCTCCTTAGTCAATGGAGAGAGGCAGGAAACCTCAAAAGGCAACTCTTACGACCTAAGTAAGCACCTCACGTACTGAATCACATCCAGAGGTGTCTAACCCTGATGTCTAACCCTTGACCACACAGGGAATTACTATCTTAGCTCACACTGCCCTGGGGGCAAGCGTGGAACAGTGCCCCAAAAAGTGCGTGGGTAGTAAAATACCCTATTTCATCTCCTTTCTCCAGCGTAAACATTGTGGGTGTTCAGTGTCTTGTTGAAATGGCCTTTGCTTATATATAAAAAAAAAAAAAAAGACTTGCCAAATTCACACCATGCCCATGACTCTGCAGATAGACCCATGTTAGAGAAAGTTGCCCTGGATTCACACCAGCTTGAATCTGGGGAGTAATTTTTGGAGAAGACCAAGCGCTGGACAGAACAAAATTTAAAAGCTTTCCTTTTTGACTGGTTAGTTGCCAGAAGAACATCTAATCTACACAGTGCTGTCCCTTTCCTCTGAAACACTTTAAACTTAGGTTTGGAATTTTAAGGTCAAAGAGGAAAAAAACCCCAGCAGCCTCCAAAGGACAGTAACAACAAGAGAAAGACGGGAAGGGGAAAGGCCATCCTCACCAGCAGGCAGAGGTGCTCTCCATGGGCAGAGCACAGCCCTGAATCTGCCCGGACCTTCACTTTTCCAGGAGAGATGAGCCACTCGAGCCTCATCTGGGTGGATGTATATAATTGGATATAACTGAGGATTTGCCATGAAGAACAATACTTTTGGAAGGTCAAGAAAATTGGGTTTCCCTGCAAAGTAAAGCTCATTCTCCACTATGTCTTTTTCAGACTTGTAAATCCCAGGAGTCCGAAGCATCTTACGGACAAGCCGCAGGCAGATTTGGGCCCTTCTGACCACCTAACCTCAAGGAGAGAAGCTGCAGCTGACAGGTCCTGCTAAACAAGAGAAATTCCCCGACTGCTCCTGCGCAGTTTGGCAGCACTACACCCTTCGAGAACATTTCCGAGGCCTGCCTTTGTCCTCCACCACCCAACTTCCTCAACATCTTTGGCAATTCACAGCTGGATTTTTAGGTTTAACAGAGCAAAATCTTGCTAAGCAGGCTGTCTTACAGCACAGCTCATATCTACAGGTAGAAACTTTCCAGTGTGCCAGGCTCTAGAAATCCAGTCAAGGATGATGAAGATACTAGCAGTTTGGAAATGGTTTTACAAAGGGAAATTGCTGCGGGCCCACGTGTGGTACAGCACCTCTCAAAGCTCCCTTTGTATCGTGGCACGTGGATGTCATCAAGGCCAACAGCCGGTAGCTTATATGTAACTATCCAATCAGGGAAGCATTTTAATTGTCAACTCAATTTAATTTGTTATTTCAACTCTCTTTTAGCTGGACTCTATGTCTAAAAACACACATTCACTAAGGAAGAAAAATTATTCAGGTAAAGCTTGTAATGCAGAAATTCAACTGCAGTCAGGATCCGGCACGTTTCAGGTGAGACCAGCCACAGGAGTGGAGGAACATAAACCTCTTTTACAGCAAGACAAACCACAATTTCAACAGACAAAACTGGTGCAAACTGAATCTCTTTTCTTCTGCACCAGATGTGTGAGCTTTGCTACCCGCTGGATGAAACCCACAAAACTGAAATTGGTGTGGAAGAAGAGGCCTTGGGGTGAAAGGTCTGAAAAAAGAGGGGAAGAGAGGGGGGGGAAAAAAAAAAAAGGTCAGTGGTGGAGACTGTCTTGGGTCTTCAGAGACCTTGAGTCGGTTACTGCTGTGCTGGTTTTGGCTGGGGAACTGTTAATTTTCTCCGTAGTAGCTGTGTTTTGGGTTTGTGCTGAAAACAGTGTTGATAATGTAGGGATATTTTCAGTCCCGCTGAGCAGCACTTACGCAAAGCCAAGGACTTTGCTGCTCCTCAACCCACCAGTGAGTAGGCTGGGAGTGCACAAGGAACTGGAGGGGACACAGCCGGGACAGCTGACCCCAGCTGACCAAAGGGCTATTACATACCGTATGATGTCATGCTCAGCAATAAAACTAGGGAGGAGGTTGGGGAGAACGCTGCTCAGGGACTGGCTGGGCATTGGTCAGTTGGTGGTGAGCAATTGTTTTCATTTGCATCACTTGTCTTTCCTGAGTTTTAATTCTCTCTGTTATTTTCCTTTTCGTTACCCTTTATTACTATTATTTTATTTCAATTATTAAACTGTCTATATCTCAACTCACGAGTTTTCTCACTTTTACCCTCCCAATTCTCTCCCCCATCCCACTGCGGGGGAGCGGCTGCACGGTGCTTAGTTGCCGGCTGGAGTTAAACCACAACAACTTTGCCATCACTTTCCTACAGACTGCCAGGAAAATCCTGGTGTTTGCCAACAGGAAAATCTTGTTGTGAATTGACTCACAAACACAAGCGGAGCCGAGCCAGATGTAGCTACTACTGCCCCAGCTGTCCCTACCATCCCTCTCCTACAAGCTCCTTCAGGAGTTTGTTCGCACAGCAGAGACTGAATACGAAGCAGCTCCCAAATGACTGCTGTAATGAGGTAACTCCCCATCAACGCTGGTTTCCTTTGCTTTTCTGAGCTACAAACCACAGCGATTCACACGCTGCCTCTCACGTGGCTCACGCATCCCTGTCGCAAGGGCGGCAAAGCCCCCAGGAAAGGGGCAGGGCAGAACAGCAGAAGGTGGGAATCGCGTTTGCCATCCAACTCTAATCCGTTTGTGCTGGTGAGTCAACTCACGTGGCCCTTTCGCGTCCCCGACTGTGAAACAGGGGCGACAACAACCCAGCTCTGCCTCAGGCGCAGGAACCTGCAAGAATAAGCACATTACCCATTAGGAGGCACTCAGCTGCTTACTACAGGAGTAGAGATCCTATACACATATTAAAAGAGATGAAGGGGAAAAAAATAAAGGACAAAGAAGCTATGCCAGATGGCCTTTCCACTTCTGCCAAGATGTCTGCGCAGAATGACCTCTTTTGGGTGTTTTCCCTTGACGTTATTACAAGTACGTAAGAAATTTGATGTAATCAGGTCTAAAATTCCCAGCGGAAGCATGATTGTCCAGGAGAATTCAACCGATGCCTGAGTTACTTGACTACACTTACCTAACTGTAAATATTTCTCAGTCTTCGGCTCCAAAAAAAACATTCTCTGAAGCACTGCATCTACCTAAGAATTCAGAAACTAAGCCAGCCCTAGAATTTAACCATGAAGAATATTTTTAACATCCTGTCTTCGCTACAGACTGTTTACTGAACTCTCTGACAGAGCGGTTAAAATCCTGCTAGAGTTAAACAAAAGTACGACTATACTACTGTGCAGGGAATTACACATTCGCTATTATGGCTAGAAGCAGGTAACATTTTACGGACAATTTGTCCAAGAAAATGTAGATAAAAAAGCGAATCCAATCATGCAAATTGCTTGTATAAAAAACCCTTCTCAAAACCTTCCAAAAGTCAAAATACCTCCATTTAAAGCAGCTCCTAAAATACAAATGAGGCCGTTTTAATAGTATTTCTTAGCGTTGCAAGTTAAATCTTTTGAAACTGAGCGTGACGACTTTCCCTACCCCCTTCCTTCGCTTCACAGACAAGTCTGGAGTCAAAACCCCAACTCAAACCTTGATTGGGAAGCTGAAAAGTAACCCAGGCAACAAACAACAACAAATATTAAATGCGCATCCAGCTGCACCCTCAGCCACGTCTGCAAAGCACGTACTCTCACTGTCTGCTCTCGGGAGTAAGATATTAACCCCACGTTAGAGATGAGGAACTGAGGCATGATGAAAACAGTCCACAGTCACAGCAGAGGGCAAGGTCAGGACACCCAAATCCCAGGCTGATAACGCTCACCGCAAAGCCTTCCTTCTCTTTGATCCACTCGTTTCTTGAATGGGTATTTCTTTTAAATATCAGGCCTATCTAATGGCTCATTTGAAAGCCGGGCTTGGATGGTCTCTTACGACTATTTAAAAATTAATGAACAAGAATAACAGATATCAGCTAGCAGAGGGCAAAGCTTCAGTTTGTTTGCATAAACCCTGGCAGCGAGCACCTGCTCCCCGCAGTCCAGCATCTTGAAGGCCACACAGCAAAAGAATGCACGTCCCTTCAGGATACGGGCAGCACTCGTGCAGGCAAACAGGCAGAAGACAAGCAGGAGGACTGACCTTCATCCCCACACACTAGTTTCTTCACCACACAGGGGATCTCTGTGTAGCCAAAGCCTTTCAGCTGCTCCACCTGCTGAGCTGTGATGGGATGTTCCCACATGGCCGTGTTCATCGCCGGGCAGAAGAGCAGAGGTTTGCTCAGATCCCAAGCACGGATGACACAAGTCTGCAAGAAAAGCCAAGAGGTTCAGCTCCGAGCTGAGTTGTCTTTCCTCACTCCTTCTCATCACTTTGCTGCACAGAAGCGCTTTCCCAGCTTGGGTATCATTAGAGGGCCAAAAGCGTCAATCCGTCAGTGCAGCCGGACTAACCCACAGACAGATCCACAGGGCTTGCTATTAACACGGATGACATTCCAGAAAAGCTCACCTCTGACAGGCAAGAAAGATGAGGGATGCTACCAAGAGGATAGATCCCATCCCACTCTGGCTTGGAGCCAAGCAACGCAATCGCTGAAGCGAACCAAGCTGCAACACCATGCGTGCAGACTGCCAGCCCGTGTGGGAGACCGAGAGAAGCTGAGGGGTGGCCACAGATCGTATCAGCTAAAGAGAAATCCCCAGGCAACGCTTCAGATAAGCCAGCTGTAGAGCTAAACACAGCACATTGGCAAACAAGTCTTTTTTGAAATGATATGCCAACTGGATCCGTAACTCCTCACGAGGGAAGCGCCGCTGCTTCCAGGATGCAAACAGAACAGAACACGAACACATTTGGGCTGTTGCAGAAGGTGCTGGCAGATTACAAACCATCTAGCAGCTCCCGCGTGCTACGGGGAATCCTATCTGACTCCTCAGTAGCACAGAGCTTCCAGATAACCCAGTATCACCTCTCTCCTTAAAAAGATAAATGCCGGTTGCTCTTAACGTGATGTCCATCAGTGTCCCTGGGCCTAGCAGCATTTAAAGCACGCAAAGGGAGCTTGCCGGGTAGCAACAGTGCCTGGTGCAGGGTCTCTGCTCAGATCACAGAGTACTTACGAGAACTCTGCCCATCCTTTTTTATGCCCTGTGACTTGAACCCTTCCTGGCACAGGAACGTCTGCTAGAATCTGTTCTAACTTGCCAACCAGCACCTCCAGCACTTGTTTTCCTTTGCTGGAGCTACCTCTGCCCTCCATACGACTCTCCAAAAAGACTGGCAGGACTTTGTGAAAGCCACACGTCCCTAACATCCCTCCCAAGCTCTTTCCTCTGCTACCACCATCACACCTACAGTACCAAGGAGACCCAGAAGGACAAGACACGGTTAGTCCCTCCTGCAGCTCCTTCGGGCTCCTCTCCGATCCCCAGCGATCTGCTCCTAGAAATGAGGACTGGTTTTTGTTCATTTATACGCACTCCCTCTTACCTGAACTGCTAAGTTGGCTACACAGAGCTGATGCGCTGCCCTCTGTTTCTAGTTCTAGCCTCCTTGCATTACTGAAGGGTGATGCACCACAGCAACATTCGCAGATCTGCAGCTTCCTGGCAGATCTTTTGGGTGGTTAAGGCTTAGGACTTCTCCTAATGCCTGGACACAAAGTATTCAGCCCTGCTGAAGTTCCCCATCACCGCACAGAGAAGCACACTCTCTTTTAATGCAATTTCTGATCAGCCTTTGAGCCAGAGAACCTTTAACACCAGAAAAAACAAGCCTGAACAAGCAAAAAAAACCCTATAGCTGAAACTGGAAGGTAAGTGTGAGCGTGTTTGAATTTCTGTGCTATGTAGTTAGGTGAGGGAGGAGGTGAGGTAGCAGGAAGTAAACAGTTTTATCTGATCTCACAGGTGTCTTTCCAGATCACATCTAAAAAATGCAGAGAGGAACTCAAAAGCGAGTGCAAGTGTGTATGCGCACGCGTGCGTGTGCATACATGCATGGCGGAGAGAAGGCGGAGGTGGAAAGAGAGAAATACTGCCCATTGAGAAAAAAAGCAGGAAAAACCCAAAGCAGGGACTGGGAAATAACAGAAAAGACTGACAGAGCTGAGGAGTGGAAAGGGGTGTAGGTCGGGGAAGGAAAGAACAACTGTTTGAGAAGGAATAGGGGAACCATGGTGGAGGGAGAGAGAAACAAGCATGAGAAGGGGGAGCAGAACATGCAAATCTTTCTGTTCTCGATGCTGCAGAGGCATAAGAGTTTCCACGAAAGAAAGGTCAGACAGTCTAATGCTGGGAGGCGCGAGAACTGTCAGGCAGAGCTCTGGTTACTCACCAGCAGGTTGTCACAGATGCCGTTTGCGAGCTTTGCCAGCGTGTTTGCATCAAGAGGTGCCACCAACATGAGGTCAGCCCACCGCCTGAGCTCAATGTGCAGGACTGGGTCCGAACGACCTTTCCACAGCTGTGGACGAGACGAGACGCAGGTTAACGAACCCTCGCAACCAACGCTGCAAATGAGTAGCACTTTATCAATCCCACATTAGTAACCACCATGTAAACTTAAGGGGAGAGAACTACTCTCACGCCAAGCGAGATCTGACAGCGTGAGGAATCACGGACTGGAGCCACAGTGCTCATGTTTCTGATTTCCGCCTCTTCCAGCGAAGGCCGTGTTGCAGCTACGTTTAGGAAGCACGTTTAACGGACAGCACCAACGTGCTTGGTACTCTACAAACGGGTATCCTTTCTTCACAAAGACAACCAACAATTCACACGTCCAACAGCCACAGATTTCAACTCACAGGAAAGAGCTTTCTCCATCCAATTCCCACTCACATCATCCCTCAGCTTCAGAATCGTTCCCAAGAGCTCCCACAACACGTAGCATATCTCAAAGGAGTCCTGGTCTTTTCTTAAGAGCGCAGTTTAACTGGGAAAGCGTCAAGAGAAGCAGCAAACAGCATCAGGTGCTTAATCCCCAGAGGACACACACAACCACAGGCCAGCAAGAGGTTCATGAGGGCCACAAACTGTTCCTTCTCTGAGTCACTGGAAACCACAACAAAAAGACAGCATCCGGAAAGCTGGCGCTCCCGACACCTTTCCCAGCTCCTCTGCTCACTTCTATTTCTTCTTTTTTTTTTCCGCAAAGCGCCAAACAATGTAGTTTTATTTTCAGAGTAAAATCTCTCACAAAGAGAGGCCAAGCAGATTTATTTCCTACCCCTCTGTCAGCATAGCATGTTAGAAGGGCTCCGTGCCTGCTTTCCAGAGTGCTCAAAGCCTGACCTGCACAACTTCTATCACCCCACTGAGGGTTCCCCAGAAATAACTGCCTGGAGCTGTAGCACCCTGGGACCCAGTAGATCTCCAGCAATCTCCTAGACCAGCCAGAAAGCTTCCTGGCCATTGCCATTAGCACAATAACTCCACGTAACAGTGAGGCTCACGTGCGAGTGCATTGGCAAGAGTCCTGGTAAAGAGCAGATCACCTCGTACTCGGGTCGGTACTGCAAAGTAGAGATAAAATGTATAGAAAACCAAATGCTGATGTTTATACAATGAACCTCTTCGTATTCAGGGACTCTCAAAGCACGTCAGCAAAACTGTTGTCAAGAGCAAAAGCCACTTTCAGAGTCTAGAGATGTTCACAGCCCTGACAACCGAGCTATCCCTTAATGGAATGGTTCTTCTATGGACGTGCACAAGCACAGATGCGGACAAACACCACTTCCACCAGGAGAACCTCTCTAAGTCCCAGCCACCTATCGCACTGGTGCACGACATCTCCTGGTACTGGGCTTCCTCTGCACCAGGGTGACCCTCCCAGCGCAAGGGGACTCAGTCAGACACCCGGCTGAGTTTTAAAGCAGCGTGGGCAGTGCTGTGAACGTCAGCGATGGCTGTAGATTCCAAATACGTAGCGTTAAGGAGACTTAAGCTGTTGCCTTTGTGACAAGTATGACTCATGACAAGCACCAAACACCCTCACCTCGACTCGGCAGTGGCTTTACTTGACATTTCCTGATGCTCCTTTCAGAGCTGCGGATAGCAGTTGAGCCCAGGGTGGTGACAGACCACTTCTACCTTCATTGCTTGCTGCAAATCTGCTGGAGCAGTGCAAAATCCTCTGGTACAGTCAGGGCAGCCTTTCTTTTCTTCCTCATTTACAGCACAGTTGCAACCACGTTCTTTGAAAGCAATATTCCAAAGCATACACTACTAGAACAAAGCAGCGAGTCATGGCCCCAGGTTAAAAAATAAATGAATGTGGTCTCTTGCAAAGAAACTTAGAGGAACACTTCTATTTGCTGTTCAGCACTTGAACGACTAAGTTAATCTCCCAGGGAGCCTGCTTTTTTTCTCTCTGAAGCATGACCCATTGGCCATCTGGAAGTAGAAGGCATGAGGGCATGACAGAACTACTTGAATTACAAAACACGTGGCTAGTGAGGACAGGACAGAAGTCCCTGCAGTCTCCAGAGGAAGAACAACTCACCTGCCATTCATCTTCATCGCCGTAGAGGGTGACAGGAATCTCCTGGGCACGGTAGAAATGCTTTGCCCGCTCAGTAGTGACCACTTTCACTTCGAGCTAATCAGAAAAGAAAGAGAAAGATAGACTAAAAGTTAGACTTGAGGACAAACTGGGTAGCGGAGGATGGCTAGAGCAACAAGAGATTTTGGAAGCTGGGTGGATTCCCAGAGGACTTTTCCCTACTGCGAACACGTGCATAACTGCACCTATTCACAGCTGAAAGACCAGGCTACGGGAGGTGAAGATTCAGTTCACGCCACCCTAAAACGGGGAGGCGATTAGTCATCACCTGCCAAACACATTCACGTGGCCAGTTCACAGTGGGGACAGCAGAAAGGACAGAGCAGGTCAGAATGAGATGCAGTTCTGCACAGAAGAGACAACAAGAAGCAGCAAGCCAAAACTCTGTGAAAGGTGCCCTTTAATCTCAAAAGAGGCTTGCCAAAGGGAGTAGGAGAGCATCCTGCTTCAGTGGATTCCCTTAATCGCAGCACAGAGGCGTGCTGAGGGGTGGCATGCCTGCATGGCACTTGCAGGATCGCTCTTCCCACACTCGGAGCCAAGAGGAAGCTTTCTGCCAAGGGAAAGCACGGTGCTGAGCGATCAAAAAGTCCTGCTGAGGGACTAGCCGGCGCTCAGCGCCACCAGCGCAAAGCGAGCCCACCTCTGCTGCACAAGGCTTCACAAGAGAGAGCAGCTTTGGAAAACGGAGTACGATTTCTTAGTCGAGTGGACCATGTTGTGCACCTCTGTCTCTTTCCACCCCTGTCTGTCTCTCTTGATGGTCTCCTGGTGACAAAGGCAGGGAGGGAGCTACAGACTACTGGAAACTACTTTTTACAGCCACGTTAATCAGACTTGCTCCAGCCAGAGGTAAAAATACCAGGAGCAAGTCGGGGTTGTGTCTTCCAGCTATCCTTCCTATCAATGTAAGGTGTTGGAAAAAGGAAAACCCTTGCGTAGCTATGTTTACAGCACAGAGTTTCTGTGTAGCTAATACAGTAAACCAGCGGCTTCCACCAAGGAAAGAGAGCCTGGGTGGAAGTATACGAAGGTTCTCCCTGAAACCTCAGATAAACCCGCCTGCCTTGTTGAAAGCCAGCAGAACCTTCAGTTGTATGGTGTATATACTGGGAAAATCCTGTCGTGTCCCTTGGACGTTTGTTTGACATGCACAGTTACAAGGTGCTAGGAAGCCCTACGACATGAGAGCCTTTCATTTCCTCCTGCAGAAATCTTAACAAGTGGAAAACGGGGTTTGTCCCTGATTTCTACGTGTCACATGAGCTGTGGCTCTGACAGATGCTGCAAACAGCTGCCTGCCACATGCAGCGAAGCGGAGGTGCTCTGCACACACCGGGATCAGTCGCAAAGCAGAGCCAGGACACGCAACTGTACTTCCGTATGCAATTCCTCCCAAGGATGGGCCTTAAAACCAGGCAATAGGCCCACGCAAAGAGGGAGCGCTCTGAAAAGCCTGGTAATGTAGAAGATGCACCTCAGGCGACCGATTACAGTGAAAAGTAACTCTTTTCCTTGTTATTTGCCATTTTCAACCACTGCCATAGTGCAACAGAGAGATGGGGAGAAAACAGCCTCACCAACAGCTCCTTCCTGCTAGAAAAGCATGACCCGAGGTACAAAACTGCTGAAGTGCTCGCTCTGCACGCTCCTGCTGAAAACCTCCAACCTCCAAGAAGTTATCTTCAACAGCAGCGGTCAAAGTGACAAAACATGTTAACCTATCTCCCTAACACTATCTATTCGACTAGGAATGGAGCAGTGTTGATTATCTGCACCCTACGTGAACCAGAATAGCATCTGGGAGCAGTGGAAAATCCCAGCCTTAGCTTATCACGGCCTTTGGTAATTCTTCCCTGTTTTCTGAAGAAAAAGTAATGGGAAAATATAGCTGCACACAACACCGGTATTTGGTACTATATGTTTGGGGTTTTGCCTCTTCTAAACGTCCGCTCTTTTTCAAGCGAGCCTAACTTGGAATCCCAGCTGCGCTTCTAGAGCTTTCGAGCATGAAGATCGTATTCACAGCAATCAACCATATTGTTTCCATATTACCCTCGCCTCACAGGAAGCTCTTTGGAGCCAAGCAGCGACACCCACAAAGGTGCTAACGCTGCTTTCTGCTGTGCCACGGCCTTCAGTGAGGTGTTCGCCTCACAGCCTGCAAGATACTATTTATTTGGTGATTTTAAAAGAAGCAACGTGGGGTTTAAAGGGGACCCTCTGCTCTCTGCAACGGTACTGGCAGGCCAGGTCTGTGCTGAAAGTTTTCAGCAGTAACGTTTGTTGGTGATATTCTTACTTTACAGTTAGCCATAATGGTTTAAGGATTTTTAGATGATACAAGTCTCTCTACCTCATGACATATCTTGTCACTTGCTACTTCAATCACGTCATTATTCCAAATTTTCTAGTCTAGACAACAAATACCCCTCTAAGGCTAAAGGATATACAAAAATCCCCAAAAGACACACTGATTTTTTTTTTTTATTAAGACAGTTTCATAGCCATCTCCGGTCTTTAAAAAAATACTTATTTCTTCAAAGCATAAGCCCAGGAACAGGGAACAGCTGGCTACCGAGTACTACATCCAGCCCACTACAAGCTAGAACACACCAAACGGATATGTTCCAGGATGCTGAGTGGTGGTGACTCCATGATTGCCCCAAGAAACTCTATTAGTTAGAAGTCTATTAGTTAAATATTCTCCCTATTTAAGGTTTTCTGCTGGGGTGGGCTCCTGGATCCCTTGTTCTGAGCAAGTCCTTCAAGTCCCTCCAGCTACGTTGGAAAGAGATCAGTGTTCTCAAGATCACTTTAGCCTACATTGGTTTTGCCTTCTATTTACCTGGCAGACCCTCTGTTTGCCTGTGGTTATATCTCTGCTTGAACAGTAAAGTCTGTCTAGCCACACTCAAACTCCTTCACAGGAGACAGTTTAGACTAGTTAGAGTGCTTTTACTCGGACCAGTTAAGCCAATCCTCCAGAATAAACTTTACTGCAAAACTGCTCTCCTGTCTTCACGCAGTATCGTTGGTCTCTGTTAGAGGATTCTCCTGCCGCAGCCGTTTCTCCTCAGGGTAAGGGTGTGTGTATGGATTTTTTTTTTTTTCATAACTTTCTCAGGTTTGACAGCAAGATCTTTACAGACAGACTGAGCCTCCGTCACAACTGCTGCAGAAGAGAGTGAGTAGTTCCTCTGTGAAATGGCACCTACAAGCTGACATTGAGGCTACCCAGCAGGAGCGCGATGAAATGACATGACATGATGTAAACCTAGAAGTCCAGATAACATCTTGTAGCTTCAAGAGCAATACATTTCACCCACAGAGAAGTTGGCCGTTTCCTTTCTTTATGACTAACCAATACCCTGCCAATATCATTGTATTTGCCATCGTATTCCTGCCAGGCCATTCAAAAATCCTCGGAATCGGCCTGAGACAACACGTGTGAGCGTAGCACAACCATGAGAGTTACCCACAGCGTCCTGAGGAGACACTACAGTGCTGCCTCCCCACAACACCAGGTGCAAGGGTAATAACCTGAAAGGTGTAAACTGATGCCGTCCAAATCTCCTAGCTCTTCAAAGAGGTGAAACAAAAGGCAAGAAGAGGTAGTCATAGCCATTATCACCCTCAAGGAGGTGTTAAAGTTTAATGAGTGTAAAATCACACTGCCTAGTTGTCCACCAAAGACTATCCTGGCAAAAACATCAATTTAAACTAACCAATCTGGTTTCAAGCCTCTGATCACATCTCCTTTGGTATCAAAGCCTTCCTCTGCTCCTGCCCTGCTTCCACCAATGGCTTTTAAAAGTTCTGCTCTCTCCATAAAGAAATTGATGCAACAGGCTTGTGCAGGACTTCATAAACTCAATGGAAAAGTTACACTGACTCAGCAGGCTCTAGATCAGGCCTTGAAATCACATCAGGAACGAGTAAATAAACAATTTTAATTAACAAATTAAGTACCAGGATTGGATACTTCACTTTTTACGCAACAAAAGCCTAAAGCCAGTGGGTGCAAAGCCTGCAACAGAAGTCACAGCACCTCTGGGACTTCACAGGGAAGTCAGGTCTGGCTGACAGCACTTTTTAATTATTAATCAAATGCTCAGAGAAGGAACGCATTTGATCTAGGTTCCTACATCAGGTCATCGGCATTCTTGCTGTCACCCTGCGGAGAAGGGTGCCCCGAGCACCAAGAGCAAAGGAAAAGAGACAACAGCGACGCCAATCTGAGACAGAGGATTAGAAGATGCGTATCCCGCGTCCCTCACTGACAAGAAAACAAGGTCTTGTCACCCCCTCTGCCTTGGCACCGTTTGTCCCTGGCCCTCTCACTCCACGTTAGGACCTTTGGCCTCACTACTCACCTCAGGTCGAGTACTAAGTTAACCCAGGCACCTCTTTGCAACCCGCAAGGCCAGCCCAACTGGCAGAAAAAGTGCCCAACAGCTCACCACATCTTCGGTACCCTTTCCAGCTCGGATATCAACATCAGCCAGATAGTTCAGAGTTACTCAGGGATTGCACACTGCTCCAAAACATTTGCTTCGTTTCTTAAAAGCTAAAGGTTTTCTATGTTTTCCTCTAACTTTATTCTACCAGCATGTTTCCCTCCCTGACTGTAGTCACCAGTGGCCTCTGCTGGACACCTCTGTTACTCCAGACAATAAACTAGTTTAAAAAGAAAAAAAAAAAAAAGCAGAGACACATATAGCAGTTCGTACTTTCTGTTTCTATTTTTACAAGGTCTGGTTTCCTTTTGTTGGTCAGACAGCAGTGTCCATCTTTGCTAACTCCACGTCTCACCTATGAAAAACCTCGAGGTCCTCATTAGAGATTTCAAGTTCCGGACAGCATCATCTGTGTCTGTAGCCAGATCTGATAATTTGACCGACGAGGGCACAATCCAGAAAAGAAAAATCACAAGACAAGGACCTATTCAACCATTTTTGTGAAAATGAAGCAAGCTGAACCGAACACCGCTAATTTCTTATTCCAGAATCTAAATGTCTGCCAATGGAAATATCCAGGAACAGTTATTGCCCTCAAAACCTGATTTAAAGCCAACTGTTAAGTATAAAGAAGTACAAAATGAGAGGAAAAAGTATTCCTCAATTTTTAAAAACAAGAGGATCCCTCCCCCAACAAATTTTCAAAACTAAAAGGCTCAAAGCCAGAAGGAACTTTTCATTTCAACAGAAACTATCGAATCTCTTCTAGAAAGGACAAACAGGCTAACACCAACTTCACGAGACTTCTACCAATAGATTTACTCACCCCAGGGATTTCCAGCAATTTGGCAATGAGGAGAGGCAGCTTCAGGGCAGCCACGCTGCCAGTCACACCCACCAGGACACGGAATGTTTTCTGCGGCACCGACGAGCTCTTTTCTGCAGGAAACCCCGGGTCTGGTGGGGAGAATGGCTCCATGCTCCGATCAAACTCTAAAAACACAGAAAAATACAGCTGCTTGACTAACGGTGCCCTCAAGCCAGGCTAGCACAGCAGGGCTCCGGCATCGATGTATTCCCAAGGGCGCGGGTTTAAGCCTGGACTGTACCAGACCCAGAGTAATTCAGTCGGAGGATGAGTGCCCAGGCTCCAATCCACAAGCACAACAGTGGTCCACTCCTCCCATTTAATTACAATTTTCTCTTGGATAAGAGTAAACAGAAAGTTAAAACCCGCACAGGGAGGCCACAGAAGTGTTCTGGTAAAGCCCACAGCCCCCAAAACAAAGATATGCTCTCACACATCGGACATAGTCTAGAATTTACAAATACACCTTTGATGTTGCTGGGAAGACATGCAAATCCCAGCTAAGCTGGTCTCCCTTCACACTCTCTGGTGAGTAATAAATACAGGGAAATATTTTAATAATTAAAAATTTTGGGGCCCTGAAGTCAAGCGTTATCACCTTACTTTCTGTTGTATAGCTATGTCTTTCCCGTGGTGCTAGAAATTACTCCCGAGCAGACGGGAGAAAAATCCAAAACAAGGAATGAGACGCGGAACACAACCGCCACCGAGTGACACCACCTTCTCAGGGACGCGACAGCCACGACCGCTCGCTGGGATAAGACTGTGATTAGCTTGAGCTTCTACGCGCTGATTAGCGGGAGTAATTAGAGGCGAGGAAATCCAGCACCCATATTGGCGAGGCGATCTCAACGCTGTACGTGTTTAGCTACGGCCAATTAAAGTTAATGCCGTCACAGCAAGGAAAACGTCGGCTTCCCTAACGATTACTAAGTGACAATTAATTCACGGAAGCATCCACATCTTAAAGCCCGGGGAACGAGACGCAAGGCGTTTTGAAGGGGCAGCTCTCAAAAAGCGCTGTCAGTGACGAAACAAAAGCGTGACGTTCTGGGCCGCGCTCTTCCTGTCGCTCAGACGCGGCTCTAGGGGATCAGCTAAGCAGCCATTAGAAAACAAGCAGCTCGCGAGCCCGCTTAGTTATTTCAGTAGCTTTTTAACTCCGCGGTTACGCTGAAAACAGCTTCAAACGCCGCCGAGGCAGAGAACGGACCCGAGAAGGCCCGGGGATGCCCAAAACGTAAGCAAACAACGTTTCTGTACCGGCAGAGACACGACGGAGGTGAGGAGAGCGATAATCCCCGGGCTCCAGCCTCGGTGGCCGCAGGGGCCGGGCCGCGGCCTGCTCCCGCGAAGGCCTCGCCGCCCGCCGTCGCCCGGCAACGGGGACGTAACCCCTCCGCGCCCCGGAAGGCGAAGGGCACTGTGGGAAATATCCCCCCTCCCAGCCCGGCGCTGATCGCGCATGCGCGCTGGGGCGGACAGCCCCCGAAGCGGCGGCATGGCGGCTCCCCACCGAGCCCGACCCGTCCCCCGGCGCGCTGGGTTAGGCCGGCTCCCCGCTACCGGCTTCGCTACCGGCGCCTCAAGCGCTGCCAGGCAGCCCGAGGCCGGTCGCAGGCCTCGCATCAGCGGGGTGCTCGCTCCCCCCGGCACC
>VXBL01003671.1:96259-107551 GCA_013400195.1 Aramus guarauna
TTTATATCCTCCTCTTGGGAGGGAGAGGTTTTGTGTTCACCTTTTATCTGTGGTTTTTGAAGAAAAACTCCTCCGGTCATCAGCAGCTGATGGAATCTCTGACTGCTGCTGCTGCCCGGAGCTTTGAAGCCTTGTCCGTCTGATTTAAAAACGGCATCTCACGATGTAGGACGGTGCTGTCCCGGTCTAGTGAGTCTGATAAAATGAGCCCATTCCTCGCCGGGGTTTGGGTCCACATGCTGGCTCGGTGCTGCGCAGGGCTGGGGGGACGCTTTGCCCGCCCGGCAGGCGCCGACATCCCCTTCCACGTGCTCTGGAGGTCTTGCTGAAAGACTAGAAGCGTCTTCGCCCTCCCAGCCTTGTGGCGCTGATGAATATCTCTCAGGCAGAGCACCAGGGTTGTCTTTCCTTGTTGTGGATCCCAGCGTAGCGCTTCTTACTCCGCGAATCCTGACGTAACTGGGGATCTTTGCCTTTTAAGGAGACTTTGTTCGTGATGATCAATAAGCTTGGTATAAGATAAGGTGGTTTGGTCCCGTTACAAATACCTCTGGCTCATCTTGCTGTGACTTATTCTAACTGGTTAATAAGAGATGATTAACTGCCTTCGTTTACTCAGTAACCTGCTACAAGTGGCAGCTACCTCCAAACCTTTAACGCAAGCTTCAGACAGGGCTGGAAACTTCCATCCTCTTTACAGATAGCGATAATAAAATCTCTGAGGTTTCTCTCTGTGCATCTTCCAGGCAGCGCTCTGAGGTCCTGCGCCGGTGGCTGATAGCAGGGCTGGAGACCTTTGGGGCAGTCACTGCGCTATTTAGACAATGGTGTGGGAGTTCAGCCAGCAAGTGGGGGATCTGCTCGCTGGCATTCTGCAGATCGACGTAATAATTGACTTGTGAGCATGAAATTTATGGCCGGATATATTTACTAAATTAAGTGGAACAGCTGGAGAAGTAAGAGAGCTTTCAGGTGCTCAGGCTTTTCCTTAGCTCTGAAGCAGGAAAGAAGTTGAGGAGAATTGTTTGAGTTTATCCGGGGGTCTGAACAACTAAATCCTGCAAAAGGAAAGGCACGTGGGGCCTTGGGAGCAGAGGAGAGCGCCGTTACTTCCTCAGAGGAGAGGGAGAGCCGGGTAATGTGGCTTCCTGTGGTTGAGTGGCCGAATTAAGTCCCCGTTTCCACATTTCACAGCCTAAAGGGTCAGGCTTGTGCTTGTTTCGAGAGGGGTCGACTGTCTTTTGCTTCCTCGCTTGCAGGAAATAACTGTAAAATGTGAAGTTTGTGGGCAGCTTCTCGTTCATCTCCTCCGCGTTCCTCGTGCTTCCTCATCCTCCGCGCTGCGTAGTCCAGGCTTGCGGAAGCTGGTGCCTTTGTATCCCCCCTTATTCCACAGCTGCTCTTTTCCTTCCTGCCCTATCCAGGGCGCAGGGACACGTGTCCAAACACACTTCAGCTTGGTTGCAAATTCTGTTCTTCTCGTATACGTGTTGTAGACGCGCTCGCACAAGAGCGAGCAAGTTAAGCCGAGCTGCCTTGCCTTGGTCGCGCTGCCTAATGAAGTAATTGATTTCTTTTTTTTAAAGCCACGCGATCAGATGAGGGAGCGTCTCTCCTTGAAACTGAGTTGTCCTGCGGCTGGAAGCAGTGAAACGATGGTGCTGCTGCTCTCCCTGCCCTGCTCAGGCAGCCTGCCCTTTCGTGAGCCTCCGCTTAATTTAGGAGCTTCCTTTTTGAGTGGAGGTGACCGACGGGAGGAGTTTTGCCTCGGTATTGTAGAGTTTCTCCTTATTGCTGAGCACTTTCCTCCCAGTTTGACCACTGAAGCTCTTCACATGGTTACGTAGCCTTTACTTCCTTCTTCCCGTACCACGAAGGGAGTTTGTCTTCCTTGTGCCATTGTCTTCTGCTGGACTTCAGTCAGACTGGGACCTCGCCTGGTCTGGATTAAAGGGTATCGTGCTAGCGCGCAGTAGCTATCATGCGTTAACTGATTTATAAGCTTGTGATGACAGCGTCTGCAAAACTGGTTAAGCTAAAGCTTCCGGAGGAGCAAGTGGTGAAATAAAATCCGTGCCTTGAATCCTTGCCGTCCTTATTTCCAGCGTGGCGGTTCGGCTGGTGCTCCCCGTTTTTTCACAGCCCTGCCCAGCTGAGGAGTTGTACTTCATCAAGCAGCATCCGAATCCTCATCCAACATCCCTCAGTGATTCATAAACTAGTGCGACCTGTTGGCGGAGGGAGTGCCTGCTAGCGAGGAGATGTGTGAGGTTACTCATTAACTGTTCCGTATGCATCTCGCTCAGCGGAAGGCTGTGCTAAAACCCCGGGGAATGGCTCCAGAAGGTTTCGGACAACCCAAATGACTTCTGATTCGGTCAGCCGCGATTGCTTACTCTTAGCTCGTCGCAGCTTCGATTGCTTCTCACCCCGTTAACCACTAAATTAAAATGACTGAGCTCAAGATGTGAGTTGCTGGGGGAGGGAAGTATTAAAAGTCACTTTTTAATGTTGTTTTTTTCTTTTTTACCCACACCCAGCTATCAGGTTGCCAGGCTGTTCTCGCAGTAGGATTTTCGAGTTCAAAAAGCACCTCATCCCTCTAATTAGTCGAGGGAGAAGCACTCCAGAGGTCCAAGTCTGGCTATCAAAGAGGGATCTCTTTGTGGGAAGTAGTGTGTGTGAAAGAGAAGATAAAAATAGCCAAGGTGAGGGAAGAAAGGCATTTTCAGAAGAGGCACAGAGAGCCTTTTTTTTTTTTTTTTTTAAATAATTAGACTATTTGATGGAGACCAGTGGGAGATGCTGTGAGTACAGGTGGAAAAACCTGCAGAAGGAGTCGGTGTCACACCTCCAGCTCAGCTTCCCTGGGTGTTTTACCTTTTCAGAGCAATCGTTGGCATCTTAGCTTGCTGGTCCCAGTGCCCTGGGGTGGCAGCTGACACCTATCAGCCAACATCAGTTGTACCTGGCAACTGGTTTGCTGAGGCTCTGCTGCGCTCTGTGGGTCCTGGCTCGTTTTTGTGGTGCAAGTGAGGTTTGGGAGGTGATCCTGGGTGTCCCGCAATGTTTTCAGTGTGGGTGGATGAATTAATGTCCCGCTCTGAGTGCTTGGAAGTTTAGGGCCGTAGATACAGGGGAAGTAATCTGCAGAACGGGCTCTTGTGACAAAAACTTGTTTGTAAGTCTTCAAATATACCCCTTGGCTGAACAGGAGATCACTTCTGCCCGCAAATCTTGCCTTGCCAGTAGTCATCTCCGTGGTTATTTAAATTTGTTGCCGGCCAATGAACTTACCATTCACCCGTGGCGGGGGTGCCTTTCACCCTGTCCTGTTCCCGGTTAACAAGCGGACGGAGGGCAGACAGCACGCATAACGTATAAGCTAACAATGACCTGTGTCTGATGCCGATTTGCCTTTGTTCTCTCTCTTTTCAGGATCCCTCGGTGACACAGCTCACAAACGCTAGCCAAAGTGGCTTGGATGAATTCAACCCCTTTACTGAGAGCTCCCAGCTGGTACGTGTCACGTGTCTTTGCACTTGGTGGTGGTTTTAGCAGTGTAGAAGGTCCCCTGGTAGGCTCAGCTTTAAGGAAAAAAAAAAAAGAGCGCGAAGCGTTCGCAGCTGATTTCCCCACGGACAGTAGCTCGTTGCATGCGTGGCGAGCTGCGAGCGACTGCTCCCGCACTGGAGCGCTAATAAACTCTCAGCTGGAGCTCTCAGCTCGCGTGGAACAGCTTCTCTCAAAGTGGCTGCTGGCTCGCAGTAAAGCTATGTGAAGTGTGAAGGGGAAGATGTTTTGTGGCAGGAGGCATCAGTACTTGTTTGGTCTCTGGGCTGGGAGCCGAACTGTTGCGGCGATGTCCTTGACAGATCGCTGCAAGAGCTTCGTTCTTATTTCCTGGCTGCCGTCCTGTGTGAGACAGGCAAAGGAGAACAGGAAACCAGGGTAAAGCAATAGGTGCGGTGCAAACAATTGATCAAAATCCCTTTTTGTTTCTCCTTTGCCTACTACCTGTGATCCTCCGGTGCGTTAAGGCACTAACAAACTTTTGAAAACGCGGAGTTGCTTCCTGCTAGCGCTTTCTGGTTTAGTAGCGCTAAAACTTAAACTATTCTTTGCTAAAAGCAGCAATATGTAATATTTTTTTTTGCCTTGTTTCTTGCGATTTCTATGCAGACAAATGCAGCGCGGACGACGCCAGCCACGCAGCCCTCTGGCCACTCGCAGCCTGCTGTTCTGCAGACGTCCGTGGAACCCACTCCCCAGGTACCGCGTCCCCTCGCTGCCGCCTTCCCGAGAGCTGGCCTGGAGAGCATGAAGGAGCTCCCGTGGGCCTCGAGGCCGGTGGGAATAGGAAGGGAATTCTCGGGGGTTGGCTGTGGGAAGCTGCAGGGGGTCTTTAAACTCGTGTTTGGACCCGCCTTGCGAAGCAGATCACTGTAGGGAATAAATACACGTGATTCTGTTCATGCCTTTTCCCTGCCCCTCTGGTGGCAGAGCTCATTTTGCCTTGTATCCCGTTTGCTCTGGCTTCCCTCTGCAAACACCAAAATGTTTCCTGCCGATGCTTTTAGCTTAATTCTGGTGGCTGCTCAGTCCCGCTCAGATCCAGGAGTGTAAATGCAGTCTAGCTATACGGTGCAGCCACTGCTTAAACTGGCTGGCAAGTACCCGACAGCCCTGGGATGAGAGAGGAACGTCTGGGTAGGGATCTTGGTCCTGATTTTTGTCCTCCAGCAGGCAGGCAGAACGCCTCAAGATGTTTCAGATCAGCCACGGGTGTTCAGCTTTCAAATTGTCCTCAACCCTTGCTGTTGAATTTGCCTTTGCTTCCCTCCCAGTTTGGCATCTGGTGTGTTTGCTGGTTCTCTCTCTCTTGCCTCGGTTAGGGAAGGACTTAACCTCTTTCTCCCCTTGCTTTAGGCCGTGGCAGCGGCAGCGCAGGCCGGGCTGCTTCAGCAGCAGGCAGAACTAGAGCGGAAGGCAGCCGAGTTGGAGAAGAAGGAAAGGGAATTGCAGAGTAACGCAGCCAGCATTAATCGTGAGTAGCGTGCGAACTTTTTTTTACGAGCCGCGTGGCTTTCCTCTAGTCCTTCACAGCTGTGGCAACCCTCTTGGGACTCAGTCATCCCATGTCTTACAAGGTGGGAAACGATCTCAGAGATGAGATGCCGGAGACAAGCTCCGGTGGGTCTCTGCCCTCGGCATCTGCACGCGGGCACCTTAAGTTCTTCAGCCACCAGTTTCGTATCCGTGTGGGAGCTGTGGTGCGATGCTTCCACGTTAAGGCTTTTCACCGAGAGCAATAAAGCTTTTTCTTTTTCTTCCCAGTCTCAGGGCTCTCTTAACCACAGCAAAACAAGATTTCTTTCCCCCCTAATTTTGGCTGTAAATGGCTGAATCGGGACTTGTAGTGCTGCATGGTGATGGCTGTGATGGCCCTTTGGCCGTTGCGGGGGAATTCTGCCTCCCACAGAGGAAAGCCCTCAAACCGGGCTGGTCCGCTTCGCTGCTGCCAGCGGAGTTAATGCCTCCCTGCTGCGCTGCCTGCTCAAACCTGCCAAGAACTAGCCTCTCCCAAGGTTTTAACGTCGGTGTGAATGAATGGCTGCTTGTAAATTCTGGCGTGCGAGCGAATCTTTCAGTGAGAGGAAAAACAAGTGAAGAACTGCTCCTCTCCTCTTTCCGCAGCGAGGCAAAACAACTGGCCGCCTCTGCCCAAGAAGTGTCCGATCAAGCCCTGTTTTTATCAGGATTTTTCTGCAGACATCCCAGCTGACTACCAGCGGATATGCAAGATGCTGTATTACTTGTGGATGTGTAAGTAATAGCTTGAACCACAATGAAAAATCTTTCTAAGAAGATTCTGTATGAAATGCCAAGCTTTGACGTACCGTCAAATTCTGTAGGTGTTGTCTGCAATGGTAAAATAATGTCTCCCACACACACACACACCTTTTTTTTTAAATGAAGACAAATGTAAAGGACTCTAATGCTTTGGGAACAGCTCAGTCGTGACAGAATTTTGATTGTTGTTAATGGAGACTTTAAGAACTCTCCGGAGCCCGCAAAAGAAAGGGAATAGCACAGTTCAGAGATGGAGTGCAAAAGAGTTTTGACGGAATCTGTCAATTTTGGTGCTCTGAAAAGATTTAAGATCTGGTTGTAAGCAGCAGGATCAGATGAGGTTCTTAGCTTAAGTTCTGTTTCCCTTTCAAGGAGGGGATTAGGAAATGAGATGGCCTAAAGGCTCCTTAATTTCTGCAGGTCCATGTGTTCAGTGAGAGATTAGGGATGCTTGGAGAGACGTCTGAGTCTTCCAAGAGTTTATAGATGGGTTTTTTTTTCTCTCTCTCTCTCTCTCTCTCTCTCCCATCCCAAACAGTGCATTCGATTACCCTGCTCCTAAACCTGCTCGCTTGCCTGGCGTGGTTCACAGTCCAGACGGAAAGAGGAGTAGACTTTGGTCTCTCGATCCTGTGGTTTATTTTATTCACCCCTTGTGCCTTTCTCTGTTGGTACCGACCAATTTACAAGGCGTTCAGGCAAGTGCTATTTTCTTCTGTAACTGGGATGTAGCTTTTAGCGGGAGGAGCTTTGGTTTTATCTGTTCCGATCATATATCGCCTGCAGGATTTTTCCAGCATCGTTAAATAGAACAAACTCACTTGTTCCTAAACATATTAAAAGTACCTGATAGAACTTGATTACGGTGGACCTTTTTCATCTGGAAATCCAAGCCTAGCCAATCATAGGGTCCTACTCCTCATTAACTGCTGAGAAGCTGTTTGGTAGGTGAATGCGTTGAGCTTAAGGAAGCTTCCTTCACCCCATCCTGCACTGGGCAGGGTGATGGTTTTGCGATAAGCAGCGGACGCGCTGCGAATTGTATTGCTGCCTGAGTTCCCTCTGAAATGACCTCCCCTTAGCAGCTTTCCTCTGGAGAAAGGGCTTCGCTGAAATGGTTTCCCTCCTCTTAGAGAAGGGAGTTTGCAGGGATCACGCGCCTGGGTTTCACTCCTGCCGCCGTCTCTCCTGCAGGTCTGACAGCTCCTTCAGCTTCTTCGTCTTCTTTTTCATCTTCTTCTGCCAAATAGCAATCTACATCATCCAGGCTGTCGGCATTCCTGGCTGGGGAGACAGGTAAGCTTGGCTTCGCTTTGGGGTCCATTTCTGAGAGCTGTCTGTTCTTTCTCCTGCGGTTTTCCTCTCTCACCTGATACACAGCTCTGGCAGATCCAGCTGGGCTGCCTCTTTCTTCCCGTCCTAGTCCCAGCAAAGGCATGTTCCTTTTTCCTCCAGTGCCAAAAGGAGCCCCTGGAGTCTTCTGCGCCTGCCCTGCTGTCTTCCCCCTCACTTAAAACACATAATTCTTATCCCTCCTTGACGCTGAGCCTCTAGGGTTGACCACTTCTGCCTTGTGTTAAAACGGAGCCCTCCCTGATGGAGGCTGTGGTGCGGGGGTGTGGGATCGCTGACCCTGCAAGCGGCCTGATTCTGTCCCCAAACTCTTCCTGAACTTCCCTCGAGTGTGGCGTCTGTGTGCTGTGCCTCAAAAAAAATAAGAAGAGAGGGTTTTATCCTCACCCTTTCTTGATGGCATCGTACAGAAGGGTGAGTCTGGGCTTCTGGAGTGGCTCCAACAGGCCTCTTCTCAGCAGTTGCTCCCTGCAGCGAAAACACCGGTTTTCTTTTCGCCTTGCTGCGTTGGCCGCAGATCAGATTCCCGAGTTACTGTGAATGGTGAAAAGGTTAACAGCTAGTGGTTTTCTCCTGAGGGGGAGCCTTCAGGTGATGAGCTCGGTGAAACTGCAGTCTATTTTTGCCCGCTGCCTGCAGAACGGCTCGTGGGCAAAGCTGTCCTCGTGCTGCCTTAGTCACGGGGGACTGGGAGGGGGCACTCTGTTTTCAGTCTGGCTTTGGAGAGCGCGCGTTGAGCTTTCTGCTACGTTTCCTCAAGCCAGACAGCGCGTTTATTTTTGGCTGTAGTGCATGGTGTGCCTTTTCCGCTTCCTTGTAATGAGCGAGAAGTTGTGCAGCACATCAAACGGGACGCCTTGGCTCACTTGATTCCCTCTCTCTTGGTGACACATGGGTTCTCTGGTTTTAGCAGTCGGAAACATTCCCTTCTCCAGCCCCCAGGAGGGTGTTTTGAGTGAGGCATCTCGGTATTTTCGCCCACATCAAGCCCTGCTAACTCCCAGCATCTGCCCTACCCCTTTCCCTTCAACAACTACCGGTTTTCTCCTTTCTGTAACTCTAACTTCATCCCTTCCTCTTCCTTCCCCCCCCAACACTTAACATCCCTGACCACGCAGAGCTGTCACGGTGACGTGTAGGTCTAGGCTCCAGATCTGCCAGCGGATCTCTTCCAATTTAGGTGTCCCAGCCTATCTTTACACTACTTGGCTGAGATGGTGCCCGGGGAAGTNATCTCTGACGGCGCCGAGGATGTTGATTTTTGCTGCTTCGGGAGGGTGGGCTGGGGGCCAGGGCTGTAACGCGGGTGGGGTGAGCACGATTCTCTTTTTTGTGAAGAGGTGGGTTGCTTCTAAAAGTGATAATGGGAACTGGCCCCAAAACGAGTGCCTGGATGAGCTCTGGGTCCCTGTTTCCGCAGCCGTGGCTAACTTTCTCCCAAAGGCTCTTGCGCGACTGTCGGTGCCTCTTTTCCCTCTGTTCCCTCTCATCCCACGGCTCGAACGCTTGCCGTGCTCACCCCGCTCTCCTCTCTTCCCTCGCAGCGGATGGATCGCGGCGCTGTCCGAGCTGCACGGGAACCTGGCCGTGGCTGTTATCATGATGGTGGTGGCAGGATTCTTCACGCTGTGCGCGGTTCTCTCGCTCTTCCTCCTGAAGCAGGTGAGTCGCTCGGAGGCGAGGTCTCCACCGAATCGCGGATCTGCAGGTCGGGCTGCTCCCAGGGTATCCTGGGGTTGCCACCTCCTTGGACGCTGTCCCAAATTTCGTTGATGTCAGACTTCCTGTACCTTCCTTTTAGCTTGAGGCTGAGCAGAGAAGGCCATTGCTTCGTTTGGGTATCCAGGGCTTTACAATTGCTGCTACCGCAGTGTTGTGAGACTTCTCAAAGCCTGGAGGGACCCAAACCAGCGTCTTCCCGCTGGCTCCTGAACACAAGCTCCCCCTTCTTCCTTCTGATCGACCCCCACGAGGGTCGTTTTTCTGCAATTAATGGCAGAAATGCAGCTTTGGGGAAGGCAAGGACAGGATGAACTGGTCCTGTTTCTATCCTTTCCTCCTCCTTTTCTCCTAAATCCTATCTTGAAGGAAATACCTGGCGCTTGTAGCTGCAGGTCCTGCGAACGTATGTAAATGCAGAGGTTAAGCGTCCATACCATCACAGTGCGGGGAGAGGAGGTTTTTGGTCCGATAGCCACCATTTTGCTGAGAGCTCTGAGTTTCCCAACAAACAAGGGTCTCCTTGAGCAGCATCGCGTGCTGGGTGAGATGGAGCCGATGGCTCCAGCCCATCCTCTCCGGCTGCCAAGAGAGCTGGTTAGGGATGGGTCCGAGGAGGAGCCGGGGGTGGGGGTGAAAAAAGCAAGGTGTGAGCAGCAGACCCACAACTGCACGCTGATTTATTTTCTCCTTCTGTTTCCCAGGTGCATTCCCTGTATCGGCGTACAGGAGCCAGTTTCCAAAGGGCCCAGGAAGAGTTTTCCCAAGGCATCCTCACCAACAGGAGCTTCCAGAACGCAGCCGCTGGGGCGGCCTCCTCAGCCGCACAGAGCGCTTTCCGGGGAAACTAGCCCTTCCCAGGGCTGCCTCCCCCTCGCTTCCTCTGCCATCGTCACCCCAACCTTCAATTTTTTTTTTTATTTTCTTTTTTCCTCTAAAGATGCACTTTTCGGGGGTACCATGTTAGCTCTGTGATGCCGACTCCAGATGAGAAGAGATCTGGGTGGGGTTTTTTGTTTTGTTTTTTTTTTTAGCTTCAGCTGGCCTACGTTTATGACTATTAGTTTTCCCTGTCTTGTTTTAGGGTGTGGGGAGACAGGGGAGACATTCTCTGAAGCAAATATATTTCTCTATCCAGGACATACCGAGTGTTTGTCTCTCTTCCTCCCCTCGCCCTGTCCGTAGCAGGAAGGCTAGGGGAAGCAGGTTTTTTGATTTTTACTCTCTGTTCTATTGGCCTTTGCTACGAAGATTTTGATTATCTGCTGTTTTGGGGAGGGTTTTGTAACTTGCATGTAGTTGATGTTGTTAATTTTAAGAGTGAAAACTGTACTTTTGGTGTGTTACACTTACACAATGCTGCATTTTGCCTTCTTAACCGCCTGGCTTCCTACAAGTCGGGGTAACGTGGCACGAAGGAAAACCTGGGAGCAGAGGGTGGGTTAGAGAGGAGGGAAAACTTCTTTCTCCTCGTCCCTGCCGTGGCAGATGTCCCCTCTGCTTCCGTGAGGATCCTGGGGTGGTTCCTCTGCCCTCCCACCAGCACCCACAGCCCTGGGCACGCAGGGAGGGTGAAGGGCTCGGTGGAGGCTGAGTCTTCACTGTGGTCTTACAGCAGAGGAGGGAGGGGAAAGGGAAATTTTTATTTTTGTTGTTGTTGGACTCGCCAGCCCCACCACCGCAGAGCAGCGGTGCCGAAGACGCCGGCTCACCCGCTGCCTGCGACATCCTTCTCCAGCTAACCCTGAGAGCCTGCCGGCCTGGAGTGTGAATGAATTCTTCTCCAGGGACACAGCCCTCCCTGCCGCCTTCCTCCCACCTGTTTTTGGGTTTGGTTTTTTGGCTGGTTTTTTTTCCCCCCCCCTGTTCATCCAGGAAAGAAGCGGTTTGATGTGTGTTTACCTTTTGAAAGCCGTCTCCGGAGATGGGATGTCCTATAGGTGCCAGTTACGGCCAGGCGTGAAGAGGACGGTTTCCCCTGCCTGCACATGGATGCTGGAGGGAGTTTTTCCTTGTGAGGACTTAATTTCTGCATTGCCCCTGGCTCTCCCCTCCTGCCCAGGAAGGGGGGGGTGGGGGGGTGGCATTTTGTGCCCCCCATCCTTCGCTGGCAGGCGCCCTCCCGCCCTCCTCAGCCAGAAACGGGGCGGGTTTACACCCCTTTCCTCCTCTACTATTATTATTATTTCCTCCCTCCCCCCGCGTCTGATCTTTTCATGTTTAAAAATAATAATTGATAATAAAGTGTCAATGTGCGCCAAACGAAATCTCCCTTCTGCCGCCGGGGGGCGTGGCCAGGAGCTGGGCGGGGGGCGTGGCCAAGGGCGGGGGGCGTGGTCAGGAGCCAGGAGGGGGCGTGGCCAGGGC
>VXBL01003673.1:2041-120791 GCA_013400195.1 Aramus guarauna
AAAAAAAATATCTCACCAGCCTATCTACCTTTAAAGAACTCATATGTTTTCCTTCAACCACAGAAGCACTAAGTACGACTGCAATCAGATGAGTGTCTTGCTGGTTCTTGGGTCTACTGTCTAAACATTCTATGGCTGAAGTGTGCGCACGCGCAACCATGTGTGCTGTTTTCCTGCCTTTTCCTTTTGTCTGTCAAGCTTCTGGCTGATAGCAGATTAGCCATCTGAATGTGGGCAGCAAAGAGTAATGGGCTGCACAAAATGCCTGAGGCTTCTTGCATACAATAAAATGACTCCATTATAAAGCAAAAAATGACAAGCCTGCCATGGAGGATATCTGTATTGGGGAGATGGAGAGAGTAGCTTGTGGTTTATGATCATGTTAATGGGTGTAAAATAAACTTAATTTTTTTTTTAACTGTCAAAAGTATTCCTAGGTGCTTTACAGAGTAGAGCTGAAGATCCTTCTAGCAGGAAAATACCAATGAGCTAAATAGATGAATTACTTCTTGCTGTTCCTGATTGCTGTATATGTGTGGGGGAAAGGAAGGGAGTAATAGCATGATGGCTCAGTTTTGTTTTCACTGTGCAGGTGTATTGTTTTTTCTTCAAGTGTTTTTCTATTGTTTTGATTAGTGTACAGGATTTCATCATCTGCCCTGCAGAAGTGTGTTTGGTTTATTAAGTCTTTTGGAAATTGTGCTAATACAGATTTGAACGAAATTGGGCCAGAAGCATGGCTGACGGAGAGGAAATCCGGATGTTGGAGGAGGATATAAAATATAAAACTGTAGTGAGTTGGATCAAGCAGAGGCACAAGTCTGTGTGCAGAAGCACAGTAGCAGGAAAAATAACTAGGATTCCTATCAAGTTTTTTGACAGCTATACTTACCCACTATAAGAATCTGGTGATTAAAAAAACCCCAAACCTCTCAACTGTCTACAGTTTACTATGTCTGTAAGTAGCAGTGGCTGCTCTTGCCCTCCGAACTTCTAGTTACAGCTTTCAAGAAGATTGATTGTTTGTTTTATGGCATGCAAGCTCTTAAAGGTGCTCTCCCTCTCCCCCAAAAAAGATGCACTACGTTCATCTATGCTAAATGGAGGATCTTCTTGGATTGCGTCTGCTTGATATAGGAAGACAACTTCTGATAAATGTGGGCTTCCAAACTAACTGGCAAGTCAGCATAAAAACAATTCAGTATATAGAATATGGAGCAATTGTTAAAGCATGCAAACCTTGTCCTAAAATGCTTAATTTTAAAGAAACTTCTTGACTAGTATTTGTTTTAGTCTGTGTCTCTTGCTGGAATTTGTTCAATATGTTACTGTGGATACAACCTAAGTGGACTCTGGAAATGTATGCTTTAGCAACAAAATGTACAAATTACAACTTGTAATAAATAAAATGGGGATGCTGTTTGAGTAACCTTTGTGTTATTTTTCTCATTCTGTCAGCTGCTGCCAGGTCTCATTGTGGCTGTTCTGGACGTATATTCCATCTGTTATATGGACCGTGTGCCTTGAAGATCTCCTTTTAGCTGCACTTTACACACCAACTCTTCCACAGTCTCTTGAATTGATTTTCCTTAAGGGAAAACCCTTCCTCAAAATGTGTTCTTCATATGTACTTCTTTCTCTCCTTCCTCTTCCCCAATAAAGTCCATGCCCCTCCCCACCCCCACCCCCCCAAAAAAAAAAGAAGGAAACAACTGAGAGTGATTTTGAGACCAGTTATACCACAGAGCTCCACAGATGCTGCTCCCTTGACAGCAGTATTAATTCACTTTACATGCATTTTTATTTTGCAGTTCAGAATTGTTTCTATGATCATATGAGCTTTTTATGATGTTAAAGACTGTAGCTGCTTATGAAGGAAGCTGGTGATAAAACAAAAGCTTAGTTAACTATCTCAAACAGTGGGTAGTCTGTAGATGGTGACAATTAAAATACATTCCAAGCTGCTTTATTAGGAGAGGATCTGTGGGGTTTTTCTCCTCTCCTTTTTCTTTGCCCCATGTGATGCTGTGGTTTACAGTAGGAAGCCACTAGTTTCTGCAGTTACAGGTGGAAAAGGAGGTAGTCACTCATAGGTGATGCAAAGACATTTGAGTTAAAATTAGAAAGAGAACTCTCTTATGGGGGAAGGAGGTAGCTACATATTTTATAAATCTTTCAACGTCTGTGACTTAATTGGCACTACTAAAAGCAGTATGTTGCACATTACAGCAGCTTAGGGAAGCTGTGTTTATGAATATGAATAAAAAAATCTAGAACTAGTCTTGTCTCTTATATGTAGGGTTTTTTTTGTTTTAATAAGCACACATCATACTGGGGAAGATATTGCTGCCTTGGACCGACCTGGTCTGACACGGTTACAGTGTTGTGCGATGGCTAGTTTTCAGGACAGATTTGTAGTTGCAGAATACCAAAGACAGAGTGGTAAAACAGGTGAAAGCTCAATTTTGCTTAACCAGAAGGAAACAAAGGAAATAGAGTTTTTGTTATCTTAAAGGTATTTAGGTAGTAGATAAAAAAAAAATATTCTTTTGGCAGATAGTCTTACTTGCTCTTTTCTATGGTGTTAGGCTACAACAGTGGAGTAGCTGGCTAACCGTGTATGAGGAAGGTTTGCAGGTATGAAAGAATCTGTGCTAAACTATTCCAAACCTTCATAAAAGAAGTCTTGTGATGGGGTATACCATGGGGGGGAACTTACTGTTCTTGCTTCCTAAAGTTGCACAATTGCTGTTAATCAGTGGCAAGTGATATGATATGTCAGTCTGTCTGACCAAGCTATAGATCATTTCCAAATGTCCCTTTTGGACAAATTCACTGCAACCAGGAAATTTTGAGAACTTTAACTGGGTCTTGTACCTGCTAGTTTGAAAATAAACATTTAGTTAACTAGTGTGGTTGAGGTTCTGTATTTAAAAATACACTAGTAAAATTATAGTCCTGGTACTAGTAAACAGGATTATCTTTCAATTTTAACGGCTTTTGGGTTGATACTTAAGATCGCTTGGTCATTTCTCGTTGGCAAGTACTAGTGTAGCAGAGTTGGAATCCCGAGTTTAGGACGTTGTAATTATGGTCACCAGCCACAGAGCTGTGGAGTGCCTGAGGTGGTGTGGGGGAGACATCTCAAACTTGGAAATTCCTATCTTCAAGTTTAAAAGGTAACCAGAATACTTAATGCAAAGTATGATGTATTTTAAAACTTCCCGTGGACAGATTGTCTTTTGTTTGCTGATTGTAGGGAAGAGGAATCTTAATGTCTCCCCTGTACAGTGTATATTACATATTAACTATGAAATACAGAAGGCGTTGTACAAATGAAGGTACAACACTTGACACAAAAGAGGTGCCTGGAAGATGCCTTCTTGTATTTCTCCCCAGTTCTGCTTTCTTGAATCCTGATGGCCAAGCCCTCCCTTAAGCTTTGACAAACACAGCGCTCTTAACGTGTGGAAACTCAGAGATTGTCAGTGATTTGCTGTTGCTCCCTAGTTCAGCCCAGAACCATGTAGTTATTTCAGGTTTTTTATTTGTCTGCTGTTTTCCATAGGTAGAACAGAAGTGTGTTTCTGTAGTAGCATGTGTTTTTGCTGTCTGAGAGATTGTTGCCATCTTTTCTATGTTGTAGGCCCTATGTGAATCCTGGTGACTCCAGTTTTGTGGGATTTCTTTTCTGTGAATAGAAAGAGTCTCTTAGACTTGCTTTAGGGACAAACGTTAAAAAGCCTCATGTTTTTTCCTTATCCTAGAATTCAGTAGTTCTTATGAGAAGCTGAAGGCATCAGTACAATGCTGCTCTCCCTCCTGGATGAGGTAGTGTACTCTGTCATGCTGTCTCATATAGCTGTCCAAGAACTTCAATATATTAAGATGTGCAGAGCTACAGTGTATTTTCATCTCCTTTCTTCCCCCTCCTCCTCTTCCAAGCCAGACTATTTTAGAGAAAGGGAAAAAAAGCTACCGAAAAAGCCAAATGATTGTTTTTGAGCTTAAGTAAGGCTTATGATTATCTCTGCTGTAATAATAGGTGGTTTAGGTTTCTTGGAGCAATTCATGCAATTGGGCAAAACCTATGTGACTATTGCACAGTACTTCAGTGGACACTGTCTGTTACAGTCAGGAACTCTTTAATTTGGGTGACTTGCAAGGACTGAAATGTAATCCTCAGCAGATTGGCCTGTAGTGTATGAGAATGAGTGTCTAGCTCCTTTTTGGAGGAAGCGTGTTCAAACTCTGTCAGGTTCATTTGCATGTGCTTGCCCTTAGATTTCCTTTTGATTTGTAAGGGTGTTCTGGAAAACCACACAGCCCTAAGCATGTTGATATTACTGCCTTGGATGCTCTTGATGATATCTAATCAATACCTCTGATGCTGTTTGAGGTTTTTTATTGACTGTTATTCCTCTGTACCTCACAGATTCCTAAACTATCTGGTAGCCATCACAGCCATCTACAAAACTCAGAATATTCTAAATTTAGTAAGCAACTGCACCAACATGACAAATCTGTTTGCTTATGCAGCATGGTAGAATAGGAGGGATTTCCATACCATCCTGAACACGATTCTGCCTGTCGTTAGGAAAGCAAGGTGCTTTGTTCCCACTGGGGGACGGAAGGGATCTGGAGAGAAGTGAGGCCTGCCTTGCCTTGTGATGTCTGTGCTGTCATCCTCGTAGTATCATGTGAGGAGGAACAAGTGGGTTTTTTAGTCATCTCTACTGTCCCAAACGCTTCAGAAGTGTGTCCTTATTTTTGATGTTTTTCTCTGTTTCTGCAAGCGGGATATTCATGGAAAGCCTGTTACATGTGGGTTTCCATTTAGGTGTTAGGGCTCTGGAACAAAATATTCAATCTTTGAGATGATGTCAATCTTCTACTTAAATTGGATTCTTGTTAGTCATGGGGGAAGGGTGCAGATGAAGAAGTCATATAGGGCACTGGGGGTTTGAGAGGGCCTATTTCCTTAGCCAAAAAGAACGAGCAGATTCTGTGCTTCCTTGAGAGGTCTTTAACCCATTTGTCGAAAGGATAAAGGCTGCCGTCTGCCCAAGGGTTATTTAAATTGATGTCTGAGTGTATGAGATGAGAGCATGTAATGCGACTAATTCCTGTCAGGTAATGGTGCACGTCCCGCTAAGCACGAACTGTCCTTGAGAAGCAGCCAGTTGAGAGTCCTATGTCTGTTGTTACCAAATTGTATGCCTTTGGTGGAAACCTCAAGGAACAGAGGCTGCTTTTTGGCAGATGCACTCAACATGCCTCAGCATAGGAGCTAGGGGTAATAGTAGTAAATGTTGATACGCTACCGTTCAACTTTGGGGAAGTCTGGTGTGCTAACAAAGTGACAGAAACATGTCTGCTTGCCAGCTAAGGCAAACCAGCATCCTTACGTGAAACCGTCTCCTGTAACAAAGTGAGGTTTGAGATTTTCTCCGGTAAAGAACTCTACTGATGTCTACTGGTAGCAACATGCTATATTGTGTAATACATAAAGGCATACAGTTGTTGTTCCTAGGAAAGCATTGCCTCAGAAATGCCGCTTTTTAGCGAGTAGACCTCTTCATTTGCAGTAAAAACAAATAACAACTTGTTTGCTGAACTGTGACCTGTTTTGGAGTGACAGTCTTGCAGCTTGCTGAATCGACAGCTGGGCTTACCACTGTGCCGCCCGTAGCTGAGAGCACACTTCACAAAGGCTTTAGAAGAATACATTTGTTTTCCTGCTCCGTTGTTATTTCTTAGCAGGTTTTCAGTTGCTGCTCCTCCACTTTTCATAGCCCTGAAGCTGACCAGCCCTGCTACTGTTTCAAGTTAGTTTCTAATGCACCTTCTTTAAACATCCTTAATGAAGGTTGGAAGACTTGAATATTATTTGATAAACTGAGAAAATCAATGAAAAGTTCTTTAATAAAGCTTCTGGAGCTCTCTGGTTTAGCTAAGTGATTTAAATGTGACTTTTTGTTTTCTGCTTGAATCAACTGATCAACCTTTGGTTAGGTAGAAAAAAACTGTGTTTTTTTTCTTTTTTTTTAAAGGAAGAAGGTATATAAATGCGTTGTTCAGAACTTTCTAATAATAATTCAATATTCTGCAGATGAATTATGTGAGTTGACATCAAGAATCTGGCTAAAAAGGAAAATTGTTCATTATTTCTAGATGAGATGGTACCAATTGTGAGGATTAACGTTTGTCTGGAAATTATGTTATATCTGAGCTAAATTTTGCTAAACATGCTATGAAATATTCTTGGCTGGCACAAGCTGTATGTTGGTGTCTGTGGTGATGGGGCTTTAAACTAGTTCATTTTAAATCCTAGCAAGCTGCAGCTGAAACACTGCTGAATGACCTTTGACATAGGGACCCATGAATGCCCCAAGTATGATTTCACTTTCACCATGTTCTTTGTGAATCTGAATGCTTGTCAAATCAGATGTGTGTTTAGACCTTTTCACTGAATGTGCTTGGAGGGAAAGAACAAAGCCCGGGGTCAACTTGGCATAATCCCTGCGTTTATCTTTATTCTATTATAGTGGCTTGTGGGGGATGGAGTAACTATTCTCTATGAGGTGAAAGTGCAAGTAGTGTATAGGTAGGCTATCCGTCTTTTCTTCCAGACTTTCCCAACAACCTCGCTGGTCTGCCATGATTTACTTGTGTTAATGTACGGGCTGACTAGGCAGATTGCTCCTTGATCCATGTGATCTGCTATTTGTTCTACCCATAGCTATTTTGTAGCTGCCGCACCTATCTGCTGATGTAAACAAACACATACAGCTTGTCTTGGGTAGCACATGCAGAAATGGGTCTGTGTTACCTAGTGCTTTGTTCTCCCCAGTGGAGATGGGAGGGGACATAACGTGGATTGTTATACTACAACTACTTTTGTTTCAGTGCGAATCATCTTTTTATTTTAAGAGATGAACAGCTTCATATACTGTGTGGTACCTATGTATTTTTTGGCTTTTGCAGGCTATTAGTCATACTCAACTAAGGAGTGACTAAGTCTGTTATTACCCATTCAAATTGGGAAAGCCTTTGTCTCTAAGGGAAGAACCGTAGAGTTCTACTAAATGATTGTTACAGACTTTTTGCAGTATTTTTAGGTTTTACTCCTGTGGTAGATTCACTTCACAATACAAGATTGTTTCTGTGTGGAGCTGGAGTGGTCTGAATCTGTAAACGAGCTATTGTGCGGTAAAGTACAAGTGGGTGGAGGAACTATATGACAAAAGGCCTAGTTACCTTTACAGTTTGTTCGCTCTACCTCATACACTTTGTTTCAGAAGAAAAGCACTATTCAAAGACTTGAGTATAAGGAGGCAGTCTTTCACACGAGGCTTGTGGGAAATTTCTCTCTGACTTGTGGGTTTTGAGCTTGTGTAGATTTACCCGGCGCCTTCTGGGGCTTTGCCCGAAACGGCTTAACACGTCTGTCTGAACCCACCGCACCTCGCGGGGTGAGCGCTTCCGAATCTGACACTTCGGCCCGTATTTTCCACCTTACATGTGCACTTGTTTGGGGGTTTTCTGTTTACTTTTTAATCAAACTTAGCAAAGTTTCTTTTTAACTAAACAAGGAGGTTTGTTGGTTTTTAAGGGCTTCCAAACTAGGAAATAACTTGCCCTCATTAACTTCAGAGATTAAAAGCAACATTAAGCAAGAAGGAGATATCTTTTTTTTTTTTTTAACTAAACCTAATAAGAGTCATTCTGAAAGCATGAGTGTGCTTTTTTGTTTTTTAAACTAAACTTTGAAACTTGAAGGTCTCTCTGTTAAATCCGCAGTTCCCTTCAGCTTCTTCCACGCATTTCACTGTTTACTTTCTCTTTTCATAGTTTAGTGGAGAAGTGCTTAAAAACCTGATCATTCTGCTTGAAAACAAAGACGCTTCACTCAGCACCCAATTTTCAGATTTAAAACACTTTCACACAAAGAGTTGCTGATGAGCTGGGTGTTTTGTTTTGCTTGTTTGTTTAAGGGAGAATTGAGTTATTTCAGTCCACCTAGGAAGAGGGGAGAGCAGGGCTCTGCGCTCTGCCCGACCCAGGCGAGCTGGGGTGGCTGGAGTGGAGCGGCTGCTCCGCTCCTCTGCCGGACACAAACACCCGGGCCAGGCTCATGCTTCCATCGCAGAACCAACTGAAGGAGTCCTCAGCCTCACAGGTCACAGCCCAGCACGTGAGCTGGAACTAACAGGCTCCAGCCCAGCAGAGTAATTTAAAAAAAAAAAATAATAGCGGAAGCCTGGACCTATGCCCGTGTTAGCTGTCTGTGCTCTGGAGGCAGTGGCCACTGGCAGGAGGGCAGAAGAGGTATTTGGGGTTAGGAAGCAGTCTGATAGGGTTTCAGCAATGGCTTTCATTCCTTGTTAGCTGCATCCTTTCTAGTTTTATGTGTGCTGGAGAGACACTTTCAGCCTCCAGTCTGCTTAGTGCTACCAATAACTGCTCTAGGAGGGTAATTCTGGGGAACCTACTGTCATCATCATCTCTTGCTGCTTTAAGGAATAAGTTTAGTGCCTTTATTCAACACTGCCAAGGTAATTTTGCTCAGAATCTCAGACAGGCTGAGCAGCACGGTGTGCTTTTTTGTGTGGGTTCCCCTGGATTGTTCACCTTTCCCATCGCAACCTGCCATACTCTGCTGCTTTGGATGTCACAACTATGTACCTGAGTGTCATCAACCTGCATCCAGAAGCCTGCGTATGTGACTGTAATGTCTTTGTTGCGTGCTTAGTTTAATTGTATAACATTAATGACAGCAAGAACTTGCATCTTAAAACTCCCTATTCTTGCAGGCTGTAAACTTTGAAATTATATCTAGAATATATCCACCTACAAATATATGTCAAAGTGTTCACTGTTTCGCAGTATAGCAAAACTCTGAACAATTCCACTGTAGTTGAGTGAAACTGATACATGTTTTTCAGAGCTGTTTATGAGCTCTCATCTACTAATCTTGGGTACTTGTAAATAATACCAGAAAATCCTGTGCTTATATTAATCATAGAACTAAAAGGCAACAGTCAAATGTTCACTTTTGCAATATCAAGTTTTTTTTAATTGGTAAATCAAACCTCCCTTTCTTAAAATGCCACTTATATTGTTATATAATGGCAGCTTTTCTTCTCTTATTTCTGCCTCCCTCCTCTTCTGTCAGGCTATGAAAGTACATGCTGTGTAAGAGGTTCTCTTTTCTTTATGTTCTCCTTTTCAAGACTGTTTCAGTCTTGAGATGTTAAGGGAGGCTTTCTAGTAACTAATGCTCCTGTAGCTAGTCTATTGGCTGCCAAATCTGCTGTCTCCTCTTGGGAATTTTTTTTTTTTTTTTAACTTCTGGTGGTGTGAAGGTGGGATTTGGAGAAGCAGCTCTACCAGCTGTGAAATGAAAATGCTGAACTGGAGGAGCAATGCTGAAGGAAACAAACCTGCCATTTTGTACCTAGCTGCGTAGTAGTACATCCCTAGTTGCTCTTAGGGTCTTCCAAAAAGGTCAGAATAACTGTTGTCCTTTTGGCATCCTCAAGTGGGAAGACATGCAACTGAGAGATGAAGCTAGGGAGTAAATTAGTGGCAGAGCAGGGAACAGCCAGTTAAACCTGCTATTAAGCAGCATTTCTTTTAAGTGATATGAATATTAAGGAAGTAACAGCACTCTTGTTTTTTAGAACTTACGCTAAAAATCCATCATGGAACCAGCAAAGCAATCTAGCTGTGTGGTGCTGATCTAATTTCACAGTTGATCACAAACGCAGTTTAGTTTGAAGAGGCAGCTATATACTTCAGTACTACCAACAGTTGGCCCTTCAGGAATGTGAACTTAACATGTCTGATCTTAGATTTCTCTTACTGTCCTAAATGTAAGTGCCTGGGGGAATAAATGAACTCTAATGTGCTGTCTAATTCGGAATAGCTCAGACCATAAAGGCACAGGCAGAAGTGCATTCAAAGCCACAGTTCCTGGCGCAATAGCTGACCAGAAGCCTGCCATGTGGGAGTCCTTCAGCTCATCTGCCCCTGCAGCTTGCCACACTGCAGAATCTTCTCGCTAATTTGGAAAGCCTGCCTTCCGAGGCCTGGAGCTCACTGGTGTAAAGCATTCTTCAAACTGTACTGAAATCTACATTTGCAGTAAGCTACCCTGCCTCACTATAGTTTTGAGCCCTTAAAGAACATAAGCGTGTTGAACGCGTGAATGGCCTCATCTTAAAATACAAAGGAAGTGGGTTTGGCCCCAGGTTTCTTTCTGTGGAGGACACAGGAGTTGAGCCCTTCAGCAGGTCTGACTACTGACAGCCCCAAGGTTTTTGTTCTTACTTTGAGCTTTAGCTGAGAATTATCATTTGGTTATGTTACAGAGTACTTCATTCCAAAAGGGAAACTAGAAGTTACCTCACCTGTTCATTTTAAACTGATTTTGATCCTATTTAAGTAGCAGCTACTAAAGACTTAAATGAGCTGACAGCTCTGCACTACTAGTATTGTGGAATTGTTTTCTGAGGTTTTTATTTGTTGGTTGGTTTGGTTTTTTTCTTGGAGCCAATCCTGTCCCAGTAGCTAAGAGGTTATACAGGGCGATCAAAATAATTACGAATTTATTTGCTCAGGTGAAATAACAGAAAGGTTGCTACTGGGAATGACTTGACAAAGTATTAGGTGATGGAAATAAAATTCCATTAAGCAAAGGTTTAGGGAAAGCGTTAGCTCTGGTGGTCATGATGAAATCTTAGTAAAAGTGTGGAAATGACAGCTTTTGTGAGACTTCAAGAAGGCAGAATAATGCAGAATCAATATCATGTTATTTACAGCAATATTTCATTCAAATCTCCCTGTAACTGCTGCTTGAATCTATGCTTTTACATCCTGATCCTTGACTGAAAATCATTCCTTGGTCAAGCTTGCAAGCAACCCAAAGGAGAAAGAACTAATGAATTGTAGAGTGAGGTGTCAGTCATCCTCTACCTTGGAGAATCCTGGTCACTGAGAAAGCTGGGTGCAGATGAACACCTCCATAGGCCAACTGTTGGCATCTCAAGGGTCAAGAACGTAGCCTGTGCTTTTGCTGTTCTGTCCTTTTCTGCAACTGTGTGATACTGAGGCACTAAGAGGGAAGGATTTAGCCTGCATAATTATCAAATACACGGTCCCAGTGTTATTCTGTGGGCAAGCAATTGATGTGGTCCTTGGCTCTGTCAACAAGTAGATCTATGGAAGGCGTAGGATGCAGAGATTATTTCAAAATTGGGACAGATTGAGAACAAGTGTTCAATTTGCAGCAGTTCAGGGAAGTGGTACTTTGTTGTCATAGTATAGAATCTGAACGTGCCCTAACTCAAACTTTCCTGTGCTGTAGGGTTTTTCTCTTCTAAAAGAATAGATTATTTTCTTTCGCTCAACCTTTAGTTAGTTAGTTTTCTAGATTGTAAGTCCAGCGCTTACGTAAATACATATAGCAGCTGGTGAAAACTGTGGTGCAACTATAATGCTTACTTATAAAAAAGAGAAATCCTTGTCAGCCCTTCCCTCCTCACACAGTTCATGAATGAGGGATATTTTCTGTGACCAGTTGTGTGCTGGAAATCACTCAGATGTGTTGCTATTTTTGAAGACAACTTTTGTAGGGCAGAATCTCTCCCTGCTTATGTATATCTAGAAACCACTTGCTTTTCATGCAGACTGAAACTTGTATGGAACGTAGTTCAGGAATTCAACGTGTGCTCTATTAGCAGGCTTTCTTACTATACTGACTCGCATTTTCTCATGAGAGTCCTTGTTCAGAAAAGGTTTTTTTTAAAGGACCGTTCTCCCAGTAGTTGCTTACAGCATGTGTATGTTTGGCCTATCAGCATGCCTATGTACTTTGGCCGTGTAAACTGTAGGGCTGGCTCACAGACTGGAGCACCTAAATTTAGATGCCAGGGTGTAAGCTCATTGCCTGCACTTCCATTATAGTCTGCAGAGACCTAGTCAGTGGACCTGAAGAGCTGACTGAACAGAGGTGTCTGCTTTAGGATGAGCAGAACAGTTCTTTAGATGCCATTGATTATAGTACAAACTTAGGCAGCTAGTTGATGTAGAAGTTCCTAAATTTAGGTTTTATGTGAGCTGTATCTCACCCTAATGCTGTTTTTACCTCTAACAGTTGCAAAACAGTTTGATGTTCTTTTTGCTGTTAAAACTCCCCTTGTGAGTTCTCTCCTGTGTTACTTTCTTTTGAAAATGATAATCATGGTTGAAATTCATGAGTGCTAAAAGCTACATCTTGAAAATTATACCTGTCTCAGTGCTTTCTCTAAGTCTGATCTTAAGTATCTTTTCAGTTCTCTCAGACTGGTATCTCAGTTGAGCTGGAAAGCAGGCATCCTGCCTGCCTCCTGCCCCATGCACCTCCCCTCAGAACATCTTGCTGTTGAGCTGTAGCTCACATGAGGTTTCTGCTGTCTCATAACGGGAAACGAATGAGCTTCTTGCAACCAGTATGTTATCTTCAAGTCTTGTTAGGAAACAGCAATGAAATCATTCTGTTTTCTCTTACTCAGTTGTGTATGCTATCAGAGTTGGTCACACTAGCTTTTAACTTAATGTTAATTTCTGTTGATTACTTAAACCAGTGCTATTGTACTGAATTGATGCTCACAGGTGAAACTGATGTGTGAGGCATTGGAGCAGTGAGGTTTGGTAATGGGAAAAACTGAGATATCACTATGAAGAACTAAGATTTTTTTTATTTTTTTTTTTTAATAGCACTGTGTTTTTCAGTGCAATGGCCTTGAGTGCAATGTGGTTAGAGTAATTGCTAGTTGTGCTAGATCAAGGAAGAGTCCATTGTGTAACTGAGCAACTTAGACACAAAAGTGTCTTTTCTTACTCCCTTGTTCTTCTTATTATTATATTAATACTTCATTTTTAAAGGTTTCTTCACAGCCAGAGAGTGTGTCTCTGGAAATGAAGACAGCTTGGATTTTACTAGGTCCTCAGTATTGAGAGTGCTCACTAACCACAGGATCCATTCCGTGCTTCGTTAGTGGAGTGGCTGGCAGGGGGACACAGGCAAGAACCTGAAGAATGGTGCTTAAACAAATAGATGGCTTTACTTAAGTCTCCCACGTTGTGCAAAGCTCTGGCTGAAATTCCTTCATCTTTTAATGACTGTACAGTGTTTTTTACAGTCTTTTTTATTTATTTATGGAGATGAAGAGACTTGTGTTGAAACAGGAGTAGGCTTGCACCATTGCAATAAAATAGTGGACTGGTGAAGCACACAGTAGGTATCCTGTAGGAATTCAACTTGTAACTGTCTCTTGTAAAATCTCAGATTCTGAGGTCAAGTGATGGGATTGTTTGAACCATCCCTGCAGGTGTAGGTTTCTCAGGAGACAGAGGGGGCTGTAACTCCCTTCTCTCAAACTTCATGTTGTTTTCAGTGTCTTGTTCAGCAGATACAAATTCATGCAGCCTGACAAGTATCTTTGTTTTCTACTCGTCCTTCCCACAACTGTATCAGAGTAGTATCTATCTACTTTGAAACAGCGGTTTGTATATGTTTCTTGTTTCGTGTCTTTTACTTGAGAAGTGTCAGGTCATTTAAAATTACAGAGGAGCTAACTATCTGTGCAACTAGATTAGAAGTTTTACATTAATTTCTCCAAATTGCCACTGAAAAGGACTAGTTTAACTTCATGTACTAAACATTATATTAATCTATTTCTGTAGAAATCACAATCTCTTGAAGTTACACAAGAAGATCTATTACAAGTCACCACATTCCTTCAATAGTCTGAAAATAGGATGTTTGAGTGAAAATGGTCTATGCAATATTCTCTTCTGATCCTTTTATGTTAGTGTAAATTTTAAGAAGTCTTTAGAAAACATCTTTTTTCCTTTTCAAAAATATATTTTTAGCTATTCCAAATATCCTTTTTAAGAATTCAAATCCACATGTTTGATAGCTAAACTTATGAAATGAAATATAAAAGAAACTGGTGGCCTGAAAATAATTTATCCAATATGTAGCAGTGAGATTATTTACACAGGAGGAATCTTCACTTGCTAACTTCTCATACTGACCTTTTGGGGATTTTGGTCTTGAATAGCTAGCTTTGGCTAGAGTGTAATTACAGAAAATACTAAATAGTTCTTCAGATGGTAGTTACTTACTGCTGTTAACATGTGCGTACCTTAGGGTGATCGTGAAAGGTGTTGAGGTTTGTGGTGGCTAACTGATTGTGAGCTTCCAGGACTCTCAGAGATGGTTCCTTGTTTGCAGGAAAATGCTAACAAATTGTGTATGCAGTTATGTATGTCACTAGTGAAGACCAGACCTAGAATATCATGCCTGTGTCTTGTGCCAGCTCTTCAGAATGGTTACCAGCACAGCATGATATACAGGAAAGATTGTGTCTGTCTGTGTTCATAATAAAAACAAAACCAAACAAACAACAAAAAAACCCAAAACCACCACAGACTAAAAAAAAAAACCAACCTTATATAAAAATTGCAGTAAAACTATTAGCGCTGAGGATAAAGAAGCACAGTTTGAGTTTACCCGAAAGAAGGATAGGAAGTGTTGTGGTAAGTCTCATAGCTCAAAGGAAGGAAGATGTGAAAGCTGAAGGTGGGTAGCTCTAGCAGGGAAAGGGGCATGTATATTGCTTCTCAGTAGCTACTTTTAGCATTGCTTCTGCTTCTGTGTGCTAGATCTCAAAAGACAGTTAAAATTGGGGAATTTACTAAAAGTTGTCTCGTGATGACTGGAAGTGAATTTCTTCAATGGGCTTAAAAAGCCTTTCTAAATAGTAGGTTCCAGAAGAACTGTGGACTTCTCAAGTTGGTGGGTGAAACTTTCGTGATCTGTGCTACTCAAGATACCAGACTAGATCTTCATGTTGGTATCTGTTTTTTAACCAGAGATGAGGGGAACACAATTCTTTACACATTTGTGAACGAATTAAAGTCTAGATACCAAATTTCCAGTATTTGTGTTCTGAGAAAACTTTTCTTAAGCAACCAGTATTTGGAAAACTAAGACAAACTTACTCAGATGCAGTTTAGTTAAGATAACATGCAAGCAACGCAGCTCTAAGTTTGAAGAATATATGCAGCCGTTTTCTTAAATATTCTTTCAGACAATATCTTGACTGTGTATCTTCTGCATTATATCTTTGTTTAAAATGAGTATGTCTGCATCCCTCTCCCATGACAAAAGTACATTGCCGTGAAAGAGTTGGCAAGTAGTACTGATATCTGTGATGACTTTCCACAGATAGGACTGTGGAAATCTGGGGGCTGTTAGGGGGTTATTATTTGCCCCAGTGTGAATTAAGTGGGAAGTGAATTAAGAGCTGATTCTTATATCACTTCCACTATTGGGTTGTGTGTGATGTCTAGGAGGGTGGTAGGAGGATGCCTGGATTCTTCGGTTTATATCAGGAGAACAGCAAGTACAACTTCTACTGAGGTAGAACTGTAGATTATTTGCATTACTGATCTGTTCAAATATCAGCCCTCTGAGGTTTTGAGTAATGCACCTGGCCACACTTCTCTGGGGGCTGGATGCTGCCAGATTCACTTTCTCAGTAAGCTGGAGATGGTCTGGGTCTACACCTGGTATCCCGGATTTCTTTCAACCAGACTGTTGTATTGGGAAGAAAAATAGTCCCACTGTACAATGTATTAGTTGCCGTTGGCTGCTAAAAACTCAACAAGGAGTGAGTGTGCTGTTAACATCCCTCTGTTACAATATCTTTTTTTTTTCCCCAGATGTTTGAGCATTTTTTAAAGCCAGCTTTAAACATGACATGCTGTTGACTGAGGTGGAAGGGGAAAGCATACATCGCTAATACTGCAGATCTTTTTCTGCTCTTTGAGTGGAATAACTGATTGTTTGATCCTTCCCCGTGTGCCAATGCACCTTAAACCTCGGCCATTACCAAGCGAGGCTGCAATTTCCCTCTTTACAGCACTATAGTGCAGATCTAGTACTTTTGATTTTTAAAGCAATCGTCGCCACCATGCTTCCCGCCCCGTGTCAGTTAGATATTGCTACTTCCACAAGGGAAGAAAAGCAGTTGCTGTACTTTAAATGAATCAGTAAGGAGAAAAGTAGCGTGCTGATAGCCGGCATCCCTGCAGCTCTGTAGCTGCCAGCTATTTTGCAAAGTGAGGATGATGATGTGAAACCGTCATCTTTTTCCTCTTTGCTCTTGAATGCACTATTCTATAGGCTCTTGCTAGTGCAGTTGTTGGCCAGTATATAATGAATGTAACCAGGGATGTCAGCGTCTGCAGTGCAGCACATCCAACATGTTTGCTTTTACTCTGAGCTGGTTTTCTACTGAATGTGTGTGCTCTTTGGTTTTATACCATATGCTCGAGCATACCTAAGGCACCTGGACTTCTGGAAGCACAGCCCAACCTGACCCTTAGCTGTGCAGCTGGTAAATGGCACTGGTGTTGGCCAGGATCAGCTCTGAAATGCTGCCAGCCCCAGGAGCTTGCCTGCTTTCTGTATTGTGCAGGAGTTGTCTGGGGTACTCTCCCTGGTGACAGCCATACTGTATGAGACTACTCCCCATGGACCAACCAACATCTGCCTTACTGGATATGAGCAAGTAATGTTTCATAACTTAATAACACCCTCCTGTAAATAGAACAGAGTATTTTGTGAAGAAGAGTTACCTGGTGAGGAATATCCACATGCAGTGCAATCCTGTTCAATGGAGAGTGTAACTCTTTGCTTACTTCTGCAAAGAGCTATAATCTCAGTTGTTAGTTGTACCTCCACAAATTACTTTGCTGCAAGCAACAGAGTTATATACTTTGGATCAGGAAATCTGGTTCTTTCCCAACTTGATAAACTCTTGAAAAGAACAGATTTACTTAAGGTCTAGTCTAACCCATGCAATATGTGCCATAGGCTTTCCACAACTGCATCTTGTTTAAGTTGGAATATCTGTAGGAAGTGTATCCTACTTGAATTCTTATTTATTTATTTATTTTAGTTTTGAGAGGATGTTCTTTTACCTTCTCAGCTAAAAAATTGTGCTTTCAACAGTATAAACAAAAAATGTCTTGCAAGTATTTGTTCTGTCCCAAGAGTAGGGACATATATGACAGGAAAATGTTTAGGTTTTTTGTAAATTGGTTAGACTTTGTCCTTTTTTTGGAGGATGTGATTGTTCTGGTGTATTCTTTTTGCAGTAGTGTGTAACAGTAGTTGAACTGAAACAATGCCAGCAGTCCCTGTTGTGAGTCAACTCCAACATCAAGATGTTGATCAAGTGCAGGAGGAAAAAAAAAATCCATGATCTATGCTAGAAGAACTCAAGTTTAGACCAGCCTGCATCCATTTCTTCCCAAACTTTCTCTTGAGTTAACTAAATTCCTTGTGTCTTTTTCCCTTCTCCTGTCCCTTCTCCTGTCCCTTCTCCTGTCCCTTCTCCTGTCCCTTCTCCTGTCCCTTCTCCTGTCCCTTCTCCTGTCCCTTCTCCTGTCCCTTCTCCTGTCCCTTCTCCTGTCCCTTCTCCTGTCCCTTCTCCTTTTCCTTCTCCTTTCCCTTCTCCTGTCCCTTCGTTCTTGCATTCTTCTATGCTCTTTCACTGTTTTCTGTTTATATTGCAAAGATAACGAAAGGTGGATGCTTTTAGGGTTTGGGGCCCAAGTGGACCTTACTGGTTCTGGAACTGTGTAAAGTTTTTTCCCTTTCTTTCCTCTTCTCCCAAGTCTTCCCCCTCACCTCTGGGTTATTTAGCTCTAGCAGTGGTCTAAACCTACTTTGTGGTGAAGTAGGAAAAAACTTCTGCTAGCTATGCAGGTGTAGAAGATTTGCATGAATTGCTAAATATGATGAATGTACCAAATACACAAATACAAAATTCAGCCTTGGTTTTGTTTTAGGATGGTGGTCAGGACTTAAAACTTGTAACGTTTTGGGTAACGTCAGTAATGACCCAGAACAGTCCCGTAAAAATCACGTAGAATTGTATTGTATTTATGTGTGAAGGGCTAGGGACAGGGACATCTGTATTAAATAACTGATTTTGTAATGGGATTTTCTTTGAACTAGTTAAGTACCTTCTTGTTACTTTGAACAGGTCAGGAAAATGTATGTTGTTTTTAAAGCAAAAAGCAAACCTATTGCTTACAACTTCAGTATTTTAGTAGTTTCTTTGCTGCCAAGTAACAGCAGCAAGTTCCTGCTGCTGTGGAATCAAGATAAAAAAATTAAATAACACTCTTGGTAACTGATAGGCATCTCTTGTCCTGTGACTAGATTAATTGCTAACAACATTATCATATCTATCAGTGATTTCCTTTGAGGTATATCAAGCAATTTTTGGTACAGAAAGACCCCTGCTGTGGTGTCTGCTGAAGCCTGGACTGCTTGTCCAGTGGCTATTTTGAACCACTAAAGCACCAGTTACATGATAAGGGACCACTTAAAACCTGTTTGATCTGCACACACTTCAGTAGAGCTGCTTCATCAAGTGAAGCCACCTCAAATGAGTTGAACAGGTTTTGGGTAGGTTGAAAGTGGTACTTGAGGATTAACTTCTGAAAAGGACCCATAAGGAATTTCTTTTAAATGATTAGTGATGTTTTTGATACCCTGGGCTGTAACACACAACTGTCAGGCATGCTTTGGAAAGTTAATGGATATTACAGGAGAGGAGAAAGGCGGAAAAAGTTCTATTCATATGAGAATTTCTTATCCTAAAACCGTTAGCACTACCATAGATCCATCCCCCTGTGTAACAGTATGAGAATCATGGAACAAATGCATGTTTTACCCCAAGCTTACAATGTGTAGGAGTTTGGAAAAAGTCCCATAAAGAGTATTTCTATAGCTCTGAGCTCAAAAAAAAAAAAAACAAACAAACCCAACCCAAAATCCCAACCAATTTAGAATATAGTTGGAGTAGATGAAACAAACCATGAAGCAAACTAATGCAAAGATGTCTGACAGTATGTTTTGCGGCTCATTTCCAGGCAAAATGCGTGGCATTTAGCTGGTGGCAAGAAGCTGTTCAGACTCCAATTCAGTCATTCAGGGTTTCAGAATCTAGGTATTTACATTGAGAAATAAATGTCACTGGTATTAGTTTTGCTATTTCTGAGTCCAGGTTGCCACATGCTATTGTTATATTAATAAATAGCACAGCCAACAAAATATATTAGGTATGGCAAGAGGCACTATTAAAGGCTTCCACTGTTCTACATGGAGGTGAGTTGTAAATGAAGAGCTCAACTTGTGTCTTGAACTGGAGAACACAACTTTGCTGCTGTACTTTCAGTGATCCAAACCTGAACACTGTTACCTTGTTGAGTTAGCGGCTTTTTGGGTACTGTAGTGCAGCTTATTAATAAATTATGTTTAAAATGACTGAACTTCTTGAAATGTTGTGATGCTTGTGTGTTATTGCACTATGTAAACATGTGTGCTGCCTCTGTCCCTTCCTTCCAGTCTACCCCTGGAGTGAGACAGTAGAATCGGTATTTGTCTTCTATGATACTCTGCCATCAATAGTCTCGGTGGAGAGGACTACTGCAGAGCTAACTGCAATCCTGAAAAGTTGATCTGGTTGTTTTGGCACTTCTGTAGTATTTGTATGGGTGCCTCTTTGGCATACACAGAAGGCACCGAAGGACTGTTATTTTCCAGGATATACTAATCTGGACATGGGTGAACTCTTAGGTGTTTTCTGCTCTTCCCACAACTTACTCCATTATTACAAATGTTAGTGGAGGAGGGAGCGAGAGGACTGCAGGGAAGTGAAGTGATGTCTGCTTTAGCTGTTGAACCCTTACCTTCTTGAGGTGTAGGAATGACACTTGGCCTTCTCTTGAGTGGGCATTCCTGTGGTTCTTTTATTGTGCTCTAAATGCTTTTAATGGCATACTTAACAATTTGTGACAAACTTTTTGCACAGAAATATCTTCAGAAGCCAAGTTTTGTAATTTACTTCTTTTATTTAAGCTCAAACCTTTCCATTAGAAATAGAGTAAGCAATTCCAAGAGTAGCATTTCCAAAGGTGAGAGTATTTTCTATGCATAACTGCTTGGTCTTGTGCCAGGAGAGGAACCCCCTCTTTTAAGCTATGTCACTGTTCAAGTAGTGTTATGTAGTCACTTGGAATAAGAAAGAACGACAGAGTTGGTAGAATAGGTTGTAAATCCAGAATCTATTGCTGTATGCTGATATGTCACATTGTTCAGCATGTATATTGCCATATGCTGTATGGTCTCAAATGGGTGTGTGTTCTGTTTTAAAACCGTCAGGTTTTTTGCTGTTTCTCAAGCATTAGGTCACCACTGTGTTTGGACAAAAAGCTTTAAAACGCAGCCACCTGTTCATAAGTTGCTTTATGAAACCAGTTCTTTCATATTTACCCATGTAGATATCTAAGCAGGTTTATACAGCATATTCTTGTACTGTGCAGTACCTGATTGTTATGATGAGCTTGGATTCAGTCAGTGTTCCTGTAGGTCATCTAGGAATGATCAAATTCAGAGGCATTAAGTCAACAAGATGGATTTCCTCATTCTTGCAGTGTTACAATACCTGTACGTTTCAAGTTCTTAAACAGACTGGTCTTTCCCAAGTGTGGAAGCATCCACAGACTTTCCTCAACTATAACTAAATATACTAAGAAGTAATTTATTGTTTTTCTCCAAATGTGTCTAGCCTAGAGGTGGAAAAAGTCCTTATCCTGATACTGAAGTATTTATTATCAAGCACCTGTTCGGTGACCTATGTGAAACAGAATGAGTCTCCTGGTAAAGCTTTTGGTGTGATCTCTCACGATTGTCATCCCTGTTGTGTTAATATGAAGATCTGTTGTTTGTTTTCAATAAGAAAAGAGATTTCTGCTGTTACATGCAATTAACTCATGTTAAATGCACTATTTAGAGGGGATAAATTGTGGCTCAGTAGATGGATTTAATTGTGAAGTACAGAAGACTTGTCTGTGAAGCTGTGGATGGGGGAAATTAAGTTGACATTCCAGCCATCTGTTAATACCTCGTCCCAAAGCACTGCTGTACTTCAGAGAAAGTAGGACACCAAAGCCAAGATAGTAGTGTACTGAAAACTTGCCCTGGTTGCAGTGGTTTCAGCAGTGTTGGTAAGAGGTGTGGCAGTGTGCCTTGTGACTGATACCCCCAAGGCAGTAAAAGTTCCCTAAATCATGTAGCAGTGAGTTTATATTCACAAAGCTCTGATTTTCCTGTAACATATTTGGAGATACTAAGATAAAGGCAGTAAATGTTATTGGAACTGTCCTTTTGTTAAGCAGACTGTGCAGGTCATCACTTGGCTGGTTGTATTGCACTGGCAAAGCCTTTCAATTACAAATCTTGTGCTGCACAGAGTGGAACAGGATTCTCAAGCACGTAGAGTGCAGGCTTCCTTGCCCATGAGTCTGAAGGATGGCGTAGCACGACCTCCCTTTTGTGCTGGCGTACAGCAGCTCCGGCGGTTCCCTAACCGACTGTCTGAATGCAAGAACCGAGAGCTGTACGCCAATAAAACTGCAATTTTGGAGAACCAGGCTTTTCTCCTCAAGCCTGATCAACTATTCATTTCTCATCAATTTAACTTCTGCTGTATCATGCCCTTTATTTTAATAGCCATGATTCACTATATGTGCACCAACATAGTTTGCTAGGTTCAAATAATAGCCTTCGCTCGGTCATGGCCGTGCTTCTGCATCTAGTTGTAGCTAGAGTGGCGTTGGGTTACTCACGAGAGGAAGGGTGTGGAGGAAATGTGATACGGCTTGACAAATGGCCTGTAACCCTTTTAGCCTGAACCTGCCAGAACATACACGCCTGGTGAAGGCCATATGCTGCTTAAAGATTATTTTATATACGAAAAGAGAAGAGCAGCTGGCAGACATAGCTAATATAAGGGAGTTTGTGGAGTTGAGGTGTCCCAGGGTTGAAGGTTCAGGCTTCTAGGAACCAGCCTAGTTGCAGGAGAGCTGATGTGCCTTAAGGCTGCGCTTTAATTCAAGCGGAGAAAATCAGTTCTAAGGTGTTTTTTTAAAAGGAGCTTAAGAAAAACAGGAAGAATGATCAGAAATCATACTTTAAGTACAGGCGGTTGGTGTAGTGCTTTTTCTGAGGGAATAGTAGCTGGTAAAAGCAAAATGAAAACACTCCCATATAAATGGAGGGACTCGTAATGTCTTTGAACGTACGCCATAAAGCCTGAACGTGGCACAGCAGCCCTGAGTGAGAATTGAAAGCATTGGAATAAGATGTTTTCTGCTTCTTGGCCCAACTTGGTTTTTGTATTTTTCCCTAGTAAACCTCACAGTTTAATATTTGAATACCGTCATTTGTTTTCAGCTAATAGTAAGACGAACTCAAGCCAAGCAGATTCATGCTCTTAACTCTCTTGTAAAGACCTCCTGCCTCCATCATGCATTGAAGAAACAATCCCAGGTATTATGGCCACATAAAAACCCTAAAGGAAAGTATGTATGTAACTGTCAAACACTGTCTTGGGAGGCTGTAGGCTTTATTGAGGTCTCAGTGTTCCTCTGACAGACTTGTTTGCCATCATGCTAGTCAAAAAGCAGTGAAGGGGCTGACTTTATTAGGATGTGACCAGAAAAGCACTGGAAGAAGGAGCCACGTTCTCAAAAACACTTATTGTGTGCATTTTATAACCATTACCTTTGCACACCTGGGCAGAAGATGTTTCTGTGTAACTATTGGTTGGTTTAAAGTTCATCCTCTACCATCCACTGTGGACCTTCTCCTGAACTGCTTATCTCCTTCTGTATCATACTGTGGGTGAAGAAGAAAAGTAGGAATATTTTTCCAGGGTTTGGGATAGATTGAGCCAGGAGTGGCTTTGGGTTGTGTTTCAGAGCTGCTGCGCTCCATCCAGGAAGGTGGAGAGGTGCACAGGGAAGCAGGCACAAGAGGAGACATGGCAGACTCTGTCCTGTTGGATGAGGGATGAGGTGCACTAGTTTCATCTTAATTTAATGTGAAATGTGGGGGAAGGTTGTGGAGGGGGATTGTAAGCTCTGTGTTACATAAAGGTGTAAGATTCTGGAACTTAGCTTTGTGTAAAGGAAGCATTATGTAACAGAATAAAATATTAATATGAGATTTTCAGCAAGCAGACAAATTTAAGATTTAACACAACGAGCAGTTATCATAGTTGGCTGTATTAAACCAACTGGATTTGTATGATTCAGAAATCTAAGAACTGGCTATTCTGTTCAAGGGAGTCTCTCCCTGTGTGTCTTCTGTACTTTCCTTTTCCATCCATTTGCTTCCCCTCTTTTGGGGGAGGGCAATGTTACATGACTTTTATGAATCTGAGGCTAGCTTAATATGCATAGATTTGCAGTAACTTTTTGTAAATGTTAACTATTAACGATGGCTTTCTCCTCCTCCTGAAAATACATTTTATGGTTGGGCAACTTGTGGAAAAATTCACTTAAGTTTTCTGACAGTGATTTTTAATGCTCCATTTGCTGGGGGGGCAGCCAAAGGGGGGAAATCAGTTTGCGAGTTCCGTGTTGGATGTGTTTTGCTAACCAAGGTCAGTGCATACGTTTTCACTTCAGGAGTGTTTGGAACTTGTCTTTGCTAGACCTCTGGAAGAAACAGTTTGTTAAGCTTCATTGCCTATTGAATAGGATTTTAGTGAATGGTTAAATTGCTTTGTATGTGAACTATGACTCTTTTATGACCTGTTTAAAACTAATTAACACGCCATTCTTACTGGAAGCAACTTGTGAGTTTTGACTTTGAACAAAAAAACTTTAGCAAGGACTAAACTTCTTCAGTTAGACTTCAGCCTAATTCAGAAAAAAATTCCTTTGCATCAGAAGTATGAAACCAACACTTCTCCTTTTCTCTCTTCATTTTATTCATCCTTTTTTCTCAGTTGCAGCCAGTCACAATAAAATACTTTATTAAGTTCTACCATGGGAGGGATGGCAAATAGCAACACTTGTGGAAGTTTAGAGGCAGAAGCATGTACAGTGCTACTTCATAATTCATGTCCAAATAAAATTCTCATTCATAGTCTTAAAATCAGAAGGCTTAAACTGCAAACAACTCAGTACTACATAGACTTTCTGTACTTCTGCATTAATAACGTGATTTCTATGAAAAGGGGTTAGTTACCCATACTTGTTCCAAAGTCATGAATCTGAAAAAGTTGCACTTGACTGATTTAAACATATGATTAGAAATTACCCCTTTAAGTGCTGAGTAACTCTCCTATGGAAGTTAAGTCTTCTGAAGATTTTTATGAACTTCTAAATTATTTGGTAGGTGGATCCTAACTGAGTGTGTCCCCCCCCAAAAAACCCCCTACTGTTAAGCAGAGAACTTAGGAGAAAAAAGTATAAAGTACTTTAAATCGTGCTGCTGGTTAGTATGCTGTTCTTTATTCGAGAAAAGATTTTCATCACATTTGGTGGTATAAAGAAGTTTAATTTGTAGCAAAAAGTAAATGAAGTACTACTACCAAACTTGAAATCACAGTTGACAGGGTTCTGTTTGTTTGTTTGCTTTGGTGGTTTGAGGTTTCTAAAACATGTGTGTCGGCTTCTTATTTCTTATACTGATCAGTTTTACAAGTCATGCATAACATTTCAGGACCAGTATCAAAATAGATACTTTCAGTTTCTTTATCTAAAATTGTCATTCTTTCCTTTTGGGCAATCCTTTGTCTGATGAATGCCTGAAAATTACTTTTAGTGTCAACATCAAGGATGTTTAAAGTCTTCTTTCTCGTATCTCAATGTCTGTTTAGAACTTATTTAAAATAGAGCTTCTTGTGAGACTTCTTCTAGCTATTTGTTTATATTAAATATTGTAGAGTCAGTTTTAATCACTAGTATAGTGGGCAAACTTGTACTACCTAATGTATTAGAACATGTAATTTTGGCACATGCTGAAAAGAAGTAGTCTGATTTCCAGTAAGAGTCTGAAGAGTCTGAAGCCACTACAGCTGAAAGAAAAAAAAAAAAGAAGGAACCTGAGGGGATGAAGAAAACAGACTGGGTTATATCTTGATGTTCCTTTTTTAAATGTTCTTCTGCCAAGTACTGAACATAAGTTTGGAAAAAGTAAAGCTATTTTTCCCCCCAAGTCTTGAGACATAATTGCAGCATCATTAATATGCAGCAACCTGGATTACTCTTCTATTTCTAACTTATTTAAAAAAAAAAACAACAAACCAACCACAAATCATGGTATCATGACATACAACTATGTGAAAATTTTTTGGAGGTAAGGGAGAATATTCATTTTAAAGCAAAGCATGTATATAAGTTCAAGATCAAAGTGTAATAGTAGCGTTAAGTAAATGCTGAAGGGTCACAGTTTGTGCTTCTCAAGTCTGAAAAGGTAAGTGAAAAATATTTGGAGTATGAATATATACATCTTCAAAGATTTAAGAGCCCTCCAGTGGCTAAGAATATCTTTCACCTGTACAGATGAAAACAATGTGGATTAATATGGTTTTATAGAGGTAGGACTAAATACCTTTGTAAGATGTTTTTATATCTATGCCTGGTTAGACTTTATCCTATTTAATGCCCTGTGGTATTGCAAAAGGAAAAAGTGGCAGTAGTGTTCTTGTGGGCATATCCCCTCCTCTGCCGTTGTTTTTTTGTTTGTTTATTTTAAGATTTGCTGATAGAGTGGCAGCATTTACCAAAAATCCCATGAGATAATTGCTTTTTAACACAACAGCTTGCATGTATTCTTAGTGTCATGCTAGAGTTATGCTGAATCTTGTTGATTGTAAGAGTACTGCCACTGCTAGGCAAACGCTGAGTTACTGCTGTAACCGTTACTTGCTGCTGTAACGTGATGTAAGGCTCCCTCATCCTCACTAAACAAAAAAAATTAAAAAAAAAAAAAAAAAAAAAAGATATAGTTGCCTGGAGTTCCTTGCAGTCTTCCTCTTGATTCCTCTTGACTTCCAGTCCCTTCCGGAGGACTGCATTACACTTTCTTTGCTGTGGTTTTGTGGGCGGGTTGGGGTTTTGGGACTTTTGTGTGTCTTTAAGGAACTTCTGTGTATTAGAGATCAACAGTAGAGACAGCTGGCTGATTGCTCGTGTGGTCTTTAGCAGGCAGATGGAGCAAAAAGCATGTCAGTCGTCTTGGCACTATTTCAACTACACTTGTCTTCTGCACAAAGGACTTTAGTGTTTTCCATTGCACTGAGGATGCTTGTGTAGCAAAACAAATCATGATGGGAAAATTAAGTATATGGGATATTTGTACCCCTTGTGACTGTTCACTATTGCAATGCTTCTGTTCAGCTTGTGATAGAATTTGTGTTGAAGCCTTTGTTCTCTCCCAGCTAATAGTGCAAGGCCTCATCTTGCATCTTAGATCAAAGCACACAAGGTCTAGAAGCCTAGAGGTCTGGACTCCAGAATAGCATCCTTCTTTCTCTCGTATGCTGGGGAGTAACATCTTTTTTTATATTTCTATGACCAAAACCATGCAAAGCATCTAAGAATTTGGGAGCAAGGGGTACTGGAGGAACCTATTTATGAGACTTTGAATATCATTACAGGGAGGTAATTTCTGATAGGTATCAGCCTGTTATTTGGATTACCCCAAGAGAGTAGTAGGACACTTTTAAAAAGTTTGGTTTTTTTTACCCTGTCCTCACTATGTTTTAAACTCTGAAGATTAATATCCTCAGACTGAAAAGGTAAACTTAAGATAGCATCGCAGCTTGAGGAAGTTGAGAGTTGTTCCTTTAATTTATGATCTTTAGTATACGGTTTTGTCACTTAAGAGCTAGAAACTATGACACAGACTTACAAGAAGTGGAGAGGGTTCTCTGACTACAATAGAGGGAAAAAAATTAGAGAGGTAGTAAAGTCCCAGAGTATTTCTGACTTGATATAAAAATGAGATTTGTGAGACTGTTAGGGTTTTTTGGTCGTTTTTTGCACTGCCACTGCTGTATCCATTTTCTGTTAGAAACCTTTAGTGGGACCGTTCACTATTTACATCTTGCTGAAAGCTTGTTGTTTTAGAACAGCAGTGCCTCTGAAGGGGATGGGATGTATCCAGAACAACTTTTGCACATGTTGAGTTGTTGCACCATTTCCTGAAGAAATGGCCTTGTTTAAAGTTTCATAGGAGGTCATGAATAGGGAATCTGGAAACAATTAAACTTTTGTATTTTTGCATGTTAACTACATCTTCATATCACGGAATTTATCTAAATGAACTCATTGGAGAAGAAACTTAGCTTAAGAACTTCTATCTGGTGGACAGAGACCAGCATGTTTCGACTCATTGGAGTTAAGTTTTCTTGTTTATTGTTGTTTCTACTTAGTTTTCTATTTCTCAGCAGAAGAAAGGTGATAACGTTTTCTTCTGCATCTAAAAGCTCATCTGTATTTACCCTTAAGTTTTTTATATTTCAATACAAGATACACAGTGTTTTATCTAGATGTCTCTTTGTGCACCAACTACAGCACTTAACCTCACAGTCATTTTTCACTGCACTTAAATTTTGAATTTGTTTGTCTGGATCCATTTTAGAATTGAATTTAGAAAACTAGAACAGAGTTTTGTCTTTCATCTGTTTTCTGTACAATGTGAGGTAGCACATGCACACGAATTGTGCAGATACTCTAATGTGTACTGAGAACGGGAATTCCCTGTGCCATGTACATGTGCATGTTGAATGGGCTCTGCTACGGAATTAAAGGGACACAGATGTGTTGCTCCCATCAGTCCAGAACTTCTTCATAACTGTGGAAGGTGTAAAACATTTTAAGCAGTCAGAGAAACTGCTTGTGCAGTATGGTTTAGCTGAGGCTTTGGATTAGACAGATGTTTTCAGTAAATAATTGAAACGCACATTCTGTTTATCACTTCCCTTGTACAAGATGTAAGATCTGTAGAATGTGCAGCGCTTGAAGATGTGTTAAAGCAGCTTTCAGCCTGTTTAGAAAAGTTGGTTCCAGGTGCACTGAAGAGCTTGGTCTATGACAGACTGAAGTGAGACTTAGTATTTTTTTCCTGGAGTTCTTGGTGGTGTTTCTCACATGCTACTGTAGTCCATCAGGTACTTCTGCGACTGAATAATTGTAGCCTGAGGGGGTTTTATCAGTCTTAATTTATGGGCCTGCAAGTGATGGGGTTGTATATGAATATTTGTGTGTATGTATGTATGTTTAGGAAGGAATGGTATTGCTTTAATCTGTGTGCCCCTCTGAGCTACCTGTAATCATAGCAGTTAGTGGGGTGGTTGCTTCTCCTCAGTAAGCTCCTGAGGATGGAGGATAACACTTCTGCTGCTTGTCAGCCTCTGCTTTGGTTAGAAGCCTATCTTGATTCAGCTGGACAGCCATTTACACCAGAGTTTAAGTTTACAGTGGCTTAAAACACGCTTTCAAATGCACTAAGCAGAGCAGCTTTTGCATCTTGAGCAAGGATATATGAAATAAATGGCCTTGTCTTGGAAAAATCCTCCATTAAGTTACCTTTGTTCTCAAGTTGAAAGAAGTAAGACAGTCATGTAATTCATGCTTTATCTAACATTGAACAGTTATGAACAGAAAACTGATAACTTGAAGGATAAAGCATGCCACAGCCAGAGCTTTGGAAAGCATCAAATGTAATGGATGGTCAAATCATGAGGAGGAGTTAGAGTACAGGGGTTTTATTTTCTTGTATAATCCTGCCTTAGGGAATTGAAGGATAAGCGCTCTTTTAAAGTTATCATAACCAACCCATCTTTAGTAACCTTGGTCGAAGAAATTGATGCCTGTCTTGTATTACACTTTTCTTCAAGAAATTTCACAAGGTGCAGAAGTTGAGCTCAACTTCGCAAGCTGTGAGGAAACGTGGCTTCTTCTAGCTAACCACTTCAATATTTCCACACTGAATCTCACTACTGTTTCTGTTAGTCATTTTTCCACTTCTTTTTCTTCTTTCTCCGCTAGTGTGGGTAAAGAACTTGCTGACAAAAATTCAAACAGGTGACTGCTTTTAACCTTGCTAGAACTGTCTTATTTGAAGGATTTAGGTTTGGTGTCTGTCGTCCTAGTAATAAACACTCACTGTTTCCTCACAACTTACAGGCTTGCTCTTCCTTGCTACCCTGAAAGAACAGTAGTGAGGAAGAACCCATCCACACTATGGGGCAAAAATACATCACCTCTTCATTTTCCTAGTGTCTTTGACTTCTCTGCTGTTACCAGATTGAACTGGAGTGGCTGTGTTCAGGTTTTGGTGCTATCAAGCTCTGGCAATCAGTGACTGAAGTCTTCCTCTTCTGAATGAATGATTTTCCAGGATAATGGTACACAGTGGCTTTAAGGTTGCTTGATGGCAAATGGAGAGGGGAGTTGTTGGGGTTTTTGTTTGGGTGTTGCAGGTTTAGTTTGTTTGTTTGTTTGTTTTGGCTTTTTTTTTTTTTTAATTTGACTGACACTTTATGTACAGCATCTCCTACTTACTGTGCCTTTGAATTTAACTCTATAACTTAGAACCATTTAGGTAATTTTCAGCCCCCTGAGTATTGTCAGCAACATGCAACCCCTTACAGCAGATGGCTATTAGGTTACTACGGAAAATTCTGTACAATAATGGTAATCTGCTTTCTGGACTTATCAATGACATACCTGTCTAATATTTGGGATATGACTTGCTGCTTTGACTGCCATTTTTATATAATCTTTAAAAGTACCACATGGGTTAATGTGGAATCACTTCTCTGTTTTGTGGGTAAACAAAAATAGTCACCAGCTTCTTCCAGTAGAGTAGATAACTCAGGAAGTTCCATGTGTCTAAGCCCAAATTTAAAGACTTTCCCCAGAATTATGTGGAGGCTTCATCTAAGGCTTGATCCAAAGGTGTTTCACTTACCGTTAGTCTCCTCATAGTGACTTGCATTTCGGTTAGTAACCTCATAAATAGCTCACTGCTTTGGCTGTATACTTGTTCCGTGGGTTATGATAAGACTACCCTAATGCCTTCTCAGTGTATGGATATCCCTGTTGAAGGTTCAGAACAAAGTCATAGGACGTGTTATAACTTTAATCTACTCATGGAAGCATATGCAGGAGATGATGGAATCTTCCCGGGCTGCAGAGAAAATGCTAGCTGCATACAGTAAATGTACTGTTAAGTTCAACTCAAGCTGCCATGAAGCCATGGGGAAATTAAACTGCTGTTTATTTAAGGGTGGTGATGGACTGGAGCTGTTGAGAGCAATCCCTCAAGCAGAGCCATTTTGAAAATTGATTATAATTATTTTAAGCTTTTTGCCAAGACTGTTCTTAGTTTATTTTGTTTACCTAAAAATTAAGGTTAAAGCACTTGAACCAGCTTATTTACTAAATGAAACACAAAATAAGAATTTGAATGATAGTTTTTACTAGTGTTAAATCCAAATACGACACTCTAGAGATACCTGACACAACAAGGACACAAGTTATCAGAACATACATCAACTAACTCTATGAATGCAGTTTCAGAAGAGAAGTCAAAACAACTTATGTTCATGGTTTGAGTAAATACTGAGCTGGAGTGAGTTCCTCTGAATGTTTTACAGAAGTTTGGTGAAGTACTGTGTACCTCAGTAATACTTTTGATGGAGAACAACTGTACACTGTGGGCATAACTAGAAGTGGTGTTACAGCTGCAGATGCTTCTAAATGAAATACAGTTTATATTAGCAAAATAATAACTTATGATAGTACATGTTACAGTATTTCCTGAACAAAGTAAATTTGAAAGGCAGCTTTTGTCAGTATAATTAAGGCTTTTATCTAAATCACAACTGTCAAGATTTTAAATCTAGACCCTCATAGTGAGACCACATCCGGAAATGCTCTGGCTTGAGCTATATGAAAATGGGCACATGCAGAAATGTGTAAACCTTTTTTGTGTCTGTTTTTATTAATAACCTCTTCTCACACTGTGCACGATGACAAATAATGACAGCATACCCAAACAGACAAATTATTGAAATAATAATGATGAATAACTTTAGATACTTGTGCTATCAAGTCAGGCAGCTTTAAAGCTTTTAGTACATGGAAAGGTCATTAAAAGCTGGGCAGTGTAGTTGTTCAGAAAGTTAAAAGAAATACTCAGCTTATCAAAGTTCTTCAAGCTGTAATAGTCTGTCTTTGTCAAGCTTTCAAGTACCATGCTAAGGCACTTCAATACATGAAAGAAAAATGCTACTGCGGGAGGCTGTGAAGTCTCACAGCAGAACCGTGCTCACTTGGCGTACTGTAGCACCCATGCCTGCAGAGATGCTCTGGGCCTTCCTGTCCACCAGTTCCTGCTTGTCCTTAAGAGTCCAGCTCGTGAACTAAGCTAACACTAGCAGTCCTCAAGGAAGATTTGAAACTGTAATTGATGTTTTTTCTACCAGCTGGTCTTCTGTTCACTGAAGTTGCAGTTGTGCTTGGGAGCCTGCTTTTGAACTCCTGGACGAAAAGCAGCCAAAGTAGTAGCTTCTGCAGTGTAAGGGGTCGTCTTATTAGTGGAGGAGGCAGAAAGACTATGTAAGTGATTACCCATCCAGGATGGGATTGGAGCTGCGAAGCAGGACAAGTTAGGCATGTCCTCTGTTCTGACAGGGCATGGAGGCTGCTGATCTGATCACACTAATCTGTGTCCTAATATATTAGAGGATCTTTGTGTTCTGGGAAGATAGGCCTCCTGTTAAAATTAAAATAGTGTTCCCCTCTTAAGCTTGTGATGTTCCTTAAGGAAGGTTTGAAGTGAGGATGGACCTGACTTTAAGCAATGTTTCCGGGATTCTGTTGAGAAAAAAGCCTCCCAGCAAGGCTAATGCTGCCTCCTATTAGCCTGGCTCATCCTTCCAGTGGTCCAGGGGCATTAATAACAGGTCCTTTTGCAGAAAATATTTTGTTTGTAATGACCCTAGACCCTTGCTGGCAGAGTGGTGTGTATTTACACCACGCTGAAAGTGAGAGAAGTTTCAAACATAAAGCGTAGAAGTGTTACGGTGTTGGAGCACTGTTGTGGAGTGTGCCTTGGTCTGTAACTGCGTTGTCCTGGGTGCTCAGCTGAGATGTCTATAACTGGTAGCGTTGTGTGTAAAAGCATTAGAAGTGTCCTTACGGTATTAAGTTAGCACAGAAGAGCATGTGTTTTGCAGTCTGAAATAATTAACTGGTTTTGGTCTTGGTAGCTCCATTTTAAATAGTGATGAACTGTGTTTCCTAATTTAGATGAGATACAGGAATGAGAGGGTAGAATGAAGGTTAATACTTAAATTTAGATACTGAAATTCAGACTGATGTTTGACTTTTTTTTTTTTTCTTTTTCTAAACTGCAGCCTTCTCTATGTCCCTCTTCAAAGTTGAAATATATTTATCTCAATTTTATGGTGGTGTTTGGGGTGTGTGTGGATTTTTTAAGTGGAAAGGGAGAGCGTTTCCATAAAATTGATGCTGGATTCTTTGTAAAAATCTCCTCATATTGATTAATATTTGTCAAACACTGCCTGGGATACTTCTGCCTGTATGCATAGGCTTTAGTGTTTAACCTGATACGCCCATCCGTGTATTTAGAAAGACCCATCTAGATACTAACTCAGTTACATTGTTCACAGGGAAGTTGGGAATTAGCAGGATAAAAGATGATCCTTCCGACACCTGATCAATTCAGAATGGGATTTGATCCTCAAGTGATGGTATTTATTGGCAGTTGGTGTCTAAATTTCTAAATTTGTTGAATAAAGCTAAATATACAGTCTGTTTGGTAGGCTGTTCATATTTGGCGGGGGACAGGGCAGGGACGGGACAGGGGAAGTGTTTTATTACAGTTTTATATATGTAATGCTTATTGCCTTTCATCATCTACCTGGGCATCTTCTTGGTTTAGGTAACTTGTGTATCTGACTATTTAGCTTTTCCCATTTATCCGCTTGAATAGTAGTACTTTTAAGTGTCTTTCTGCAGTCATTTTAAGTTAAGAGCATCATGAGGAGAACAGTGTGTCTCCTGTAGCCTGCTGTAGGAATTTTATCTCTTAAAAAAGGCAGTTGTCCTTGCAGAGAGAAGTGTAGAACTACTTACTCATCTCAACAGTTGCAAATCAAGTTCCTGAAAAATGAATGTAACATGAGCTGCAAAAAGTGTTTATATTTCAGGGGGAAAAACCTTAAAAAGCAGTGCAGAAGAGACATTTCATATCCTTCCTAAGCATTTGCACTCACTGTACACAAGCAAGTGCTGTTGCACTTCTTTTTCTTGAAAGAACAACAAGTTGAAATTATTCAAAACTGTTTGTAAAAAAAAAAAAGCATGACTAGCTCCCAGTGTAACAGGAAAACGTGAACAGTTGCAGTTTGACTACATCTTAAGTTTTACATCGCTTATTTTCACTGTAATCTTTCCTCATCTGTATGTTTGTGCTTCTTTCAGCTAAGCTACTGCACACTTGTAGCGTTTCCGGATACTGTCTAGTTATTAATTAGTAGCTGAACTAAATGAAACAGATTTTTAGAAGAACACATAAAAGGTGAGTTTAGAGAAGAAGTGCTTACAATTAAATAGCCTAACAAAACAAAAAAAAAGATTTGGTTAAGAATGAAGAAGATATTAAAAGAAAACTAGAGAAATGGCACTTGTGCTACTTGTATGTAACTTCCCGTGCTTCATTTTAAGGGGCACAAACAGTTAATCTAATGTAGCAGTCTAATGTAGGTTTAAATGTTGAGTGTTTTTCCTCTTCAGTCTATTACTAGTACAAATGCATAGTGTGTTAAGTGGAAAGCTACTGGGCCAAAATAAAGCATTGTTCTCTTTGACTTCCATAAACATCCTCCCTCCTTATGGAACGCGGTTGAAGACTACAGCTGAATAGCGCTCTGAATTAGTGATGTAAGTCCACACTATGTATATTCACTGTCAGTTTGGTACTATTGGGGATTAAAAAAAAAAAAATCCTTTCCGACTATGACCTGTATTCCTCGGTGTAAACTATCATCCCTTGTCCTAGCCTCCATTCTTTTGCTTGCGTCTCCCTCATCGGTGTGTAGAACAGCAGGAGGAAGAAGGAGGAAAGGAAACTGGACATGCCTCAGTTGCTGAACAAGTTACAGAATGTCCTTGCAAACTCCTTAAAGAGGCTCTGCTTTTGCAAGATGTGTGCAGGCACTGGTGCTAGTGGAAACTGCTGCATCATGCATTTTGCCCTGCACAACCTGGCACAGCGGCTCATAGGTTTTGCTTTGTAATCTGCCTGTTGCTGCGGGACTTCCACAGGAGATGGCTGGTGCATTTCTGCTTGTGGAATTTTATTTGTTTATAGTTGGTTGTCATTGTCTGGGATAGGATCAAGTGTGCAACTGGAGCACACGTTACTCTGGATCTCAAATTCAGACTGCCACCAACATAGCGAGTTTTTAAAACGTACATATTTCGAACTTGTGAACACTTGTAAGGAACCACTCATTCTTCTATGGAGCGGGCTTGGGTGCAGTTACTGCACTTGTGTTTGGCATGTATAAGTATTCAAAATGCATAATCTTATAGAAGGTAAAGTACGTTCTAAATTCACTGTTAATAGAGACGCAAAAGTTTATATTGTGTATCTATGGCTTTAATGGTTCATAGCTGAAAATAACCAATGGTACTAAGTGAGAATACTTGGCTGAAGTTTTGTACGCTAAGTAAAGAGACTCTGCAATGCTGTTGTCATACTGATGTTAAAAAGTGCGTTGAAATAAAGTTGTTCCAAGTCCAGCGCAATGATGGCATTAATTCCTATTACTCTACTGTGCAGAGCAACAATAAAGCCTGCCAATCTCCCCTGTTTGGGAGGGACAAAAGGGTGGGGAAGAATGTCAGACTGTTAGCACAGCTTTCCAGTCCCGTTTCAAATATTTATTGAGCCTGCTAACAAATACAAAATGAGCCAGAATCCTTGTCAAAGAGAGGGCTTGACTCCTTTTGTTACCCTTGTGCCATTATGTAATGCAAAGTTACGCAGAAGTGGGTCAGAAAGATAACTTCTGTGTTTTGGGATCCTGACAGCTCTTCATATTGTACAGTGAACCCTTTAAACCAAACAATAAACTAAACAGGCTACATTTAAAAACATAATTACATGAGAGTTTTTCATATTAGCATTGTTGTTGAGGGCTTTCCCTCCCCCCCATCCCTGGCATCCTTAATTGGTAATTTTATGGGTTTATAAAAGGCTTGGAACCAGGATCATTTCAGATTAAAATTCTGGATCATTTGGCTGGGGAGAATAATCAGGAAAAAGATCAGGATCATTGTTGCATGATACAGGTCCTGAACTTTCTTCCTCCTTTTTCCTCCTATTTATGGTGGTTTAGCTACATCTTCCAACTCCAAATAAATTTTTCTTGGCTGGGATGGTGTGTCAGTGGCAGCAGTGCCCTAGTCAGTGAGGGTGGACCTTCTCTTACGTTACTGCCATTAAGCCATGCAGCTTTCCTTTAAGAACATTAAACACTCAGTGGATTCTGACTGCATAGCCAGAAATTGTTACTCCATAAACATGTGAGGAGGAGTGATATACCTGCTTCATCACCGGTCCTGTTTTGGAGAATGCGTGTAACTTCTGAATGATGGGCTTACATCTTCTCTCTTGTCTCCTGTTTTTTTACTGCTACACTGAAGAGGTAAAAAACCCCCAGATGAGTATCCTATTAAATCCGCAGCTTTGGATCATGGTGCAAAGTGTGTGCGATAAGTCATTTGACCCTTCCTCACAGGATAACTTGCAACCTAAATAAGGGCTCCATATGTTTGCTGATTTAAATATGCTCTTATAAAGGCTAATGTCTTTCTAAGAAAACTTCAGATGAAACTGTTGCTTAAAGAAATTTCTTCTGTATCTTCCATGGATTTGGGGTTTGGGAGATGGGCTTACCCTCTGTAGGAGAGAAAACAAAACAGGCAAATGCATGGATAAGAGTGACAGTACGAAACGTGAGAAGATTCAACATTTATGAAGCTCATGTGCAAATGTAATAAACCGAATTGCCAGAAGGCTGCATGTGGGACTGTGAGCAACCAGTGTTAATCAGTTTTTTCCTGATTTTCCAATTGAGAGCGCTCTGGTTTTGCCTGCATTGGCTTCCCAGAGATCATAAACTTGTCAGAGAGTCAGAGGAGGTCTTTTTCCTCCAAACTGTCAATGTAAATTTTTTTTAATTACTTCTCGTTTCTCCCTTTTGGTCACTTCATCTGTAATGTCTTGCAAGGGACTATCAATCTTCCCTAAATGCTATTTCATAGTACACAGCTGTCCGAAAAGGAGCTGTAAAGCATTAGTTTTCTGCCCTCTCTTTCTGGATGCAACTTTCTTTGTGTAGGAATTTTGTGTGTACTTTCTGTGGCTGGATTTAATATTCAAGTTACCAGCTCTCTGAGTCTGTGGGCATCTTGTTGGCATAAGTTGAAAACAAGATACTCAACTCAGAATTTTCCCCACAGCTGTTTTCTGTCTCTGGCCCTCTAAGAACCACAGTAAACTCAAAAGTCTATCCTGAAAATGCAACAAAGTATAAATCTTGAATTTTTATGCTCAATATTTTGATGTTACAAACTGAAAACAGTTTTATAATGAGAAATCTTAGCAATTTTCCCGAAATTATCAATTATATGCTATTTAGCCAAAGTGTTAATGCTCTTATGATTTCTAGACCTAAGTATCATAAATCAATACAATCTCATCTGGCATGTTCTAGAAGAAATACTCAGGGTGGCTTTCAGCGGTGTTTGAACAGGTACAGGCGGAATCACTTTTTATACTGATGGAGGTTGTACTACGTGAATTTATTTAATATCATGCACATACACGCACACACTTACCTGTAAAAAAAAAAAAGTCTCTTTGCTGCTTTTTTTTTTTCCTTCCTTTTTCATAAAAGACATGTATGAGCTTGAGTAAGTAAAATAAAACTCAGGAAACTTGTCATCTCAGGATGTCCTATATATGTACTGACAAAGTTTCAGCAATCAGTAGGTGTTGTAAGAAGCTGATGGCTTTGGCATTCAGTGCAAAGCTAAGCTGTTGGTGACTGTGAACCAGTTTCTTCTGGAGCTGTATAGAGAGCAGATTCCTTGATGTTCTCTGTGCTCCCCGAAATAAGAAAATTACTGAGGTATAAACTTGCATGAAGGAGTAATGTTTTGGGATGTAATTTAAATGGAGATGTTGTGCTTTGGCAGTCTTAACTTTGTGCAATGAGCATCTTTGTTTTCAAGTAACAGATTCTGTGACAAGAATCCATCCTTTACTCAGAACAAGTTCATTACTGCTTGTCCCCCACTCCTCCCCTTACTTGTTGTGGTATCTGGTGGTTAAAATGGTTTTATCTATGAGAAAATCCTAGTTTGTTTTTATTTTACTCTACAGATAAAAGTTTTTACAGCTTCATAATCCATTTTCCTACAAGTGTTAATTGATGGCGACAAACTTGTTCCAGGCAAAATAACCCCTTTGGGAAGAATAATTGAAACTGGAATAAACACCAAGTGACACCTTGCAACCTAACAACATCTGAAGTATAACACTAGCTCTCTACTTCATCCATTTTAAGGGAAGACTGTTGTTCTTTTTAATGATGTTTAGGCATTTTTGACTGATTCAAGTTTGACATAGCATTCTCCAGATTGATGTCTCTTGTGCTTCTCTCCTCCACCATCCACCTCCCCCCAAACACACACACGCTCACAGACAAACCTTGTAGCTCTTCATTTTCGCATGTTGATTTATCTGCATTGGTTGTGCTTTTTGGGTGGTGGGAGGCATGTTAGAAAACTGATTTTTAAAGACAAATCTAAAATTTGTACTACTAAGCGCCTAGGCCATCTCTGCAAGGATGAAAGCTTCATCCGTGAAAGCATTGCAGGAAAATCCTACATCAGTTCTCAGATGGAGCAGGTTTTTTTGGTCAATAGTATTTTTAACCTTCAAATGTGATAGTCTTTCCATTTACCTTTACAATAAATCCTTAGTAAAGTACAGACTACAGGGCTGGGGGGGGAAGAACGTACCTGTTTTGATCAGATTCAGAGCTGTAGAGTTCTGACTGTCTTAAACATTTTGTAGCTTACTTTCAGATATCTATTTTTTTTTTATTTGGTTTGGGTGTGAGTTGTGTTCATTGTTTTAAGATGCTTAAAAATTCAATTCTGCTTCTTCAGGAAGTTTCAAGCTGTTTCAAAGAGTAATTGTACTTAACTGTACTGTCTTGACCTACTTACAGAATTGTATGGAAATATTTATGCAAGTCTTTCCTCAGCCTGTGCAGAGATGTAGTGAACTTCACTGTTGTATGTGCTTGTGTCTGTATCAGGGTGCTGCTTTCTGGGACTCTGATGTCAGCCTTGAGAAGGTCTCTTTCTTGTGTTGGCCATTTTAATTGCATGCTTTAAAGTAAATGCTTTTCTCATCTGTTACTTTAAATTAGTATTCTGGATCCTTTATGCCAGTTATTACTTTGAGAACTTCAGTGATGGGACTGTGTTACAGTTTTGAATATGTGAACAGTGTGAAATTCATAAGAACTGGGAATTATAAACTTCAGCAGCAGTGGTATTTTATTAAGTATAAGGCAGTTCCTTAAGCAGATGTTGTTTATCCTAGGTAATTAAGCAACCCGTAATAGTCACATTGGAAAAGCACTCAAGCTGATCAGGCCCTGGCTGAGCTTTAATATTAAAATATTAAAAGTAAAAAAACCCTCTTTTTTCTTTAAAGAGTTCAGCCTCCTGGAAATGCACGTGACGTTGTATAATGCAATTTCAAGAGCTAAGCTATTGAGGCCGATACCTAATGTAAATGCACCTTCTGGAGGTGCCATGCAGGCGTTCTACTGCCATGAGTAGTTGCCATGTTCTAACTGGGAAGTCACAGGTTATGTCTATATGCTTTCCCTGGATTTCTATAAAACTTACAAATATTGCAATTTTAGGTTCTCCACAGAACCCTGTAGACACAATTTGCTTTAAAATACTTTGTGTATTCTTTGAATTCTTGCTTAGTTTATGTTACGGATACCAAATACATAGTCCTTTAGGAGTAAAGCTTGTCAATGCCTAGTAGTCATATTTTAATTGTCAATACCTGTGTGTAAAATGAACATGAACGGATTTTATCCTAATTAAGTATTGTCCTACATTTTTATTATTAAAGGCAAGGGAAAAAAATTTAGTACTTCAAAGTACCTCAAGTACTTCAGTATTTGAGTACTGAAGTTACACATCAGTACGTTTCTGTGACCTACATACTTCCTCCACATGCACGTTAGAGCAGAGGCTATGGAAAGTTAAATAAGGCAATTCAAAGGAAATTAGAAAGGTCAAGCAGAAGAAAGAACTTACCATACTGTATAGGGGAAGAATGCTAGCCCATCAAAAGTTCTGTTACAGACTTACGAAGAGGCAGATGCCCCTGTACCATCTAGGTGGTTTTTCGGTCCCCTTAGCCAAATGCATTTTTTTAAAGCATTTCTCATTTGATTTCCTACTCGTTCCTCTCCCTTTTGTGCCCTTTATGAAACTGTTCCTAACTTCTGGTTGTAAAATACTTTCCTATTATTAACTTGCTTTTAAATCTTTATAAAACAGTTTTATAAAATGTTCAATTACTACTTTGGATGCTGCAAAAGATTTCTGCATTCCTGTCATGCAAGTTGAAAGGGAGAAACCCCAACCCCTGAAAAAGGATCATTCTTTCGCCTCCTCCTCCTCCTCCTTTGAATTAATGCAGAGAAAATACTGAGAACTAACAATTTCAATTATAACCCCAGTGTTTTTCTTTCCTTCCTGCTTTCAGATTAAAGATGAAAAGTAATTTTGCACAGCTGTGCTATATTGATGGATTCCAGGTGTTTAGATAGGACCCAACACCATTCAAGAAATCATTATCAAAGACACTAGGTGTTCATGGCAGTAGATAAAGTAGTATTGCTAAATATGTCTATTTAAATAGTTAGATACAGGTATCAAAACATGCACTAGAATGAATAGTAAAGAACATGTATAATACAGCTGAGGCATATATTGCATGAATTTCTGTTGATATGTCTGCAGCTATTATGTGGCTAGTAAATGAAAAAGAAATGTAAGTGGGGAGGAAGAATAAATAATAAAGTCAAAATTAACATTTAAAAAAAGTTAAATTAAAATAATTGACCTGTTACTCTGAAGTTGGAGACAAAGGTTTCAAGGAGAGTTTGAAACATCTGGGAATAAGAATCTCTGAGCAAAGGTTTAGTGCCAAACTATTTAGGATATGTTATATTAAAAAAAGCAAGGTAATAGAGTATGATCATACTGTATTATAAGGTAAAGTATGTATTTATTGCCGATTTGTGAGTAAGAGGAGTTCTTCTGACTTTTTAATCAACAGAAAATCTCAACTTTTGTCCTGTGCCTCCACTATCTCCTGGTTACTTAACCCCTGCAACACAGTGAAGTTAACATAAGCTGCCTGTAATGTTTACTCCCGTATGCTAAATTTCAGTTTGTATTCTTGTCTATTTCTGTTTTTTAATATTGCTATTTTCTATACTTAAGCCCATTAGAAAGTGAGGCTTTCAGTCGTCTGTCCTGAACTACAAGCTCTAACCAACCCTCTTGCGTGCATGAATCAGGTACAGTCTTGTAGGTTTATGGGTTTGGGTTTTTTGTGGTTTGGTTTTTGAGGGGGGGTGTGCATTCTTAGTACCATATCAAATGTGCCATGGCCTGCATTCAAAACCTCAGAGATATGGGATCTTAGGATGATTTGTGCAGAAAGACCACAGGATGGTTTGGTTATAGGACTTGCAGCAAGACCTTGGACGTGGCCAAATGTTGTCTGCTGTCATCTTGTTCTGATACTGCTTTGCTGTGTCAGAACGGTGCACCCGTTGGTCTGAGCTCTGCAACAACCTTCCCCCTACTAACTGGCCGCTGAGACTTGCATCCCTCCTGTCCTTCCCGTTCCCGCTCCCCTGCCCGATGCTGTGTAACTTCCAGTGAACCAGCCTTTGGCAGTCTTTCTCCTTCCTCACTACAGTAGTTGGTGAACCCTCACATGTCGTGTTTGAAGAATGCATGGTAAACTCTGGTTAAAACATTAGTCTAAAATGAAAAAAAAAAAACCAAACAAACAAAAAACAAAAAAAACTTGATAGGACAAGAAAAAGATACATTAGTGGCAAGATCCTTCAAAAGCAAATAAAAGCATACAACAGAATAGATGAACTTGGGTCAACTTTCAAACTTTTTTTTAACCTTTTTTTGTCTCCAAAGCTAGTCTCTAATTTTAATGGCTTGAGAGCATCTGTAACTTCCATTGAAGCTGATAAAACTACCGGTGTTTATCATGAAGCAGAATCAGCTGCTTTATTTAGTGACTTAGCTGTAAGTCTAATGGAATTTTCTTTTAATCAATATGAAATGTAGAAATGAAAATACACACTTCAGAAGTGGGAGGAAAAAAAAGCTGTGCAACTTAGTAGTATCAAGGCAACTTGAAAAATCTAATAGAATAACGTTCTCCTAACTTGTTTAGTACTTAATCAAGAAAATATTTTTCTTCATTTGGAAATCATATTAAGAGTTTTCTGTATGGTAAATGCTTCCTGCTGCTAATATGGGATTGATGAATAGTAGTCCTGATAAGGATTATGGGGTTTAATGAATACTTTATGATTCTTCATATTAATACATTCAAACAGCTACTGACAATATTTACCTGTCTGAGAGTTCAGTACAGTATTTAAGCCTTGATTCAGATATTTGAAAATAAGTAATTCAGAGCTTCTTCAGCTTGAAGATATCCTATCAAAATGGATGTGAAATATTTGTTTATTTATTGCTTTTGGTGTATAACGATCTTTGAGATTTGACTGTGAATAGATTTATTTTTAGGGTCAATTTGCCTCAAGATTGCTTTGATTTGTGTGAGGGTGTTTTTGTTTTGTTTTTTGGGATGCAAATAATCCTTCCAAATTTTACCTCATGGCTTGAAGAAACCAAAGGAAATGATTAAATGCATATGAATAACAAAGTCTGAAAATGAAGCTCTGTAAAAATTACAGTAGATAATTTTTTTCACTTACTCTTTAAACTTTTTTTAAGAAAAGCTAGCAGGCTGTTTTAGTTACAGTTTAATCTCAGTGAGCACTATGGAAACACATAAAAGTAATTCTTGTTTTATGATTATGACTGTTGGTAAGAATTTTTGTTCTATGCAGCTGTCTCTAAGGAATTATTTTCCACATGTACGTGGAGACTTATGTATCACCTCTGCTGGGTGACATGACCTTATACTTTTGACAGTGCAGCCTGACACTTGCAGGATTCAGGTTGAACATGCTTGCAATGTATTGGTCTTGAAATCACTTACTTATGTATATGATAATACAAGTGTTGGTATAATGAACTTAATACTTCCAAAAATTCTGTTTTAATCATTGTGACTTCCCATCAGTCAGTACTGACCTGGATAATACTGAATGCAGATGAACCTTCCCATAGATATTTCTAATATGAAAGCTAATTCTAGTTGCATATCTCAATAGGAAACATGATTTTTAAAAAATAAAGAAAGAAAATGCAGCGTTAAGACATCTGAGTCATCTTATTCGTACATTTTCTGTGCTTTTATTAAATAAAAGGCTAAATTACTTTTATTAATGCCCAAACTTAACCCAAACCAATTTGTTTTCAGAAGGAATGTTTAATTAGGTTGTAAACATTGCTGAGTTCTCACAAACTAAAAAATCTTTTAGCATGGTATACAGTGGGGAAAAATGATTACGTATTTAATTAGGTACTTACAGTGGAGAACGCAGCACACAAGTGAGCTGCAGAATGCAAAAATAAAAGCTGTGATTGCTGAAGGAGGGTGATAGAGCTTTCAGTTCAGGCTGCTGTCATGCTCTGGCATTAATATGTAAATATATGCATATACACACAATAACATCGTCCCCAGTTGAACTTTGTGATCCCCTCAAGGTCACAATAAAATCATTGCCTACAGTCATAATAGAATTTGAAGGATCTGGAGCTACCTTTGAAATTACATTGTAAGACTGTTGGATTCCAGGAAGACCACCGATACGCTTGGTCTCCCTTTAGAGAGAGCGATAAGTTTGCAAGAAGTTTTCGGTATCCCAGCACACAATTTGACACTTTCATCAGACAGCAAAAATATCATGGACCAGATTGCTGGGGAGCTTGCAAGGAAAACTGGTTTTGACTTGTCCTAAACTGTGTGCTGAACCCACATTAAGATACTGGAAGTGCTATTGAGGAATTGTTCTAACATCAATCAGACTGAACTTTATTCCCGCAGGGATGTTGCAACTGTCCAAAGCAAGTCCTTTGTAGTTGTGTTGAATCCGCCCCCCCCTCCCCCAGTTTGGGAAGTCTGTAAGAATATTCCTTAACCCTAAAAAGAAGTGAAAAGAGGCAGCTGCAAGTGGTGTGATTTTTCTTGAAGCCTTGAAATTGCCACGTAACCTGCAAGTGGTTGACTTTTGTGAAAGATCAGGAGAGTTTGTATGATTAGATGGTGCAATAAATGGAACTACAGAAGGAGGAAGATAACCTTCTCTCATAAAGCTGAAATGGTGCCCAGCATAGGGAATAGAAAGTATGTTAGGTTCTGGTAAGCTTAATCTAAAAACACCAAAGAGGAGGCCAAAACAAGAGTCTGGGGAACCATTTACAAGGTGCCTGAAAACTAATAAAGCCTGTTTTTCAAGTGTCAGAAACAAGTAGCTTGCTGTAATACTAGAAACTGATTAATGTATAGAAGTGGCACTTTAAGCAGGTAAGGTCACAGAACAAAAAAGCTGTGCTTTCAGGTAACTGTGTTCACAGTGTCGGAGGTTGGGGAAGTTCACCTGCAAAAGGCAACTGCCTTAAAACATGCTGTTGAGAGTTTGGAGGTGGGGGGAGTGAGCAAAATGAACAACAAACCCCTGGATCAAATGTAGTCTTCCTCGTGAATGACATGAGAATGAAATGGCAATATACCATATTGCCCAGGACTGCTTCAGTATGGGACGGTTGGGAAGGAGAGGACAGCTTCGGGGCACGTCCAGCGAGCTCCAGACCAGCGGGCTTGATGGCATGCTCCTGCTCTCTCCAAAGGAGTCACAGAGCAGGTGGGCAAGGGGGATGCAGTTGACATGGTTAACCAAAACCCTTGTTAAAGGTTCTTAAGTCCTAGTCTGCAGTAAGAAAAGGAGGGTCTTTGGATAGAGAAATTCATTTGAAATTGAATGTATCAGGGGAAAAAAAGGAATGGGAATAAAATAGTTTTCTGCATTTGTGTGAATGTCCCTTCTGGAATCTGTGCTGTTCAATGCACTGTTAATATGAGAAATTATCTGGAAAAGGGAGTGGATACTAACAAGAGTAACTTCTGCTAATGATGTGAAGTTATTCGGGGTCATAGAAACAAGGAGTTGCAGTGAGATTTCATGCTAGAAAGTCAAAAAGGACAAATGAAATTCAGTGTATTTAAAAACTCTCAGACTTTGTCCTACTATAAAGGACAAGTAGCTGATACATCAAATACATACATCAAAAAACCAAGTAGTTGTCTCATCTTTCAGAAAGACTAAAATCTAACATGATAAATACCATATTTCTCAACAGACATTCATGCAATAAAATGAGTCAAGTGGTGTAGCATCTACATCAAGAAAATAAATATTAAATGTAGTACTATTAAAACGGGGGGGGCGGTTCTTCTTACAAATTAGGCACTGCTTTAAGCAACAAGTGTATGAGAAATAGAATCACAGTTCAAAAGAGATGGAATGGCAATCTGAAAATTCAAAATGGCAAATAGAGTACAGATACAGACAAAAGTAGAAAGCAGAATTGGGAAACAGTTGGACTTAGACCCAAGCGAAATTGCCGTTTCATCAAAGTTGGTTTTTGCTCTAGATTTTGGGTCTAAATATTGCTGCCTTCATTAAGCTGATTGTGAGATCAAGTATGTAAAATCCGTTTTTCAAAAGTACAAAATCAGCTGGCATAAACTGTATTACTGTTGTGAGTGTTAAGAAAAATTTCATAAGCATAGAAAGTGAGAATTGGAGAGAAGGAACTGGAGTGAAACATGGTAGAAATTATGGTAGGAAAACTCCTGACTTCTCTTAGAGTCTTGATTTGTGTTTTAAGCATTTATTTGAGGCAAATGGTTCTGATTACTACAGTTGTGATTAGTCTCCATCTCCAAGGATATGGATACCATAACACACCAGGAAACTAAACCGAAATTATGATACTGGCACACTGAAAAGGTTTTTATAGTTTATTATATATCAGATTATCATATTTACCAAATTACATGAAGGGAAAATCTCAACAACATTTCATCAAGTCTGTAGCCAGCCTAATCTAATTTAAAATGAGTATGATTCTAGAACCAGTGCAGAATGGGGATGAACAATAAAAGGAAAAATTACAGTCTGAGGCAAGGGTACTGCAAGAAGGAAGAAAAATCCTGCAATGTAGTTGCTTTACACAGTTGCTGCTACCAGAATTACTCCTCTTGTAAGAAGAACCAAAAGAACAAATTAATTCACTGTCAAATCAAATTTTCCCCTTGAGACTACACATAACATTAAAAATGGGAACAGTGGATTTTTAGCGACTCTTCATCTGATCCAAAGAGTGCTGCAGACTCCAGAGAGTCCATCTAGTTGCCATAAATTCTTTATTTTTCAAGAGCAGTATGAGGCATACCGTTCAACATTCCCTTTTCTGTTACCTCTTATATGAGAAGACTTCTTTTAAAATATAGTCTCTGTTCATTCTTCAACTGCAGGAGTGGAAATTTTTGTTTCAAATGAAGCACGCCCCCTCTAAATATGCACTACATGTTGGATTCCAGTCCTTCTCTGGGTTTCTTTTTAATCCTAGTTCAAACCTTTAAGACCAAGCTTTTTCAATATAGCTGAAGAGAATACATGTAGCAGAGGAAAGAACTTGTCAGCAATTCTGTTAATTTATATTTATTCTCTAGAAATGATTGACAGGTGTTGAAGTTTATTTTGGACAAAGGGTTACTGTATTTTGCAGGAAGATTCATCTTTAGTCATGCCTTTATGCATATAAAGTGAGTCACCAGCACCCCTTCTTTACCCACAGTGTAGAGGTAGAGGACACGACCTGTTCCCTGTGTAGCATTAGTTTCTTCTCATCCTTTGGCAGATCTGTAGATAGTCTAACCAAGCAACAAACACTTGTATCCGGCCAGAAAAGGATTGCTTTTAAAAATCAGTGGCTTTTTCCTGGTAATTTTACTTATTAAACTTTAGCAACAAAAGAAGCTTTTACTATTTTAAGCAGGCTGTGAACATAATTTACCACTTTGGGTTTAATTAATTGTTGATATCCAAATTTTGTCAAATGTAATTTGCTTTGAAAGAAGCACGGCAGCAAATGGAGTTACCTGGAGGTTGTCTTCTACCTACTAAGCCATGTTCTATGAAAAAGAAAAAAGAACCCTTGAAGCGAGACCCCTCTAATTCCTGTCCTTCTTGATCTACGTGCTCTTACATCTTACATGCTTTTTTGGCTTTAAGTGAACAGTCAGAAGTTAAAAAACGGCAAAGTACACACTTAATTTGTATCTCACTACTTTTCCCTGTTCTGTGTTTCTCCAAACCCAGATGCATGTACTCTTCAGTGAATGTGTGTGCATGTATGTGTATGGATAATTGCAGTTAATTCCCTGATCCAATACATTTTTTTCTACAGAACTCCCTTTTCAATGCAGATGGGTGATATATGTTTAATAGAAAGCTAGTTACAATGGTTTTCCACCTTATTGTTCCATATGTTGCTTTGTGTTTTACAGTATGTTCAATGCTATTCTGAAATAAAAATGATTTCTAAATGGATGTTTGTAAGACTTCACAATTGTTGTCTCTTTTCACAGTGCTTCTTTGAGGTGGGATTGTAAAGAGAATGTTTTCCATCATTTTTGGGTGACTTTTTACATTCTTAAATACTTCAGTGCTTAAACCTGTTAAACTTGTGACTTAAGCACAGAAATACTGTGTAATACCAAGAACAGCTCCCAGTGGCTGTAGCTACAGCTGGTTATTTAGTAGCTGTTTGCTTTAGAAGCAAATTAAGTTGGGTATCTGAAAAATGGAGAAATAAATAGCATAAATATTAAGGTCTAAGAAATTGGATCTGAATGGCCTGCTTGGTGTTAACAGACTGTAGCAAAGATAGGAATAGCATGTGGTTATATCAGCCAAGAGACTGTCTTACTGCAATCCTTCTGTCATTCACAACTTTGCAAATTCTGCAGTAAAGGAGCCAAAGATGCCGAAGTCACGTGCAGATCCTTGTTTTTTCCCAGTGGAGGTGCATCCTCTACACTGAATAGTAATACAGTTTTGGTGGGCAGGGTCCCTTTATTTTCATGTGAGGTGGGAGAAACAGAGTTTAACAGCCTCAACTGATAACCTTTTCAGTTTCATTCTGTCACCCTGTATGCAATTTATCAGCAGGTTGCAAACCCCTAAATTCCACAAGAAGTTATACTACTTGGACTATTGCTACTAGTTGCATTGATCACCCTAGAACAGGAGAAGGCATGTTTTGCTAGCAAGCATATAGTGTTTGCTAAGAAAGAAGAAAGATAACACTTAGGAGTTACGTGTTCCAGTAGAAACTTTGGAGAAGTCTTTCCAGAAAGCATAGAGGCTTCTGCTTTTTTTTCCTGCAACTATGAACATGAAAATTTCTCCTTTCTATCTTGCCTTCATCCATTACCCCTCCCCCCCCCCCCCCCCCCCCGCCACCCCGCCCCCCCTNCCCCCCCCCCCCCCCCCGGCTCCATCTCTGAGTGCATCAATCACACTCTCTTTGTTCAGTATATACCAATATCTTCATGGAAGCTTACCTGGTTTCCTTCTCCTTTTTCCCTTTTTCTGACTACCATTCTTTATTTCCTTCCTTGGACCTCTTTTTCTTTTATTTTTTAAAAAAACTTTCCCCCTTTGATCTGTTCCTTCTCACCTGTGTCTATCAGGGGAACTGGAAAAGAGTAACACGAATCCGTCTTCTTCCTGCTGCCTTTCAGCACCGGTGATAGCATCTCCATGTCCCTTTCCTTGCATTCCCAGAGTTTCCCAGCTCTGGTGATGGTCCCTGCTTGTGCCTTTCCTTCTGTTCCCAGAATTTTCCCACCTTCTGCGCGTCCCCGTTCTCACTCTTCATCCAACTGCTTGTTAGTCCTTTATCTGCCATTTTTCTTACTGACTTTGAGTCAATCGCCTGTTCTGTCTTCCATCCTCTTTGCCCAAATGATTTGGCTTTCCACTGACCCTCCCTCCCGTTCCCACTGGCCTTGCCAAGTAGGCTCAAACCCTCCTTTGCCAGCTTTCTGCAGCTTCCTACTCACCAGATCTGTTACAATCTACTTTTTTCCTTTTCCTCACTTTATTCATGCCCTTTGTATTCTAGTCACATATTCCTTTCTATATGTTGCCTAGGTGTCAGCACACAGGAGCTGAAAGCATAGGAGAAACTTTCTGGCTTCTGGATTGTATTTTCAGTGCTTACCTAACCAAGGGGCTAAAACTGTGGGGAAAATCTGTTTTTAAAGAGACCAACTTTATCCTTGAAGTCATGTTTGCTAAAGATAGATTGTAAAGCTTTATTTTGTGAAAGTTCCAAAACTTTTTTGAGTGCCACCGTGGCAGTACTCTTCCAGATAATGTCGGTGTACAAAAGACGCTCAGCTGTTGGGGCTGTGTCTGTGTATATAAAACCATTTGGGTACTGTAACTTGGAAACTTTTACTCTACAGAAAATGGAGCATGGAGACCCATGACAATATTGTGAGGTGTCCACAGTTTTTAGAACTCTTAGCTGATAAAATCGAAAAGAACTACTGAGAGTTGCTATGGAGATTCTTGGGGATCTTGGCTTTTTTCATGTCATTAGTACTGACAAATTTCTTATTCCCACAGTGCCCTGAAGATGTATTTTAGGCCAGCTCTAAGGGACAAAGACAGCAAAAGGCAAATTCCTACCTTATAAATTGCACATTGTTAAACACCTACTAAATGTAGATGTGCCACCATGCTCAAAGATGTGGTTTCTGTGTATGTGCACGTGCATTTTGCTCAGGTTTTAAAACTTTTCCTGTATCCAACTTTCTTGAAATGGTTGGAGCTGGTTTATGACAGACAAGCCCCATGTTGAGTATTTAGCTCAAATTAGATTAATGTGTCAAAAGTCTAACAAAGTTGGCTGATGTTATTTTTATAGGCAAGTGAAAATATGGTATTCCAATAGCAACTTGAGTATTGAAAAATCTTTAAATTTCATTCTATCTGTGTAATTTTAAACAGTTCTCTTGGAATAACAACAAATGCCTTGATTCCGCACTGATCTGTTAGAAGAAGGAGCTATCCCTTAACCATGATGACAAGATAATTAAAGCCTCTCTTATGCCTCTGGACCTCAGCTATCCCTTTGTTCTTGCACCATTAGTGGTGAGAGAGCACAATTCAACCAGAGCCAAACTGGTAAAGTCTGGTTTAGGACTCAGATTTTTAATGTCTCCTACCTTAAAAATTACTCATCAAAACTGTTGCCTCTTTTTCTGCAACTCAGTCATCAAATCTGATTATAAGGACTGTCTGCACCAAGTCAGAGTAAGGATCTAGCTAGTGAGTGTTCTGCACTGGTTCTCTGTATGGTTTTTGAGCACCCTCTGAATGGGGGGTGGGAACAGGACATGGTCTGTATCTATGTTCAGGTTCATGCTTCCAGGCTCCACAGAGATTTCTGTGTCTTGGAGGCTTCCCTCTGTCGTCTCTGAGAGCTCCAGTATGATGAGCAGCTCTTTATCCTCATATCAAAAGATCTTTTCCAGGACTATTCTGAGCTGCCAGTCTTCCACCAAAACCACTTTAGAACCCGAAAGCTTTTCAGAAAAACTGAATCCCTCCTGGTCATCAAGCGAGTGGGGAGAAGCCTTGTGGAGACGCTGCTGCACAATCTCCTTTCTTGCATGCCGGGCTGAAGGCCCCCTTACCATGCCACGTGCTGGTTCTGGCAAGTACCACCAAGGCTGGAGAGATCACAGACTATTTAACTAGCCTTGGTGGATCCCATGCTACTTGTCTAGCCACTCGCTACATCTCCCTCTGCTGCAGAAGTTGAGAGCTGCCTTGCATCTTGCAATCTTCTACCTCAGGCAAGTCCTCCTGGACTCACACTTCTGGGCAGAGCACCACTGGGCGTCATCCTTGGATGCCTTCAAGGGTCAGTGGGTGTAGGCCAGGCCACTGTGACTCCTTCCAGTTCATCTTTCAGACTCGTGTAATTATTTAATTTGTTGTTCCTGTATGACAGTTGGGCTGTCGGGTTTGGCTAGTGTGAGGCTAATACCCAACCATAAATGGAGAAAAACATGAAAGATAGTGGCTAACAGCAAAAGCTAAGGGAACAACATGAAAAAAGGAGAACAACAAACCATCCAAATTCAGCAGTGTGTGGCTCAAATAACTTCCTGAATCAAAATCTCTGCATACATTAGAAGTCAGACTAGAAGGATTTATATATCACTGCTCTATGGAATATCTTCTGTATGATGTAGTATGCTATATTATGTCACTGTACAAAGTTTTCTCATCATCGCTGTGTAAAGGTGTCACCTTTCTATTTAAATATTCTGGTTTTCTCTCTGCATTTCAGTCTGCTTTTTTCTAAATCATTGGGTTTTGCTCATAGGGCGAAATTTTGTAGTGGCAAAGCAACAGTAATAACAGCTATTTTGTATAGTGGTAAATTACCTGAAATGCCACTTACTTTGTTTTTAATGGATAACAACTGATATTTCTACCTGAACTGTTACACACTTAGTAATTGTTTTGTTTAGTGTGTTAAGATAAGCAGTGATTTTCACATCTGTTTTCAGTTAGAGCGCTGTAAACATGAGGCAGCTATTATGAAATGCACTGAAAACATTCTCAACTAAGTAAGCACTGCATATGTGGATGCTTGCAAAGATTTTCATTTTCTATATTAATGTGGGTGTATGAAAGTTAATTCCCATGTTTAACCTTTTGTTTTAGAAACTTCATTAACATAGTTTTGCTTTTTACCAACAACCCATAGCAGTGTGTGAAAGGCATTTGATGTGGTTGTTTCTATATACCTTTATTGAAATTATACTTGCTCTCACCTAGGTTTCACTATGTGTAAAACTAGTTTAGCATTTAACTGCACTGAGTTTTAGCCCCTTAAACGCACGGATGCACAGGTATTTGTATGTGTGTATGCTTTTTTTTTTTTTTTTAATAATGACGACTTTTTAAATACCTATTTTTGGTAAGTAAAACTGCCCTCCTGTGACACGGTGAGAAAACAATAACGTGCCATTACATAGAAAATACTTTGGCGAAACTTTGTATCTTCTGCCTTTGATATGTAAGGATGGTTCCTTTTCTGAATTTCTCCACCTCTTTCTGAAGGCTATACAAAAGAAAAATTTCTGTCTTTCTGGTGTCAATGAATCCGGGAGAAAAAAACCCCTTGTCTTGATGGTAGTAGTTTAGGGTTTCCTAGCATGACATGTGAGCTGGAATTAGATGTGACAACTGGAGTAACAGTCTGGAGGAAATTGATTATTTGATTTTTGCCTATTTATCAGTTTCATGCTGTTTTAAATTAGGTACACCTGTAAAACTGAAATGGAATATATTTTAGTGTACTTCCTTAGACAAAATATAGAGCATTTTTAACTGAGTAGTGTAGTGACTGGTCAACTTAATGTGTTCTGCTTGGAAATTTTGCTAATTCATTTTTTTCTTAACACTGCTTATTTCTTCCTTTTTGTTTGCTCCTCTTTAACCTGTAGAAATCGATACTCCCTTTCCTCCGTCTTTCAGTGTTTAGTTTTACATTACAGCACTAAAAACATGATCCTTTGAGATCCCTCCTGGCTGACACAAGCTGGTATGGCACAGGTCACTTAGGCGAAAGGAGTTAGAAGGATTCCGTTTAGGCTTTATTTATTTATTTATTTATTTCCCCTTTTCTTGGAACAGCTTCAGCTTGTGAAAGTTGTCATAGTTGCAGCTTTACCCTGCTGCAAGCGGCACTTTGATTTAAACATTCTAAGTCTGGAAAACAGCAGGAAGCAGTGGCTAAAAATAGCTGTAAATATTTCCTTATCTTCTAAAGTATTAATTGACAAAAATCTATACTGCCCTCATCTGTCCTTTTCCTTTCAATTCTTAAACATCTGCCTCATAACAGCAGTTCCAGATTCTGAGATTTAATCTTAGAACCAACATCTGACTGATAGTTTAAAATATGTGTTAAATATATGCAGCACCTGGGTAATGCTTCACCTTGTAAATGCAAGATTTTAATTTTTTTTGGCTGCTTATTATTTTGTGAAAACTTTGGTATTCATGCTGGAGTTTGTGCTACATTTCCACATTAGTGCTGTGGAATGACTTCACAAAGTTTGGTGAAGTGAAATTTGAGCAAGTTATTTGTCTTAAGCTCCGAATGATTAAGGATTATTTATCACTTGCTTTTTAACTGAAAAAAAGATGTCTAAATATATGTTATAAATTAATACGTTATAAATTCCATATGCCTCTCGCATTGCTTTCATAATTCTGATCCTACGTTAGCCTGTTTGAATTCTGTGGGTTAAAATGAAAAGGAGCTGTACAGAGGAAACCTGCAAACTAACTCTAAGGAAGCAATCACGGAGCCGGCTGCAGCTCCCTGCCAGGGCTGGTATCAGCCGAGCTTGGGTGGCCAGGAGGAGCAGAAATGTTTGCAGAAGCTTTTCAGGTACCAGAGAGTCCTGTGCAGGTAAAGCTTCGTCTTTCAAACTTTTGTTTTTGTTCACATATGTCTTGAGAAGTTGATAGTATCTTTTGAAGATGTCAGTGCAAGATTATTTCAGGTGTCTGACTGGAAACTCTCGAGAGCCAAAATAAATTTGGCAACGTTGCCGGGAGCGTTGAGCAGAAAGGCAGGCGCAGCTCAGACATCCGGTCGGAGCGCTGAGTTACTGCAGTCCTTAGCCAGAGCAGCCAAGGTCCAAGAGATCACCCGGTCACAGGCTGAAGGAGAAGAGCATACAAAAAATGTGAAGTGTGGCCACTCCATACTTGGGACGGTAGTGGTTACAACGGTCTTTAATTATAGCTGTGCACTTTCCATCCCATCTGTTCCTCATTCAGTGGTCAGCGACCAGAGGTTGCTTGGGCTGTGTAGCTGCTGCTGAGGTCACGTCAGTAGAAGCCCTTGGTGTTCGCAGGAGTAGCTGCACTCTTGAAATTCTCATCTGCAAATATACATGGCTGTCAAAGTGACAAATACTTTTAAAAAATTGGACATAAGTACTTCAAATTGAACTTGGAAATTGTTGAACACTTTGTGGAGGGTTTTTTGGTGTTGGTTTTTTTTTTGTTTTGTTGATGTTTTTTTAAATCTGGTCTTTCTCTGTCAAGTGGAGCCAATTCTTCTTATTGTCAGACGGATGTTGGGACGATGTTTAAGTACATGAATACAAAGAAGGAATGCAAAAAATCTTGGATTGAGTGATCACTTACTGATACCTGTGCAAAGGAAAACTGATTGAGTGCCTAGTGAGAGAGCATGGCCTGTCCTCTGTGCTGAATGAGACAGAAGTCACATGGAAAAATAGCAGGTGGTCATGTAAGTGAAACCTCTGTAGTAAAACGTCTTAGGGGACAGCCTGAAGATGCAGGAGGAGACATTATTTTCCCCTCAGCTGACTCAACTGTGTAGTCTTCTTTGCCTAACTTCTGATTATGTTGTTTATGTAATCTATTCTTATATGCTGAGTCTACTCTTAGCTCTTTTACAAGTCTCGCTGCTTTTCAGATCAATCTCTACAACTGCGTATTAGTCAGAACATTGATGTAACACGTGCCATGCAGAGTGTATCTGCCAGTGGCTTTCAATCTTCATTTTGTTGATCCTAAAACTTTTCTGGGGATGATGCAGATGACTGTCTTATGAATTCAGGTTCATTAATACATTTTCCTAGATACTGTTAGCAGAATTCTTAAAAATATGTGATTGATCTGTAAAATAAAAACTAATGGTTTTACTCCTTCTAATTGTCCTGTTTCCACCCCAGAAATTGTACACTTGTAGCAATCTATTGAAATTTATTGTAGTTTTATTGAAAACAGTAGTTTAATCTGTCCTGCAGAAAAGCTCAAAAAATCAACTTCCATAAACATCTTAACTAAAGCAGGGAAATGAAGCACTGACCAAAAGAAAAGTTATTTCAGGTACATTTCATGTCTTAAAAAACCCAAAAGAATCCAAACCTTAGATCTGCTTTAACTTTCTTTTCCTTTCACATGCATGATTTTCTGCTTTTCATCTCAAAGCTAGCAGTTATGCCTGGTCACATGTCTTTCAAAATTGGAAATTTAGTAAAGTATCAAAACTAGAATACATGTTCCCAGAGATGACAGGGTTTTTTTCTTCACGTGCTAAAAATTATTTAATATCCTTAATTTTAGTTTTACACTAAATTGCTAACTATTTTTAGCTTCTGAAATTTCAGACCACTTCATGTTCTTCTGAGGTACAGCTTGCTCACCTAGTGACTACAGCATAGCAAGTGGTTACAGGATTTTGCTTTTAATGAGTATCTAGAACATTAATGCATTGCTATAATAAACCAGAAAGTGTTAAAATAGCTTTGTACATGAAAAGGAACACCATAAGAATTCTGTCTCGCTGTTTTGAAAACAGAATATCAATGATGATGAAAGCTCCAGGAGCACTTTGGTCAGCTGCTCTCTGGAGCTGGCCTGCAGATTCTTCTTCATTCTGACGTGGCATTTTCCATTCCAAAGATGAGGACCCACATATTTATAGCAATTTGGTTGGCTCAGCAAGGCTGTTGAACATATTTTTTTGAATATAATAGATTCTGAAAGTAATTTTTAATTAAAAATTTAGAAATTGGACAGAATATCAATGGGCAGGACAGCACAGATTTCATTGAATATAGAGTGAAAAGCTGCTTGCATTTGAAGTTGATACCCATCTTGCTGCTGAGAGCCACTTAACGTCTTGGAGAAGATATTCAGTTAGCCAGAGGCCTGGAAGAAGCAGAAGTAAAGAGCATTTTACTTTCTTCATCCCAGCATACTGCCTACTCTGTAATTAGGAGCGTTTGTCCAGCTATTTCTTCACCCATCGTCTCTATTTTTTTCTGCTTTGAGGGAGAGTAACATCTCTCAGATTTCACTCAGGCTGTAATGATTTCCTGTGCTCATAGCAAAATCTAGGAACAAATAAGACCCTAAACTTTAAAGATTTGAGAGGAAAAGGAGGCTGTGGAAGAGGGCGAGGGAACTGGCAGAGCAGTGCCACGAGAAACCCCTTCTGTTCTTGGCAGTCGTGTGAATGCCCACCCGTCACCCCACTGAACTCCATCGTTTGGTGCTTCACATTGTGATCAGCTGGATGATCAAACAGTTGCCTCTCAACTATCTAATGCAACGTTGTTTTTCAAGTATGTCTTGTGATGCTTTATAGTTCAGCTTTAAGGTACTAAACATAAGTGGTAGAAGATACTATTGCTTTAAGAGGATTTGTCAAGTCTGTTATGGTTTGCTGGCTTAATGGTGGTGTGCAAATAGAGGGTAGGACCATCAGCCAGCATTTTTTTACTGTTTAACTTCATTAGATCAAAATAAATTTTCTTATCAGTGAAAACTTTAACTGGTGAGAATTCTAACTATTAGGCCTGTCACTTGGATCTCTTTCTTGGTATCAAATAATATGGTTGAAACCCTAATTTTTCCCAAATACGCTGATGTGAGGTTTTACTGTCACATCAAGAGACGTTTCAGTGTACTCTTACCAAACTTTTCAGAGGATAGTCAATGAGCTAAGTCTCAGGCTTTCAATATGTAAGTGTTTACTTTTTTCCCTCCTACGTGATGTCAGATTATGTCATGAAATAATCTTAAGGATATTGCATTCAAATGTGGTAGGACAAGGGAAATTATACGTTAACAAAATGTCTGTCATGATTTAACATGAACAGAAGGCGTAAGATTTCTGCAACATTAATTTCTTTGAAGATCACGAATGTGTTTTCTAATGTAACTAAAAATGGTGAGGATTAGAAGACTTTGATGTAAATACTGCATTTTTGAAGATACGCACAAGTAAAAATACCTGGCCACTCTCCTGTTCTGCTTGAAACATAAAGATATCCTTGACAAAATGTTGAATTTTCTTATTTTTGTCATGCACATGCTAACTTTTTACCATTTATGTTTCTCCTTTACTCATTGCAGAAAACTTTTTCCAGTCTTGAGATGACTTTCATGTTACTGAATGCACAGTTGCTCCTAATGGGCGCTGTAGGGACTGTATCTTTGTTGAAGTGACAGTCATGAATTCCTCTTTGCTTTGAAATGGCTATCACACCTAAAGAGCAGCAGTGTGGAGGGTTTTGTCTTCCTTGCTGTTGAAAATTTAAATATTTCTCATGGTCTCTGACAGGTGATTTCAAAATTGTAAGTGCTGTCTTTTTTTTTTTCTCTAAATTTAGGGGCACGCGCACAGGTTGTATATTCGGTAGGTGGACTGCACAGCAAGGAGAGGCTGTGCCGCATGCAACGTTCAGCCACTCCTGCAGAGATGCTCTGAATCGTGGAGTTGATGCTGATTTGTGACTATAATGTGTTATTGAGATACTATTCAAAGTTAGATGAAATAAGAAAGATCTAATGATTGGGGTATAAAGGGTATTACTTTACTGGAAATAATCTAATTGGCACAGCTTGCAGATGGCACATTTCTGGCTGCTGGTCTGTTAACTGCTTGTCACTGATTCTGGAGGAAGAATTTATTTGGTGACATTTCTGACCATTAATCTATTTTTAGAAACTTTCTGAAGTTAAGTTAGAAAATAATTGTGTTTTAAGAGAAGTTAATGCATAAGCATTTCTTAAATAAAACCTGTAATTTCACATGGTTCTGTGCAAAAAAAATTTTCCCTTTACCTTTTCACTTCCTCTTTTCTAATCACTAAGATCAATTCTTAGTTTCAAGTTTAAAGCTGACTTTGTGTTATGAGGATTTCTTGCTCACCTTCAAACCTATTTGTCATTTGCTTAAATGTGACTATTGAAAATTTTCTTTTAGAGAACATTTTAAATGAGGTTTTTCTGTACACAGCTCCTGGCTAACTAACCTGGGGGAGGAGGAGTTGCCATGGAACTACTTCCTGAAAAAAATTCCTCCAGAGGAAGTAAAAAGATAGACTAAAAATAGTTTTTAAGACTAAGTATTACAAGGCTACCAAATGCGTACACACACACACACGCACCCCCCCAAACTGCTAATTAATAAATTAAACATAAATACGCATCTGCGGACGTAGCTCCCAGACTTTTTTCCCCACATAAGCCTGCCTGACACTGTCATCTCCACCTCTTCTGGGACTTCTCGAGCTCTTCACTTACTTGGGAAAACTGCCTCCTTCCCACTCTCGCGTCTCGGTTCTGGGGCGGTCGGCAGCCGGCCAGCAGCTCTGGGAAGTTGGAGCCACGGGCTCTGACCTTTCGTAGAGCTGACAGAGGTCTGGGGAACTTCGTGTTCTGCCTCGGCACTCCTCGCCTCCCTTGTGCCGTGTGAGGTTCTCCCTCTCCCGCTGGGAAGAGAGGTTAAAAACTCCAGTTACCCTGTAAATGTATGCTTTTCTTTGTTACCAGTCAAAGGAGACCACTTACATTCATTAGAACAATTGCAAAACCACAAAGATGGGGAAAGTTTTCTTTCTCTGAAACACACTTGTCTATAACTGAAAATAAATGCAGCTTGTCATTAATGCCTTGCAAGCCGAACACGGAGGGAATCTGTGAATTTCTGCTCATGTGAACTAATTTCAAATGTAGTTGGTTATTTAAAAGTTGTGATCAGGTTTACTCTCTGAAATATTTTATTAGGTTTAAATGAACAGAAATATTTTTTGGATAGTTTAGTTGAAGTTCTGGCACAAGTATAGAGGTAAGCTTTCATCTAAAAGGACTACTTTTAATATCGTAGTGCTTTTTTATTTGTAACGGTGGAATGTTTTTATGTTCCTCATGCAATCACATTGTATGGATCCTAAAACACTTGCTGATGTTCAGTTTTTCTCCAGGAAGCTCTACATTAAATTCAAAAGTATTGTATTAATTCACTGACATTTTCTACTAAGAATAAGCTTTTTATAGTCTGTCTTCAGTGTCTGAGCTAATAATGAGTTTAAAAAATGAAAATTAGTACAGAAATCACCCCTTGATGTATTTTCAGTTTAGGCATCGAGGATGATTGAGATATGGACATGGGTATACATAACTTCTAAGATATAGAGTAGGAAAAAATCGTCCTGTCATATTCCTTCTCGACAGACCTACCAGCTGCACCAGTGTGTAGCTAATTCAGAATGACTTCAGAAAGCGAAATGGACCTTCCCATAGATACTTTCTGACAACTGGCTCATCTTTTCAGGTTATTGGCAAGAACCACATTAAACCATTCTGTCACTGATCCTTTTTTCATCGTTCTCATTCCTTTGCTCAGCAGGGTAAACTACAAATTCTCTTGGAAATTCCCCGCTGGTAAGCTGAGAGAAGACATTCTCCATGTGACAGGACAGCTGAACGTGGGCTGACATGTACAGCGTGGCCGGTCATGCAGGATGGCTTCTGAGTAGCCCAGATTAGCCTGCGCTCAGGGTGGAAGAGCAAAGTTCAGAACTGAAGATTAGGTGCCACCTTTTTGTTTTGTTGTACCTAGCGGCAAGTTAGTTATCATAAAATCAAGGTATTTGATAAAGCGTCCGCTGTTCCTGGTGTATCATCTGACATCAGCAGTATAGACGTAGACACGCAAGCAAAGGAAGCAGCATACTCTAAATCCAGAAGGAATTTGAGTACTTCTTAGTTACTTGCGGTAGGCAACACTGAAAGCAAGCAAATTAAACTTTAGAAAACAAGAAATTGTGATTAAGGTGGTTTTTTGACTTTGAGAAGGTCACCTTTCCTTTGGTGCTGTGCTAGTTCTTCAGCTATACTGCACCACGTGTTTCTGTTTGGGCGCGTCAGCAGCTGTCGCTATATGCAAGTACTCCTGGAATCGCTGGTGCAAAAGGCAGTAAAAAAGCACGACGGGCTTCCTGAAGAGCAATGTGCGGCCACAACCGATGGTGAAGAAAACTTTTTAGATATGTGTGAAAAACTAAATTATGGTCACAGGTCCACACAGGTCTGTTTAACAGAGATCTCGCAGATCATACCTGGACAAAGGCTCACCTAAATTAAAACTTCCAAACATCTATTTTCTGCCTTTACTCCAGCTAGAAATTAAAAAACAAGGCCTGTATTTTGAAGAGCACTTTTACGGTTTGAGTAGGTGTAATAGGATTATAAACCTCCTATCTGTGTGATCTCATCAAATTGAGGAAAATGGTTCTATAAAATGTTATATCTGATCCATGTCATAATTTTAAGTAAAAATTCTCTTTTAAAATCTTCATTCTTAGATCTACAACAGCAGCACAGAAATGAGGAAAATGGTGTCCTATATTACATTCACATTAGGATGCTCAAACATCCTTTCAATTTTAAATATGTTTTAGACTTTTTGTTGCTTCTCCCGTTGTTTTTTTTTTCCTACCAGTTCATGACTGGGTTAGGGACTAACCATTAGTATACTCACAAAGGATGATGGAGGTAGAGACACTGGGCAAAATTAAGCTTTCTCCTACACTGACAATTGGTATTTTGAAAGAAGTAAGACTGAACATGCCCTTGACACTGGTTTCATCTCTTTCAGCTGTAAATTTGTCTGAAGAGGGTTTGGAGCGGCAAATCTTGGCTTACTAAGAGAGCTGTCTGCCCAGAGTATGGCACCTGCAGCAAAAGATTGGCTGCTGTTTGCAAGCTTTAGGAGCTCCTAGCTGATCTTGCCTTTTTTTTTTTTTTTTTTTCCTCCTTAAGCTTATTCTTAGTTACGTATTATTTTTTGGATTCCAATTTGCCTGCCCTACTGCTCTGAATTAGTTTGAAAGAGGTGATCTGTGTCTCTATGGCAGCACACCTGAACTAATAAGCCAGGATAAATAGCAGGATGGGTTTGCTTGGGCTCGGCACAGTACTACAGCACCTATGAGGGTTTTGGTTTCATGTTGGCTTGTGTCAGGCCATGGGCAGATGGAGCTCTCTTCTGCTTGTGGAAGAGTCTGTACACAAAGGTAGGCCTTTCCGTGCAGTATACAGCATGCCTTAGTTTTCTGCGAGGCTAGTTCAGTGATGGTAATACTGTCAGCCTTTTGTAGTAACTCCTAATGAGTTAAACTTGGCCAGGATTACTCTCCCATGAGGATGTCCCCCCCTCATACTTTCTGCAGGTGTCACTCTCAATTTCTGCATTATTAGGGAAGTTCAGGTATCTCTTCCCAAATATATTTAAATTAGAATGTTAGAGAAAACCAGGGGTAAAACTGAAAGCCAAATGGATTTTGTGCAAGGGAACTTATCTCAGTTTGCTGATACACGTCGTTTACCTGCTAACTCCTGGGTGGTGGTTCAAGTATACCTTAAGTGACTGTTTCCTTTCAGGTTATTGATAGGTATCTTCTCTGAAGTACGTTTTTCCATAGGTACCTTGTCGTACTGGGCAAGAGTCACCTGTGCTAATTAGTTGTCAGCAATTTAGATGCTGAATTCTGGGCTAATCCTGCTATGTTCACTCCACATAGTCTCGAAGAGAAATAAGCACTTCTGCAGGACAGCCCACCTCTCCTGAGGTAGACAGCTGTCAGACTACACTGGGCATCCATTGGATGCACCAAATATGTTCTATAAAAAAGTGTGAAATTCTTTGTTTGCATAGCCACTGAAGAGGAAAATAAAACAACAAAACACAATTTTAATGTTGTTTACTACTGATTCCTCTGATGCCATATCCAATGGATAATGAGTTTGTTAAGGTATAATTGATAACATACTGTATCTCAATCCAGGTATTGCATCATGACTGGGAGACATATACCTGTCCATAAACTATTTAATTCCATGTAATTTGCATTAGTATAGCTATTAAACTGTACCAAATGACTTATAATAACATAGATAAGCATTTAGCAAGGTATAGGTATATGTTATTGATAATAATAATAACAGCTTGCCTTGAACTCTGTTATCAGCAGGTAAGATGACTGGGAAGTGATGGAGGCAAGGAGAGTCAGAAATGAAGCTTTTCATAAGCAGGTCAGCAGACCAGCTTGTGGTTTTAAGTTTTTCTTGAATAGGTTAAGGTAATTTAGTAGCGTTGATTTATATAGTTTAAAATAATTTTATTATAGTAAGATAAAAAGAGGGCTGTGCTGTTGGTCAGTATTCCTGTTGCAATGAACTCAGGTTCATGTGCAGTTTCCTGTTTGAGTGTGCCCCAAGATCTTCTTTGGAATATTATGTCTAAACCTGAATTGAGTTAGATGAGATTTCACCCCATGTGGGCTGCCCACCTGCTAGTTTTTAAAGTTTGTACTGTGTAAGTATTGGTTTTCATTCTCATTTACAGTTCATATAGGCGTAGCCATTGTGTTGCTTTCATCTGTGCATGTGTATCACATTCTTCTCCGCTTATTGTGTCATGTTCCTAACGTATTGAGTAATATTCTTCTACCATGAGAGAGCAGGGTTTCTTTTTAACTCTTTTGGGTCTTAGCTGAGTTGTATCTTTTCTGTTTCAATGTTCCCTTTTCCACTCCTGCTTCTGTTCTCAGCTCAGATGGTTAAAGTACAAACACAGCAAGGAGGAGGGTCCCCCTTGCAGGATTTACAATACTATTGTGTCCCTTGTAGGGTTAGCTAACTGTCAAATAGGTTGCAATGCTTTTCGAGGATGTTAGGCACTTCATAAATAAATGTAGTTATTTATATATATGTGTGTGTATGTATGTGTGTAAATATGTATATATGCATTCTTTATATGTATTTTATAAAACTCAGACCATATTTTTCTTTTTTACTCTTCATAGAGGTCACCTCTGATACTATTGAATACAAATCACAGGTATAGTTTTATTATGTTTTATGTCTTTACTGCTTTCCATTGGTTTTGGGGCTCATCTTACTCTAGGCCCTTTTGTACTTTGGGGTGTACTTGGTTTTTTTCGGTATTGGGAATACGTGGCATCTTTATTGGTACCCAAAGCACATGGGACTTGACCAGTTTAATTTGCATGATACTTTCTTGTGGAGTGCTGCTATGGGACTGCAACTTTCTTGATCTTTGATGATAGTGCTGAATAGCTTTGTCCTGAAACATCTTCAGTGTTCAGACTTGTCACCTCTCCGGTTCATTGTGCCTTGTGGATCCGAACTATGCTCTTCTCACTGTGGCGGGAAACGTGTCGCAATTCTTTCTTTTGTTTATCAGACCCTAGCATTCCTCCATGGCTACAACAAGGTTGTGAAGCAGCTGAAAGCAAATTATTGTGAGACTCACAGTTTAATGAAGATGTCTTCTCAATATTAAGACGACCTTGAACACGAACACACTCACCCACACACACCAGTGTTCCTACAAGTAAGAAACCACGTGTAGTTCACTCTGTGTTTCTTCCAAAGACTCTGCTTGTAAACATATTGTAAACAGCATGTAAGAGCCTTTGTCATTATGGAAAGTTGTTAAGGTGAGAGTACAGAAAAAGTCTTCTACAGAACGAATGGAAAAATGAGGGGTGGTTTAGCAATGAATGTAGAACAACACAAGATGAAGCGCTTAAAGCATATAAGATAGTGCATAGTTTTGGAGGAAAAAACTGAATTTCTATTCAGACATTCATCTATTTCCATGACATAGGTTTAAAAAAGGGCAATTAATAAAACTTACAGCTATCTGGAATACTGTCCTAATTATTAGAAACAAATTATGGAACTTAAGGTAGGTGGAGAATGTACACCTAAGAAAAAGTTTTTGAGCTTTGGGGCATGAACCAGACTTTGGTGGTATTAAGGTTGAGAAGGAGTGTTTCTTTGTGTAAGCTATTTCCCAGTTTCTTGTTGGTGTCTTTCCTTTTCTAAGTATTCGGTAAGGGCTGTAGTGAGGGAGATGACACTGAAGTAGATGAAACAGTAACATGCCTAAGGTGGAAATGAACATGTTCTGAGGTGCCTATTGACATCTGAACCCTCTACTGTATCTACTACTGTATTATCTGGGAACTGAAGTAGCAAAGTTTTCTCCTTGAAGTCCTGCTTGCTTTTGTACATTGGTGTGGTCAGCAGCAATTTTATCCTTTCGCTGCATAAGCTGCTGTAATATGCTTTATTTAGGACACAGGAATCCAGTTAGAAGGTAGAGCTGCATGGAACAGCAGTGCTGCTTTACAGTGGGAAAAGGCTGAAAAAAAACCATCAGTGGAACCTTTTGACTGATTTCTAGGGTGTTTATAAGTGTAGGTAAAGGGTTTGATAATTATGAGGTTCTTAATTGCTCTGAATGCCCTTTACCTGGGAGGTCACTCTTACTTTACGGTGACAACATGAAAAGGCAAGAAGACACAGCAGGGCTTCTGGGCATGGCCAACTCAGAGTATAGGCAGAATGAACTCGTGCCTCCTGTGTCTGTCCAGATGCATGAATACGTGGCAAAACATGGCGTTGTAATATGAAGTTATGTTTCTAGACAGGAAGATTTAGCTGTGTTTGCTGTTCATGTGAAATACTAGGGGGGGGTTTAAGAATTAGATGCACAAACTGTGAACTAAATAAACTTCACCTCATGCTCAAAATGCCTTTGAGCTAAATCTAAGAAAGAAGTGAGGCTTAAATTGTAACTGGGTTAAATACCTCAGAAAGGGGGGGGCAGAGAGGGGGTATTGGGGTCCCCTACTCATAGAACCCATTTTCTGGAATGAACTGTCCACAGTGGAGCAATAAGGACTCTCAATATTGGAGGGGATACAGCACAGTCTATCAGTAGGCGTTTCTTTTGTGATTTTGAAAAACTGCAGTTAAGGGTCTCTCTACAAAGATGAGTATCAAGTTAGAAAAACAAAACCTGTAATAGGAAGGAGCTTTTCAGTACTTACCACAGTAATGACTCAGTAGGGAATCAGTAAGATGGGAACTATTTGGTTATTTTTTTTCTTCAAATTCTTTCTTTTTCTGGTAGTGCTAAATTAACTTATTTAAATTGCTGTCAACATCTGCAATTATTACAATGTTTCTGAGAAAAATTCCACATAATTATAAATATTTCTAATGTTTATCTTTTTTTTCCCTAAGCTAATGTTTAAAGATTTTATATTAACATTTTTTGTCATATCCTTTTATCAAGTAAACTGGAACTTGAGAAGAACTGCGGAAGAGAAAAAATAAGAACTCACTTCTACCAGTGCAGTTCTTTTCTTGTTTTTTTTGTTATGTATTCATTTCTAATTATTTAAAATCTCAAGAAAAGTAGAAAACGGGGTGTCATGAATCAGGGTTCTATGTAAGTTATTTATTTGTGTTCTGCTTCTGGGAAAGCACGGAAGACCTCGTTCATATTCGTGTAAAATCTTTGCATAATAGATTTATTCATGCAATGCGTGTATTAACTTAATTTGTATTACTGTATATTTGTAAATAATGCTGTTAGAGCTGGATTTTATAGCAAGTCTTAATAGTTTCATTTCTTTCAGATCTGTTTGCAAACTATCACATAATTGGGCTGGTTTATTGATCTCACAGAGATTACACATCTGACACTGCACCAGTTAATAAACGGTTTTGTTGGCTTTCTTTAAACTGAATATTTGAGAACGCACAGTTCTGTTATGCTGTAGAATTTAAATTGCTTATGTACTGGAATATTTACTACCCTCTTTGTTGTTTCATTTCAGAATGACCTTATTTAAAAATGTATGAGGCTATTTATAATCGACTCTGTGGCAGTGATTAAAGAGGTGTGAATAATAGCTTATTGGAAGTTGACAGCTCCTTGTTTGCTAAACCACTGTTAGAACGTTTATGCTGCTCAGTTGTACCTCATTTTTCTGAGGGGAAGCTGCATTTTGACAAGTGCATAGAACAGGTGTATGTGGCTGACATTTTTATTATTAAAGAAACCCACTTATTTTTATTTCTTCAACTGCATAAGGTTAATTAATTACTTTGTGTCAAATGCTCTGTCTATAGCACATTATTAAAATAAGAGCGAACAAATCCAGTGTTCTTCCCAAATAGAAATAGTAGCTCCAAACGAAGTTGATGAAGCAGTTGGACATCTCTCTCTCTGATGAGAGTAAGACTGGTCTGTGATGTTTTTGATCTTGGATTAGGATTCAAATTATCTCTTAATTCCAGGAAGGCGATCAGGTGCTTTTTTTGTTGCTATTCAAAAATAAGAATCAAGGAAAAAAGAACTGTGACTTACTTAGTTGCAAATCATGTAGCTGTAATTCACTTTTTTGTAACAACATCTATAGATACCGATGAGCTTGTAGATAAGATTGATAATCAGATAATACTCAGTGTTTATCCATGCAGCTGATAAGCACAAAACTTTATGCCTTATGCTCTGCCGTTAGCAGTATCTCATTTGACCTATGGACCCATTTTAAAGGTGAATTAAAGCCCCTGTTTGCTCTTGAGTCTTGGCTTATGGGAGTAAGAAGTTCCTTGTAGGTCTGTATACCCCATGGTGACAGTCTAAAACATAAGACATTTTAAATTGTTTTGGAGACTGTATGCCAGAACTTTGCAAGGACTTTCATGTGCATCTTGAGTTTCTTGCAACCAAAAATTGGTGATAATTTTTCTTCACTACGGTGTTTTCTTTTAGCAGTAGCCTGAACATCCTTTAAATCTTACTGTGCACAGCAGAACTGTTTATTCAAAGGGTTTAGTAAGTGGTGCAGAAACTCATTGTTTCATATTTTCATATTAGCTTATTACTCAGAACATGTTACTGATATTACTACACTGTCACGCTTAATGGTACAAATCAAAGTAGAATTATAAAAAGAATTTATGATTTTGCTAGATACTTTAAAAATTCTTCATAGAATAAGTGGCTACTAACAAAATGCTATCATACAGGTTATCTCTCCATAAGTATTCACTCATAACTTCACATGTTTTACCCAGAAGGCATTAAAATGAGAGTGTGGAATTAGTGTGCTGAGTGCACTGAGTTAGTGGACTACTATAAGATCTAGATCTTGTTAAAATAAATATATTGTAAAATTATTCTGCATTGCTTCTGTTCTTAAGAACTAGATTGTGCTTTTTACAGAGGAGGGATGCTGTTTCCTAGTTGTGTCCAAGTTATGACAATATCTTCTTTTCAGCCATTCTGGTTGATATCAACACTCTTCACTCAGCGTCCTCGAAACGCTGCTCTGCTTTAGCTGGCCCAAACTGAAGGTGATGTTCCACTTGGGAGTTGGCTGGTTTGTAGCGCTGAGTGTTGCCATTGTAGGTAATCAGTCAAAATGCCTGGGAATTCTCCTGGAGAGAGGAATCTGAATATCATATGGATTGAAGACAAGAGTATGAAGCTTTGAAAAACAGACAGAATTTCTTTTTTTCTTTTTTTTTTTTTTTCCCCCCAAGTATTTGGAATAACATAATTCTGGAACTACATAAGTTTTTTCTAAGTACTTAAAATGCTTTATCTTGCATTTCTATCATTTATTTGTGGTTTATTCTCATAAAAATGCCCTGAGATTGTATTTTTTCATCTAAAAAATATTACCTGAACTTGCTGTTGAACTGAACATCATAGGATAGGCTTTAACATATACTTTCATGTCTTATTTTTTTATTCTTTCAACATTCCTAACTTTTCTGACCTCCTCTTGTATGTTTAATCTCACTTCTATGTTACTTGGGAATGCAGTACTGCTGTCCTTCCAGTATGCTATTTATTGATGGTCAGCAGGCACATTATGATTTGACTAACTATTGAGAGGAGTTATCTTAAATTCTTCATCATCCTAGCCAGCCTGAAAGTTTTGTGTCTCAAAAGTCACCTATCATTGTTCAAAACTCCTAGAGAGTTTAAATCATTTTCATGTTAAGGAAGTTTGGTTCCTTTTACTTTTTTTTTAATGGCTTTAAGTTGATATGAGTGTTAATACGGCATTGTAATAAGTCAGAGAAGGAACCTGGACTGAAGCCAATGTGGGGAATGTTCCCATGTGTTTCTATACTCTGTGTGGTAACGTCAAGGTTGGAAAAGTTTAATGAGACTCTCTCTCTCTCTTTTTTTTTTTTTTTTTTTTCCTTTCCGTACTGAATACTTGTGTGGCCTTGAGTTTGTTAATCAACAGACCTCATAAGTGAGCCAGATGATGTATTGTTACAGTACCTTTTACAGCTGCTGGTTTCCGGAGCACAGTGATTACCTGCAGTGGCTCAAACTAGTTGCTTCCTATTAGAGTGCAGTGATTACTAATTGATCTAAGTTTAGCTGGTAAAACAAAGTTGATTTGCATTTTTAGACTGAAGAGTTTTTTTCAGTCATGTAGTATTTAAACTGTAACGTGAAGCCTTGTGAGTCTGTTCTTAATTTTTTGCTCTTTGTCTCTCTAGTTTCCTCGTCCTCCAAAAAGAACCAATGTGTCGTTTATATCAGCTTGCAAAAAGATGGATGTTCTCAAGGCAGGGGTAAATTTACTGACTCATTCTCAGAGAGGAATATTTATTTCACCTCACATGTTTCATGTTGGGCTTTAAGAAAAAAAAAATTGTGGGAAGAGATTTCATAGGTGTTTCTCTCTGTTTTTACCAGTCCACAACAGATGTCTCCAGCTTCTACAAGTGTCTTTAACCACAAAGGTCCATCTTAATATTTCTCTTTCTTAACAGTCTGGGAATTGAGAAAAGTTGTTGATCTGACTTTGGATCCCAAGGGCAGTATGGATGTATTTGGCAATTACTGGTATATGCCATAATATTTTCACCTATTTCATTAGACTTTTTGCCAGGCAGCGCTTCATACTGGTGGTGAAGGAAAGTCCAGACAACTGCTAGACAGAGAGTCTTTCCAGAAAACCCTCAGCACAGTGCAAGCGAATCTTCTTCCCTGTGCTCCTGCCTTTCCCAGATGTGCTACTTCTGTCAGGCTACCTTGCAGAGTTGTGGGTTTTTTTCTTGTTAAATGTTGCTCATCTCATCCTTCCACCTTCATTTTGGCTGTTTATCGCTCATGGGCATATTGATTTCCTACTTAGTGATGACTTCTCAGTAGCCGCCTGCTCACTAACTGTGCTTGTGTCATAATGCTCAATACACTTCCCTTTCTCTCATGGCATCAGGGCTTTCAAAAAACTGAATTCCCTTGCAGAAATAGTCAGGGGTTGACTTAGCCCCTTCCCTGATCCTGATTGTTTCAGGAGAACATGATTATTTTAGTTACACTTGTAACCATAAAGATGTCTCAACTATATTTGGAGAAACAAAAGATTAGCTAGATCTTAAAAAAGGGTGTGGCTATCTTCTTGGAAAAATTATCAGAGATTGGAAAACGTATTTCTTATTTCAGAAGATCCAAAAGTCAGATCTGATCACCCTTTAATGCTTCATTCTTCTTCAAATTCCTTGTTTCCTTGTTCTTTTTCCCTTAGGAAATAAAGGATTGTAAGCCTTGAGATGTTTAATATCTGAGATATTAACAGCCAGCTATCCATTATTAAGACTCACAAATGGAGTAACTAGGTTAAAATGTTTTATATTTATTAGCATTATTGTTACTGCTGTTACTCCTTTTTGTAGCATGTCAGGGAATTGCAGTTGGACTGAGCTGATAGAGCAAATAAGATTCTTAAAAACTAAAATCTGCTACAGAAATATTGTATATAAAATTAAAGGTTTACATATGCAAAATGGCTACAGGTAACACTATGCCTTTGCTATCTTCAGTATCTCTCTGGCTTGTAATTTTTACCAGATAGCTCTTGAAAATTTCAGAGAGACTGGCTGTGAAGCAGTAAAAAACAGTTCCCAAGGTATTGGAAAGTTTTTCTCCCTTTTTAGAAGTTGTGACTCTTCAAAAGAGACTGGATACAGTAAGCTGGAAAATCATTTGCCTCCTGAACAAAAGTTTTTTATTGTTAAGCCAGTGACTTCCATCGTGGTGTGTTAGTGCTCGGCTATTTTCACAGTAGCCTTTACAAAGAGAAAGTCTCTGTCTTGAAGTGACTGACAGATGTTTCTTAGTGTCCTCCTCAGTATTAACCTGAAATCAGTCATGTCTTTGCTACTTTCTTACTGTCTTTTCCATTCATTTACAAAAGGCTGGCAAAATTAAGAATTTAAGAATGCCTGTAATGCATGTCAGGTCATTTACGTGAATAAATATGGGGTTGGATATTTTCTCTGGTTTTGTTTTGTTTTGGGGTTTTTTTGGTTGGTTTGGGTTTTGTTTTGGGTTTTTTTTGGAAACTAGTCTCTTTATTTAAGCTATCCCGTAGTTGATCCTTTGTTAGATTAAATCTTTCTTGCCCTTCATTCACCTTATATATGAATTTCAATGTCAAATGGACCAGATAAGCTCTTTTAAATTAAAATCTCAAAACATTTAACTTCATCCTTGTGTAGACAGTGAGAATTTGGATGTGTTGGACTAAACTGAATACAGTTATTCGTCACCATTACAAGTCTTGGAACATACCTGCTGTACAGTAATTTCCAATATCATAGTTAAAATCTCACAGTGGTCTTTTAGGGACTTGTATTTTAAACTATGTTCGTTTGCTGGACTCTATTTTAAAGCATTCATTTTTTGGGAACCTTTTACAAGCTTTGCTGTGCCATCTGTTGATCCTGTACAAACATGAGTGCATGCTTTTTTGGAAATTCAGTGTATCATGTAGCTGCATACTATAAAAAGTAATTATGAATATTTAAGAAGGGTTTTAGCATTAGCTTATTAGCTACTTTTCACTCACCTCATATTACAGTAATGTTACACTAACTGAAGAATGTCAAAAACCTCTTGTTTCTGACTTCTACTATGTTGTGCCAACACTTCATTTGCCCCTCCAAATAATAATTATAGATAATCTTCAGTCTCTCTTTTATATTAAAAAAAAAAAGGCACCAACAAACTAATGAAATATTTTTGCCTGGGGTTGTTTTTTTGTTTTGTTTTGTGACAGGACAATCTGAAACAGGTTAAGGAATAATTCACTTTGGAGTTTATAAAGAAACAGATGTGAGGCTGAGGGAGCTTCTCCAGGGGCACAGCAGAGGACAACGGACAGAACCTCTTTTTCTGAAACTTGGTCATGTTACAGAACCAACTACTGTAGTTTTGTTCAGTGAGGAAAGCTATTTCTCTTCTGATTGGAAAAAAGCTGCCTTGGCCGTAGCTTCTTTAAACTAGATAAATTCTTTAAATTAGGTAAAATTAGATAAAAATGTTGGAAATCCTTGCGCTTGTGCCAGTTATAACCCCTTCTTCCTGTACTGGGTTTGTTTGTGAAGTCCACGCCTCACTTGAGGGAGACTGAGATTTTTTTCCCCAATCATTGATTATACAAATTTTCAGTAGCTGATAAAGTGGCAGTTGCTGGTAGGATTCAGAAATATGAGAGTGAACTTGAATCAGTGTAATATCAGGCTTAAAGGCAAAGGTTGCCATCCAGAAAGTGACTTCATGATCAGGAAGGGAAGCAGGGAAGAGTGGGAGCCCTACCTGGTGCGTGTCACTGGTTTTCAGAACTGTGGAGCAGGCGGGCGATGGCCTTTTCTTCTTCAATTCGCTTATAAAGTGCTTAGGTTCGAAGAATGGAACTTGTCAGATTTCAAGCTCATAATCATTGACAAATCATCCAAGTCTACGTGAAAATGTGTTCTACGCTACATATAGATGTGTATAGCTGTTAGGAGGGGGAAGGGGTATGCCTGATTTGGCCACAAGAAGGGGTGATGAGGAGTCCAGGTGGGACTAAAGTGTTAGTAGTATTTAAGTAGAACTGTCTGCTCTTCTTCTATGGCATGTTTTTTTCAATATCTACACGTTGAACTGAATAGTTAAAATACTTTACTAGGAATCATGTATACACTCAATATTTTCACTACTCAAAGTTTTAAGACTGTGAGATCTTTTTTTCTTAATAATATTTTCTGCTACATCAGTAATTCAGACAGATAATACCACGTCATTGTGTTACGTCTGCTCTGAAATTCCAGGCTTTGCAAGATATTTTCTTATTCATTAAGACTGTTTTTGAGAGAGAGACCATCATTCTTCAAAGTCAACAGTGCTGGTGGATGTTATTCCATTTCTTAAGGAAAACAGTCTGAAATAGTTTGCTAGTGCATCTATTAGTTTACTAGTTGGTCTAAATGGTTCTATTGAGAAGTGAATGAGTTTCGTTTTTTTAATTTAGCTTAGTGCCTAAATTTAGTATTTCTTTGTGTTAGAGTGCATCTGTGAGTCTGTATTCCAACAAGAGGGTCTTGTATATTCTCTTCATTCTTGCACCACTTTGTCAATGCTGGTTTGAATCTTCATCTCTCTGTCATGGGGAGCAGATGTCATGTCACAGAGTCAGCATGGTTGTGCAATCCTGGAAGCTCATGGCATTCAGTTCTCATACCTTCTTCGTGAACCCGACTTCTTTTGAAGCATGTGCTAACTATGTCTGCCAAATACTGTGATGGCTTGATGAAGCTTATTCTTTGACATGGGGGCTGAACAGCTGGTTTGTCCAGTTCTCGGTCCAAAAGTCTGGGTATAATTGCCTTCACAAAGACATTCAGTAGCTATTTGTGAACAATTTGTGTACAGGAATGGAACAGTGCAAATTGAGATTACAGTTTTAAAGAAGGTAGCAAGCCTGCCTTTGGTAGCATCTATCGTAAATTACATGATCTTCAGAGAAGAATAAGATTTTGTTAAAGCGTGCTGTGGGCTACATTCACAGCCTTTTGAAGAGGTTAGTATGGCAAAACATTTATTTCCATAATATGTCAGAAATACCCCTTAGGTTTCATTCTGATTTGTATAAATATACAAAGTTTTATTTACATGCGTAAAAATTCACTAATGTATAATTTCCCATTGTCATTTTAGCAACGTGTATTACCCTTATGGAATGAATCTTTTGAAAACTAAACTTTTCCTTCCTTTCTACTTCCATTTAAACAGGATGAGACCTTTCATAATCTCATGTATCCACCTGTTTAAATAGAACACCAGGGAACGTCTACCCTTGAAATCCAGTTGAACACTGTAATTCCGTTGCATATTTTCTGGCTGTCTCTTTATTCACGCTCCTACACTGCAGTAGGTATCTGGGAATGATAGCTGTTCATTATCTTGCAAAATGAACAAGCCACACTTAGGATTTAGGTGGTGCTTTATTTCCCACTTCACACAAATAAATTACATAAATGGTCAGTGATTTAATATTTTAAAAGAATTGAAAATCAGTAATGTGAAAAATCTGTAATGTAAAAATGAGTATTATAAAAATATAGTAGATAATTAAAAATTGGAGAGACTTGGAACTTGTCATACCACTCCCAGACAGTAATTTTCTACTGCCAATGTTTTGCTTGATTAACTGTGAATAGAAATGCAAAAAATTATGTGCATGTCATATATGAATATGGGTAATAAAGTCGTGTTAATTGAGATGCAAAGCTACAGGAAGCAAACCAGATGATCCAAATTACATACGAAAACAGTGTTTGTCTACATTTTGGTATTCTAATGTCTCTTTATAATCTTTATTTTCAGGAAAAGTGAATTAGGAATGTTTGATATAACAATCTGTCATAACAACGTGTAATCTTTACAAATTAGTTACCCTGAATCCAAAAGTCAGAACCTGTGTTTTGAAAACTGAAACCTAGAACACCATTAAAAATGTTCTTCTGTGAAATCAGAGTGAAGTCAAAATGTAGCTTGTCAACTTAAAAGACAAATTTTAAAAAAAAAAAAATCCCTTCTCCTGTGTCATAAGCAGAGGACAGCCAGGGGAGCAGGAGAGTTACTTGACTACTGAAGTGTTTAAACTTGTAGTCAGAATAAATAGCTGACCATTATGCATTTGACAAACTAGCTCTCTTTCAAGAGGTATATATTTAAGAAATAACTTATAGGTTAAGAAAAAATGTTGTGAAATATGAAATTAAAATTATACTTTCTAAATAAATTTATTTTGATATTTTATTAATTTAGATTATGCAGCATCTGTTCAAAGTTGCAGATTTTATTGTTCTATTAATTTAGGAATGAGTAAAGAAAAATGTCAGAGCTTTGTAAGGCATGTGATTCATTACGGTGATATCTCTACCTTGTCTGTAATTTTCTTAATGCTGAAGACTTCTAATGGCACCTTATGATAGTCATTAAACTTTGGGGGCAAGAAAGAATTGCTGTAATAGGCTATTCTTGTATATAAAATGTGGCACTTGGAGTATCATTCTTCTGCCTCGTATCTAAGAGGATCTCAAAACTTTGTAAGTCAAACTGGTACCTGTATTACAGTCTCTTTATTATCTGTCAAATAAATATTTACTGTATATAAACCTAAGTAATGATGTTATATAAAATCACCAGTATTATGAAATATATAATATACATTTCTATAACCATGTCAACTGTGTCTTCCTGAAGAATTAACCTGGCCTAATGATACCTGAATTAATGGCAGAAGATTCAGGCCTGAGAGGATGCTCTGTAACTGATACCCATGCTAGAGTGCCACAGGAGTGGAATTATCCCATACCGGGATTGAGTCAGCATCATGGAGTGATTTTGGTTACAGTTAATAATTTGTACTAACCTGAGTTTTTATGTACAACACTAAAACACGGCTGTCAAGTTTTTTGAGTATGGATTAAGCTAATTATCAAACTAAATCAGATTAAATCTTTTAATGAGGATAAATCAAAAGCAACCATGTTGCAGTTGTATTCAATTTATGCTACAGTTATGAACAGAAATAGAATATTGCACTTTTTTAGCAAGTTGGTCAGTGTGAGGGAACTTGTACGTAATTTTAAAGCCTATGACTATGGTGTGTGGGGGTTGCCTGTATATACCTTACACTGACTACCTCCATCTTGCTGCAATCAAATAAATTCCTCTTACTGACCATATTCTCCCCAATGATTGGTACCCATTGGTCCCTAGTACCAATTAATGATGAGACAATTTTTTATGACTCATCTGAAACTTGGTGACATTTATCTGTGTGCAAGGATTAATTTTTGCTGTAGTAATAAATCACCTATTTTTAAAAATCTATCTCTGAGCAAGTAATTAATGATCTTGCCTTTTAAATACTTCTTAGCTAACTTTTTTCATATGTGAGAAGTTTTATAATGGAAAAAAATGTGAAGCATCTGGAGTCAGAACTGTGTAGAAACAATGTGGTTATCATATAAATAGAGTATTTTGAACATAAAGCAGAGTGGTACAGTCACCAGTGGATAGATGATTTTTGAAGAGTAAAACAGACTATGTAACCTGTGGAAATACTTCCTTTCAGCCTTTCCTCGGGTTAGTTTACTATTGCCAGTTGTTCAGTCATTTGAGGTACTAAGAGATGAAGACTTCTCAGATATTTATATATCTCATGCTTAATTTTAATGATCACCATGCTCAGTTGTCTCGGAGGCAGTAAACCATTGCGGCTGTCAGACTGTACTCGGCTGTGAGGGACATGCGTAGATTGTTTTTTCACGTCTTCTGAGTAAAATGATAGACTATAAAACTAATACTAGTGACAGAAATGCAAACTTACCGGGGATGAAATAGGGCATGAGGGAAAGGTTTCTACTTTTTGCCTCTTCAATTTGGAGCAGAGAAGGACTATATCATTGCTGCCTACCCAGAATTGGTCCCCACAGCATATTCTTTGACAATTCAGATGATTTTTTTAAAATCATAAACATCAGGATTTTATTTATTTGATATTTATGTCAGTATAATTTTATGGGAAAATTATGTGTGTTCTTTAGAAAGAAAAATAATGGGCAGAGAGCAGGAGATTTAGTCAAAAGTTGCTGCCTGTGTGTTAGGCGACTATCTCCACCTTCTATTTGGTATTTATTTTGTCCACGTGCATTCACAAATATAAATACTTGTAAAAACTTCTATGTTGCATAGGAGAGGTTTTGTCACCTATAATGAGTGAAGACTTTTCCGCATTTTATGAGGCTACCTGAGGGACAGCGTATAAAATGGGGGAGCTGTGAGAGAGAAAAGTGAACCAACGTTTGGCTTCTCCCCTGCCAAATGTTTGAAGCTGCAGTGAAATTATTGACCTGTTTTTTTCCCCCCAGTAGATTTTAAAAAAAAAAAAATGCTGGGAGGGGATATGCTTCTTTCTGTTCAGTACTCTTAAGTTTTTGTAAATACTTCCTTAAGGTATTTAACTTACACTAAGTTTTTGTAAACCTTCCTGACAGCAGCGGTTGACATGGAATTACAGACAGAGCTCAGTTCTCGTTTGTGGAAAGCTCTGCGACCGTGGCTTATACAACGGTGATAACAGGCAAAGGGTGCAATTAATTTTCTCCTGTACCTTTGGCTGTCTTGTTTCTGAATGTTAACTTTTTTGGTGGGGGACCATTTTTAATGTTTCCAAAACCTATAAGCACCTTGTAATAATACCATTTTTCAAATCATGCTGCCACTGAGAATTTTTGTATTTGCATGTAAAACTTACATCAATCTAGAGACTGAAGGAGAGAATATTTGGACAGTAGTTTGGGGTTTTTTTCATTGGAAAAAGAACCATCATTTGTAAATCCAATAGAGAAATTACTATTACAAGTCTTTCTGTCTCAGTGAAAGCATTTGCTTTGCGAAGCTATAGAGCTTCTATTTTTTGCAGAGAAAAGCTGCAGAGTAATGAAGAGTCTCAAAGCAGCGTGCTGAAAATTACATTTAAGTTACTTTTATGAAGTAGGCCTAATAAGAGAAATATTTCAAAATTATGTTATCTTTATATGATGGTATAGACATACATTTCTAAATCTAACTTTAGGTTATCAAGCCTGAGAATATATATGTAAGTATGTATATGTATGTATACACAGATAACATGCGTTTTCCTGTATTTTAAAAATATTATTGGACCAAGAATAAATACTTGAAATACTTTTTTGTGTACTCTCTACTTCTTGTCTCTGGACTCATGTCAATTCTATATGCAAATAAATTCTCTTACGAGCACTGGAGTTGATTTGAAAGTTGTTTCCCACCCTTATAAGTTCTATAAATTTTTAACATGTAGCATTAAGGCACCATTACAGCATCTGGAAAGCCATTCAAAGTGGCAGTGCATTTGGAGACTAGTGTTTCTAGGAAAGGTTTATATATAGGATCCCAGTGTGCAACTGCTGTGATTGTATTGCTGAGGTGGTAGACAGGTATAATAAAGTACGTGGGCTACCTTAAGAGCTCCCACTTGGTGACCCAAAGGTCCTCTGTACTGAGGCCTCTTGTTGAGCAGTCTGCCTGCATAGTTGTGTTGATCCTTTCTAACGAGTGTGAAACCAGTGTCCCCAGTTGAGTTTGTCTTCTGCAATCTCAGGAGTTACCTAAACACATATGGTTGCTGTGGTCAGGTCATCTTAATAGGCTGGACTCGGCAGTGTTCAGAGTTGATGCCACTCAGTACTACAGATGGGAACAACCATGGCTGTGATATTAAGATATTTTAAGAAAATGACAGAAAAGGTTTTCACTCAAGAAGCAACCCAAAGGGAGGAGGTGGTAGTGGTTTCTCTTTTACTGAACTATATGTACTGCATACGACAACTTGTTACCAGTCCTAGAGCTCCCTTGCCATTCCTTCATCTTTAACCCCACGCTGCAGTGCTGAGTGATTTGGATACTTATTGGCATCCATGTCTTCTGTGCCATCATTCTTCTGTCTCCCAGAGGTCCTTTTCAGGCTTTCCTGTGTTGCTATTGCAGCTTCACTGTTCGTTAGCAGTATAGATTCAGACTCTTTTTGATGAGTATGGGATTCAATCCATAGAACTGGTCACACAACCTCATCCACTTTCATCTCTAACAGATGGTTACTGGGTCTGGCCAGCATCTGTCATTACAAGCTCTTGGCTGTCTTGAAAGATCACGTATAGCTTCCTTGCAATTGTTGGTATGTCCTGCTCTCAGGAGTCTCTCAAGTATTTGGATGATCCCTTCAAAAAGTGAATTGCGAAAAGCAGTATATGACCTGGTTGCTTGTAGGAGGGAGGAACAGGGTAGATGACCCAAGAGGTCCCTGCTCTCTACAGGCTGAGATTTTGGTGCATGCATTTAATCATTTTCATAATGGAATGAGCAATGGAAAGTTTTATCCTTTGGACTCTGCAAGCAAGACGTGTGTATCCTTTCTAGAGGTGTTTGGCTGCAGTTGCACATCCTTCAGTGTCTTAATTCAGATCAGGACTGCATTTTTAAGTGAATCTCGTGATTGTCCTCACTTACTATGCTTTGATTTGGGAGCATGCCTTTTCTTAAAACTCAATGCTCTGGGAGCACTCTTAAGTGTGTTGCAGCCACTAACAAAAATTTACTGCGGAAGACCAGACTAGAGCTAGTTTTATTAAGAGACCGCTCTGAAACAGAGTGTGAACACCAGCTTCTCAGTGTCAGCAGTTTCACCGTGTATTTCTGTTTCTTTTCCACCACCCTGCCTGCTCGTGTGGGTACAAGCTCGCTGTCCTTGCCATCAGAACCGACGATTCTTACAAATCCTTTACAATCAATGGGCTTGGTTTTGATCCCTCTCCTGACTCGTCGTTGGGCTCAGCATCCCAAAAACGATACAGAAGTAAAATCTAATGTCTTAGGTATGTAGTTTGAATAGTTTGGAAGGGATGGAGGGAACACACATACTCTTCTGCCCAGAGCTCATGTTAGTCATAGGCAGAGCAGCCGCCTGCCAGGAGCGGCAGAAGCAGCAGAGATTCCCCAGCTGCTCTCGCCAGAGCGGTGGGAGGAGGTGCCGGCAGCGGCAGCCTGGCTCTCTCCTCTGCCTTTATTCGCCTTGGTGGCAGAAACTCCGCCGTGTCTGCCCCGCTGGAAAGCCTCGAGCTGCTTCTGCATTTCTAAATCAAACTGTCCTGTTCCAATGTAATTGTGCGTATGGGACTAGGTTAACCCTGAATCAAACTAATGATCAGATGAACAAAGGCAAGCAGCAAAAATTTTAATCGCCAAGGCTGGAACGTTTGCCAGATTTGCTCCAAGTATCACTTATGTCATCTCAGAGTCTAGTGCCAGAGCTGTGGCCGTTAGCCTAATGCTGGGGAACTGGTCCTGACTGAGATCATCAGGCTTTGCTCCAGACTTTGCCATATCAATAGAAAAATTAAACATTGAGGGTCAGTTTGTTTTTTAATGTCAAATACCGATTGATTTTAAAACCGTGATTTAAAATTGACAAGCAGAAAATTTGTATTTACACCCTTGATTTTAATGTGTGTTGTGTAAGCCAAGCCAAACATTCACTCTCACTTCTGGTACAGCATTTAGAGCACGTTTTAATATGCAGTCTGCTTGCAAAGCATTTATTTTAAACTCAGAGTTTCTTTGAGTAGACCAGAAGGCCAAATAATCTGGTACGTGTGTATTGAGATGATTTATATACCTTAGTGCCTATTAAGATTCTCGAATTTTATGTTTGATATCGTGTCGGAATATTCAATCAGAATGTGTTTCAAGCTGCATTTGACTGGACATTAGTATTCAGTTAAGAGGTGTAAAAACATTTGGAAAGAGATTTTTATTAGTTAAACAAAATTATCAGAAATGTGCTTGGTACATGTAAATATTTAGACTTACATTTTTACAACTATTCATATATTTATATAAACACATGTGGGAGATGTAGGTTTGATCCCTTCAGGCAGATGAAGGACTGAATCCAGTTCCCTTTTCCTGTATGAGCATGCTCAGGTGTGTATATATCTAAATAAACAGTGACTCAAAGTTTTATATATAAAACATAGTTCTATTCATTTATACCACATATGCTGTTCTTAAAAGCAGAATGACTTTTCTGAAAATTCTATTTTAAAATTAAATTTAAAATTTATTATTTCGGAAACTAATCTCTGGCAGGGTTTTTTCTTTTTTTTTTGCTTAATTGATGTAATTAAGAGTGTAATACAGTTTCCTCACACTTTCTACATAAGCTACAATGAGATCTCATTATTTTTACTGAGTTCAACAAGCTGCCTGATGTAATGTGCTCTGCTGCCTCCACTTCAGGAATTCACCCTGCTGCCTGATGGAGGCTGTGACGTGATTAGGAAGTAGCAAATATTTTCATTAAGGGTTGCTTGTACTTGATTGGGAAATAGCGACGGTGTTTCCAAACAGCCAAGCAGTAGTAAGGCAGATAAAATTCTAGGCAGATAAAAGTAAAGCAGTGTATGTGGAGGGAGGAGTAGGGTCCCATGATGGGTTCTGAGCTGATTGTTACCATTCAGGGAACAGGACTTCTGGGGTTACAGAAAATAAACCTGTAGTAGTGTCAGTTTAATTACTTGCAGCAGTCAAGAAAAGTCCTAGAATGTGGCTTGCCTTATTAGAAAAGGGATAGAGAAGAAAACAGCACGTTGTTGTGATGCTCTTCCAATCCATGATGCATGTGCATCCTGAATTCTCTGTGCAGTTCGAGTTTGTCATCTCTCTCCCCTGTAAATACAGTGATGCAGCAGAACAGAAGGTCCAGAGAGGTGCACCAGAAATGATCAATGGAACAACTTCTGTATGAGTAACAAGCAGACAAGGATTCTTCACATTGGAAAGGAGGGCTGTGCAATGACGCATCTAAAATCATGAACGGCATAGAGGACACAAGTGGGGAGGGTTTAGGGGACACCCACTAAATCTAGTGCAGAGCGGGTTCAAAATCAACAGAAGCAGCTCATTCTTCCCACAGCACAGAGCTGTGGAACTGCTTGCCTCAGAATAATGTGGATGCCAAAATTTTCTTGCAAGTAACCAAATTCACAAAAAATGAGGCTATTAGGTATCATTCAGCATATGCCTTCCCTTTTCTTAAGCTCTTCCTTGTGTTTTTATTTCAGATGGTAACACAGTTCTGTATATATTATTGCATGGAAGGTACTTAAAAATTTCAAGTGTATGTATTATTAAACTGAGAGGAAAAGCATCAAAAGAACATAAAAGTCTAACTTTACTAAAGATACTGTGCAGCTTATCAGTGGAGAGGCAGAAGCATGGTATTTCATTCAGGAATAGTAAAAAAATTAATAGTATACCCTAAAATCTAAATATAAAATACTGAATGCTAAAATATCAGCCTTTGCAATATATTTTGCTTAAAATATTTTTGAGACCAGAGCAAAATAATATATACATGCAGATTTTTAGTTGAGCTGACAGAGAATAAATGGTTTTCAAGAGATGATTGTAGATTGTCAGAGCAGAAATCCATGAACCAAGAATGCACTTCATAGAGCACAGGAGTTGTTCCAGTTTGTAGAATCAAAGGTTTCTTTTCTAACAGCATTCATGAATAAGGTTTTGAATTTTTTATTAGAACTTGGAAGAGCTTTTAGAGTAGGATTTCTAAAAGATCAGAATCCCTCACACCTGTCCTAGATCTCCACCCTTTTCAGTGTTGAGATACTGACCACACACACAATTCAAAGGTGTTGGTTACATGTGTCCAACATCTTCAAAAATTCAAGGGTGTTTGTGTTAACTCACAAATTCCTAAAAGTTTATTTTTTCAATGGAAGTAGGTAGGATTTTGGATTAAGTATGGAGAGATATAAAAGAGACAGGTAGTAAGAGTGTTGGACCAGACTGTACACCGAAGACTGTGATCACTGACAAGTATTGAAGAAAAGATTGTAACAGACCGGGTTCCAAGCATCCTTCCCTCTGTATGCTTCCAGATCCTGGTACTACATAGCAGAGATTGCAGATTAGTTCTGGTGAAGCCTCTCCTCTTTTCAGTGCAGTTCTGTGCTGTTGCCCCCTGATCTCAAATTATCCCAATACGTATTCCACTACATACTTCTTTTTCTTGTTGAGTAAATTCCTATCAGTATTTGAGTGATATGAACTTGATTAGGTCATTCTTCATGTTGGGAATGTCATCTAAGGATTCTGAGGGCAGATCTGGATGGGGAAGCGGTGAGCAGGTACCTGCTGCCAGCTTTGTGAGAAGCTTTCCTTCTGTTTCCACCCAGGGCACTCACCTTCTTGGGGACTCTCCCATTGTAGTATATGCTATGGAAACAGCGAGTTCTGTAGTCTTTCATCACCGCGATACTAGTGTTCACCTTAAATTTCCTGGTTTCATTGGTTTTAAATCAGAGAACTAAAGATTCTTTTCCTTTTAAATACCGTGTTTGAATTTGACTAGACATAGGTATCGTGGTTTCCTAGCTGTATTCAACCAGCAAAATAATATATTTGTCTGTTTTAGCTCCTTAATTGATAATTCCATTTGAGCGTATTTCTATTTTAATTAGAATTGTGCAACATCGTACATCATCTCTGCGTTTAGGACTGTAAAAATCCAGAAAGCAAAGCTCATTTTCTGCAATTCATTTTGCAGTCATTTACTCTTACAGCAATGAAAGTTTCAGCTACAGATACTCATTTATTCTTTAAGAATCAGGATAACGTGAGAAGAAAATGATCAACAGGAAAAGAAGTAATTATGTTTCATAACATGTATTTTTGATGTATTGTTTTTTAATGACTATTTCATCTTTCTTTCAGAAGATATATAGTAATGATATAAAAATTTCTTTTTATTGAATAGTCTGCAGTGTTATTTGTAATACATATGTTGAAAATGGGGCCTTCTTTTCTATTTATCTGTGAAAGTAAAGCTGAAATTAGGCTCTTATGTCTGTTACGCATCATACGTACTTGCCTGGTGACCTGTTTCAGAGGCTTACAGCCATGGTTCATGGTCGGAGTCAGACTTAGCTGTTACCGTTGAAGATAAGATGCCCTTCAGTGGTCTGCTGCTGCTGGCCATCCCTGGAGCGGTGGTGGCCGAGGGGGTTGTAACCTCTTTGGCCGCCCTTGCTTTTCGCAGAGCAGTGTCTCACTGCGGAGATGTCGATTGCTGTTTCTGCCAGTTTTCTGTGATCCAGACAGAATTATTTTGTTTAGGCAGTCGCAACTTTTAAATGATACTAACTACAAGTAAATGTCACTGAAGTTTGAAATACTTGTGGTTACTTCATTGAAAAGCTGTAACTGCTCTTGTGAGTGAGGTTTTACATGTGTGTTTTATGTTCTGCGTGGAATATTTGGCCAAATTAGAAGCCCCTTGAAGTCATCATTTAGGTATATTCCATTGAATTTCTTTCAGAGGTTGCAAGCAGTAGTCTTTACATATTGCTTTTGTATTGATTATATTTCAATCTCTATCCAAAAAGGTTTAATTAAATGTATTCCTCCAAACTTCAGCAGTTACTGTGGTGCCAGGCTTCAAGTGAGGCTTGTGAGCTTGTTATCCTCTTCTTTTAGTGGTGGCTATGCTGAGGAAACATCAAGGACAAGAGGAGAAAACACCTGAAGTGCTGTGCAGATAGGGAAGGTTTAAATTTGGCTCTAGGATGGACCTGGAGAAGGGAGAAGAGGAGGACAGTTACCCCTGGAGCTGGATTCTGGGTGCCGTCGTTCCAGGTTTTCTTTAATATCTTCAAAGAGCTGTGAAACGTGTAGCCAAAACATGTCTGAAGCAAAAGAAGACAGCAGCCTGCTACTACCACCCCTTAGTCTCGTAGGACATCTGGAGCAGATCTGCATTGCTAAAGCTAAGCTTTTCAGCTGTGCAGGCATCAGTGTGGTACCATGTAATGAGATTTTAATTTTAATTAGCTAAAAATACAGTAAATCACAGTGTTTGATTGTTTTTAACCATCATTTCTATTAAAAAATATTAATACATTCTTTGAAATCAAACACTTGACTTTGAAAGACAAGCATTCAAAAAAAGTTGGGAAATGTCAGAATGAAGATTGTTCAAACTGTTTTAATTTGTCCCTCGCATGTATGCATAACGATAAGATCTTTAATTATGTGATCACATAATTCTTTCACAGGAGGAATGGTGCCTGGAGAATGAATCAGGGATGTTTATTAAAGGAAGCTGTTGTCTCCAGAACCCTTGCCTTAATTGCTGGGAAGCGTAGTAATTTAAGTAGAGGGCTGCAGGAATCAAAAGCGTGCTCTCTGAGGCATTTGAAAGCTCCACTGAAAGACTGGATTTCATTCTCTCTCTTTCAAGGAGTTTTAATGTGATTCTGGAAGGTCACTCATTTTGGAGGTAATCTCTGTGTTTTGAGTTGCTGTGCCACGCAGGCCGAGGTACCTGGGCTCTGAGCACAGCTGCGTTTGGAATGAACGCAAGTGTGCTTTGAATGTATAAAATGCTGCAAAAATGCAAAGTCCTCTGAAAAGTAAGGCCCGAAATGCCTTACACTGACGTGGCGATGGCAGGAGTGCTGAAAGAATCTTCTGGTTTTTAAGTAGCCAGTTTCTTCTCTGTAAAATGGAGATACCACCTTCCTACTACGGTTCAGTTAACTCTATTTTTTGAAGCGTTACTGCTGAATGCTACGTAGGGAAATTATATGTAATATATACGATCATATAATTTTATAATACATAGTTATATATTGTATGTAAATGTATATAATGTGTAGTATCTTACATATGATATATAACGAGGAATCCCATTTTGGCTAGCATCCTATAAAGGAGGCTTTGGGAGCACTGCTGGCTGATGGGGATAAAAAGAATGTGTAATCACTTTGCAGTCTGGTAAAAAGAGGCAGAATCCTACAAAAACTCAGTTCACTTCGTAAAACTGAGCGTTCCCTGCATATTTGCCATTGCTGCGCCAGATGAAATAAGGATCCTATAGAGGGAAAACAACATGTAATCATTTAGTTTGACTTGCATATAGGTATATGGATGTTTCCATCATTTTAAGTGCTTGACTGTGTGCTGTGTTTGGAGTGCGGGATGCCTGGCCATCCCAAATGTGCCGAGCCCTTTTAGACACAAGTTTGGCAGTTTATTTCCCCCAGGTTACCCAAAGCTCTCTGTAAGAGGAAAATGGGAATGTTAGAGCCGGATTACTTGCTGATTTTATTGTGTTGCCTTGTTGACAACTGATCTTCAGCAAAATCCCAAAGATCGTTTGTTCCTCACTTTTTGTGGAGAACGAGGAGTTTTTAAATTTTGCTGAGTTAGCACATGAGTCAGTGTAGTGAGAATATATGAAAAAAGTAGAGACTGAATGAGTAGATTATATTTCAATTTTAAAAAATGTATGAGGAGGAAGAGAAAAGACAGGTTTTCTCTGTAAGTGTAATTCTTCAGGACAAACATTCTGATTAATTTTTCATTTTCCATAAAAAAACCACTCTAAATCTAATTTAAGAGATTTCACTTAATTTTCCAAACTAAACAGGAAATTAATTAAAAAAAAAGTATTAATTATCTAAGTTACTGAAATCTGAACAAATGCCTTTATGTATTGCAATTAAACTGTGATCCCTGCTCTTATTGATCTCCTTTGCGTGTGGCCAAGGTAAATACATTGGTGGTTTATATTAATAATCCTCTGCATCTAAGCCTCACAGTAAAACCTAACTAAGATAACAGGCTAAAATATTTTTTTCACTTCTTCCTGTTTAGTGTTTATTCTTAAACATTTTTAAAGGTGCATTTACCATTGTTCAGGCAAATAAATTCATCAATTTTTGCTTGGGTGAGGGAGTACGTGTATGTCTTCTCTTTCACAGTGTTACAGCATCCCTTACAGTATCTATTTTACTTTGCAAAATCAGTTACAGAATATAAAGTGAATATCAATTTATCAATTGAAATAGACCAGATACTAGTTTTTAGACAATTTACCTGAATTTCTTGTCTTAAAAGATGTTGATACCATGAGTAGTAGCATGTACCACATTTTTCAAACAATGCTGTGTGTATAAAATATGGAAACATGGAATGATTGTTTTAAATTCAGAAAACTCTTTTGTCATGCTTCTGCATGGTGTAGATGAGACATTTTTCTCCTGAATTGGGAGTAAATGAGATAGTACCTTGTAAATTCATGTTACTCACTTTCCCTGCTTAAATGCATTTTTAAATGACTAGAATATCTAATTTAAAAAAAGAAGCAAACTTCAGAGGAGCAGGAGTCTGGTTTGCTATTTATCTACCTTAGTAGGCAAGATTTCACGTGAAAGAATCAGTTTGACTTCTCGTGTGCTAACAGTAACAGGATGCAGGTATCGTAAAGTAGCATCATTATGTGCCTCCCAGGTATAATTCTGGTAACCACTGAAGGAGTACTGTGGCCATGACAAGTCTTGTTAGTTTACTCATCAATAAATTTTTCCTCTTTTTTAAATTGTATTTTGAAGCATTTCAGTAAGAAGTTTAAACTTGGCAGTGAAGAAGTAATACAAATATAAATATAAATGTTTAATAGTTTAACTTCAATGTGAGTAACAAGACATTTCAACAGCTTGTGAAAGTAATTTTTTTCTTTATATATAATCCTTACAGTTAAATTGAAATGACCATAACTGATCTTTTGTGCTTACAAATTAAGACTATTTTAATAACAATCTGCTCCCATATGACAGAAACATATATAGCATCGTGTAATCCTTTGTCCACAAGACTCTCACAATATATTCTCCAGGCTGAAAAAGCAGAGTTATTACCTTTTCATGGTAGCTTGGGAAAATGTTAGAGAGAAATGTGTGAGATTTCCTTTCTAAGTCACCTCTGAGATTTTTTCCTTTCACATTCATCCTACCGAGTCTTTAGTGTGATCTTTGTTTGTAACTACAAGTGCATTTTAGGTTGGATCAGGAGCACTTCAGCTTTTCTGAATCAAATCTCCTTATTGTTCCCATTCATTGCTATTTCTTGCTCCTTGGTTCATATACCCGGAGTGTGGGGGTGGCATCAGTTACAGGAAAAGCCAGTGAGAGGATGGATTGGGTGAGCACAGCTCGCGTCCATAACTGCAGGCAAGGGATTCCTCTGTGGGACTGGAAAAGAGCGACCGAGCTTCCCTCTCTGGAGTGTGCTCAGCCTGGGGATGCTCGGTCTTCGGTGCCCGTTGTTTCCCTGCAGCTTTGTTCCTGCTGCACCCCACTGGTTGCCATATACATACAACCTATCCTCATGATACACGTCCGTCTGTAACAAAATGTTGTTTATCAGTGTTGTTTCGCAGACTATGGAGCAGGCCATAATATTCTTAAAGGAAACATAAAATAATGCTGGTATCCAACTTGGAACCTTCAGTGTGGTCCAGAAGACAGCTCTGGAGTTAGTTGTCCGCTGCCTTTCCTTGTGCAGCCTTACACTGGGTGTGCAGAAGTGAGAGGTATCATGGTTGCTAGCAGCAGTGGAAGCCCAGCAGCTGTCTCCTTGTGTGCCGCCGTTACATCCAAGTTGCTCACAAGCCACTGCCATCCCCATGTGGAAAGAAGAAATAATAATGTGACTCCATAGAGATGCCCCAGATATAGCATCTGGCCACAGTACTGGAAGCTGTGACCTCTGTGCTGTAAATTAAGCGTGTATTGATCGGTATTTTGCTTTTTGTCTGTCCACAGTCACCAATTATAACAACGTGGTAGAAGCAAACTCAGATTCAGATGATGAAGATAAATTGCATATAGTGGAAGAAGAAAGTGTAACTGATGCAGCAGACTGTGATGCTAGTGTGCCAGAAGATGACTTGCCAACAGACCATACAGTATTACCTGAAAACAGTGAAAGAGAAGGAAGTACAAACAGTTGCTGGGAAGATGAAGGTATGTTCGATTTCACTGATGATGCTATGTAGAGAAAAGTTTCTGAAACAAAGACTTGATAGAACTTTTTTTGGTCACTTTGTTACTGAAATAACATGTAATATTCACATTCAAAAAAGAGGTTTTCTAATGTATTGTAATATATTTTATGTTCTTTACTTAATATTTGAGGCAGATTTGGAGGTGCATTCGTGCCATTTGCATTGTTAAACAGGAGATTCAAATCTGTGGATGCAACATTCTCAAGGGGGATCAGAGACTAGTTACTTGCTTTTAGACTTTCCAAGTCTTTTTGTGTAGCAGGTCTCTGCCATAGGTCCCGGTAAGATTCAGGGTTTGCTCAGCTTGGGGAGTAAGCTGTAAGCCAAAACGTGAAACAAAATAATACTCAGACATAAATTTCTGCCTGTAAGCTGCTTCTGCCTTTTCCCTTGTAAAATATAGCCAGAAAAAAATAATTTTTCGATTATTAGTTTTAGAATTAGCTATCTTACCCATAATGAATCTGTATTTTGAAAACACTGGAAGGACGTACATGTTCTACATCCAGCAGCTTTAGAAGCTGAAAATTTGAAGCAATCAGGAAATGGGCCTTTTTACTGTGGAATAAGATACTGGGTTTCATAATATCACACAGCATGCTTACATTTGAGCCAAATTGAGATAAATGCATAAATTAGTGGAATTTATTGCAGAATTTGGCCTTAATCCCCTGAAAGATACAGAATATTTCCCGGCATATCCCTGTTTCTGTCTGAACTCCAGCCGCAATTCTTTAGCATCCACCTTGTTAAAACTGGTGGTTTAAGACAAATTGCATGACCTCACATCTAAATAAGCAGAAAGCAGTCATATGGTCCCTAACTGCAAGCCAGCTGAGAGAGAGCAGCTGAGGGTTCAAAGAATAGCATCAACTCAGCCTTTTTTTTACATAGCTGTTATTGCCAAGGTATGCTGTGCAGGGAAATGAGTATTTTGGAGCTAAATTATTAGGTAGGTGATTTTCTTAGTTCTCCCGTAATATCTTTGCTCTACTGCAGGCTATATCTATCAGGAATTGCAGTTACATAAAAATGGGCTATGTGTAGACTGTTCCTTGAACCCTTCAAGCACAGGTGTAGGAAACCTGAAATAGAAGAGCACTGGCTCAAGGTGCTGGGTCAAGACCCTTTGGACTGAATGTTTCCTGGAGATGTACCTACAGGTAGTCATGACACAGCGTCTTGCCTCAGACAACCTTCTGTGGTTTTTCGGAGCTCCAGATATGTGATGGCATCTTTTTTGAGTCCTTATTTCAAATGCACCATTTTTAACCTTTTAAAGTTTGTTTGCCAAAATGAAGCATTTGAACCAAATTCTACTGTGATTGTAGAATCACAATGTAGGCAATGTTTTCTCTGCCTTGGTCATTGCTGATGAAGACAGGTTTTCATCAGTATTTACACAGACAAAAGATTAAACAATTGCCATCCAGGCTTGCTTAAACCACAGTAAATTTCTTCCATAAAAATTATGTATTACGAAGCTTCTTTTGTAGCAGTCTGGGAGGGATTTTTATTTGATAGTAAAATAAATTGTTTTAATTTCTGGTGATGACTGCATGAGAAAAATTAAGATTATGTTAGGTTTTATGGAGCTTTGATTCACTATAGTAAAGAACTGTTCACTTTTCTACAGCTTTCCTAGAAGGAAAGGTATGAGCTGATAATCATATCATCAGTCTTAGTTGCACGTTAGGAATCTGAGGAGGGGGTTTTGAATACATGATCTCTCTCATACAGGGAAAGGTACTATGGTAGGTGTCCATGCAACACCAATACCATCTTCAGGACTGGTGATTATTTTTAGAAAATGTACACTGCAGCAATTTCAGTAAGTTGTGTTTCATCGGTAAAGGAGTACTGAAAGTTCCTAGGTTTAGTTGAACTTGACAGAATGAGTTTTTTACATATCTATTCTGTTCACAAATGCCCGAGAATAGAAACAACACACATAAAATTTCTTTATCAGATTAGTTTCCTTCCGTTTCCAGTCATTCTAACTGAATTTTTAAAAGACCTTCGGAACAGGTGTTTTAAATATAAGGTGTGTATCTCAAGAGGTTTAACTGAAACAGTCATACGGGTTTGAAAAAGTGAACCACGTGTATCCTGCACAAGTTGTTGGCAGTGTGCCAGCATTCATGTGTGCAATGATTCTGTAATGTGATTTTTTTTTTTTGTGCTTTAACTTAAAGTAAAAACTATGTTACAATTAAAAAAGCAAAGGTTAAACCTACTGACTTATTATTTTATTATTTATAATAATACTTGAAAATAGTATTATTATGTATTATAAGTATTTAGGAAATCTAGAGATCTCGGACTTGGAACTAAGATAGCTTTGAAAAATTGGAAATTTCAAAATAAATTGTCCACACCTTGAAATAACCTTTAAAAATGAATGAAGTTACGTTTTATATTTAAGCTCCTCCTGGAACTCAAAAATTTCTTTAACTTATAAAATTTTAGGTTTAGCTTATGTGCTGTAAGATGGTTTGTGTTCTTGCAGTGGGATGGGTTGCTGAGGAAGGTTGCTGTGCTATTCTGTATTAATTTCATTTGGGAGGAAGGCTAAGGTAGTGTGGCATCTTTTTGATCAAGGTTTTATTCAGTAAGAGTCTCACCAGGCAATACTGTAAGCTGTAAATAGTGCTGGCTACATGCATATCAGAAAACTAGCTCTAAAGAATTTAAATTAGAAACTCTTTTGATGGGCTTTGGAATTTATTCCCCTCTCTGAAGATAAGACTGCGATGGAAATTTCAGTGAACTTTGTTTTTCTACCTACAACCAAAATTTCCATTTTGCTAGTGGTTTAAATGTGATCAGTTATCTTACCCATGCAGAGATCTTTACAGTCAGCCTATGACACAGTGATAGTGTCTTGCATGTTCACTGCCAGTACACACTGTTGCCTGTGATCTGAAAATCATTAGCATTTAACCCTAGGAAGTCCCACCGTATCTCTAAGCAGCTGCTCATAAGCAATGACGAGATACAAAAGTCCAACAACATGTTTTACAATTATCTGGTGTGTCCAGAAGTAATGCCAAGATGGATATTCATGCCCTAGATGCTATTCGTGGAGACCCGTATTTAAGCAGTCATTCAGCAGGTAGCTCAAATGTCTTCTGGAATTCAGAGCTGTGATTTCTCCTTGGTGTGTCAGTGTCTTAAGATCTGCTCCCCCATCATCACATCCCTTCCTGTTGCTTCCCAGCAGCTCGATTTGCACCATAGTAATTGGGCTTCTGAGGGCACAGTTGCAAAGTTACCTTCCTATGCTGACCAGTCATTGCTAACACTACGACTTAACGTTTTTCAAATTACTTATTCCTGCAGCATTAAGGAAGATCACCCAGTGTGGAAAAGGGCTCCTCCCTGTCTTATATCCCACTTTTAGATATTGGGAAGAGACAGTATCAAACAGAGCTTATGATTACTAGAATTGAGAGGGTTTTTAACTTCACTGACATTAATCTATAATGCCATAAATTCCTTGCCGTTCCCTAGGGAAGCATAGCTTTTATTTGTACTGAAGTCAATGGAATTTGCTAGAGACACTATAATTTAAATTTCTATGAGTAATAACTTACTGATATTCCCCCTCTTCCATACAGTCTATTTCATAATGGAGAAAAAAACCTCACAAAGTTTTTTAAAGAAAAAAATTGGGGTTTGCATCATGATTGTTTTTAAGAAATTCAATTGTGGATTTAAATTTGCATTGCATGCAATCATCCATCTTACAAATTCTGAACCAAGTCTGTGGTATCATGAGCCAAAAATTATAATTAGCTCACAATCCAGTATTGACCAATAAAATACATACTGCTTGGGGATATTTTTTATAGATGACAATTAAAATTAAAGTAAGATTTAAAAGTTACTGTTTCCTTTTAAGCATATTTCTTTTTTGTGACTATCTGCAGCTACAGCTTCTACATATTTTGGGTCTGTGGGATTTTATCAAAGTAGACAGGATTAACAATCTTTTTCTTTGAGGAAGCTGGTTTTATCTGAGAACTTAAAGTTCTCCTAGAATTTATCATCTTCCATATAAAGGAGAAATTGGCTTCTCCTGTAATAAAAAAGCTGGAATGTTCTGGGATTTTGACTAGCCAAACCTAAGGAGGTTTTTTCCCCTCCACTGAAGCAGATGTAGGAAGGTAAATAAAAGTGCAGCAATTGCTATTTCAGATCATAGCAGTTGTGCAGTCTAGCTGTGTAAGAGTCTCTGCAGTGTAGCTCTGAAGCATTTAAAGTTTCCTTAATAAAACTATGAAACACTTGAATTTCACGTACGTTATCGTAGCATACTACTGATAAAGGTGAAAAAAACAACATAGCTTTCCTACGCACTCCAGCTGTAAGCCGGTTACTGACAGAAATGGCAGCAGTGGCCTTTCCAATAGGAACTTCCCAGTTCCAGGCTACGAATGTAAATCAGGAACAACTTGGGCCGCTCATTGATTTGAACCAACAACCTGTAGTGAGTTAAAACTTCCATCCTTGAACACTGCGGCTCGGCAGGAGCTGGTGGAGCTGCAGAGGCAGGTAGGCTCTCCGGCGTTCCTTCTACAGATGGCTGGTAACTGCAAATCCCGTACTGGATATTGGGATTGATATGTGAAGCATTTTTGTAGGGCAGTTGAACTGAAGTGGGGAGGATGTGCTTAAAATCCTTGTTTGTTTAAGCAATTGCAGCCTATAAGTGGTTTCTAGATGATTTACAAGAGAGAGAATGTATGAGGTAGCTGTTCGCAGACATTACCAGCAAATCATCAATCATTTCTGAAAACTGCTAATTGGAGAAAATAATGTAAACATATTTGTTTTATGATACTCTGGTTTCCAGAAACAATAATCCTGTGCATCAGATAGCTGCATTTGTAGAGGAGGTTATTTAAGTTGCTGACTCTGTATTTGCTGGAGAAACACACTGTCCCTGTTTTTACCTTTCTTCAAATAATGGTTAGTGTTTAGTATTGTGTCCTTTTAAGGTTTCATTTCTTTAACCATGGAATATTTTCGTGGTTCAACTGATTGCACACTGCTGAAATAATGCAGAATCCATAGTTTTGAAAGAACATTTTGTTTAAATACAGTTCTTCTAAACAATACGGAAATGGAAAAAAATGCTGAAGAAATTACTCAAACATATTAAGCTGCTGTCTGTGTGGCTTGCTTTTTGTTGGGGGTTTTTTGTTTGTTTTTCGGGTTTTTTTTAATATTCATTCTTCTTTTTTTGAAATTTACTATTTCAGCTGGAAAAGAAACAAAGGAAATCCTGGGGCCTGAAGCTCAGACAAATGAAGTTGGATGTGCAGGTATTTCTTTGTTAATCTGAGTCCTTTATTCATAAAGTCCTTTTGAATTCTGGCTAGGTGAGTATCCTCCTGCAATCTTTGAAGTTCTCCCACCTCTCTTTATAAACTGCTTTGCTCTTCCACACTAGAGGTCTTAAATTGTAACAGGTGAGGAAGAATAGTCTGGGCTAGACCCAGAGCAGTCCTCTTGCAGAAGGGCGGACCGCAGTGCCCCTGCAGCACCGTGTCTCCTAATGACTTTAGGAGCAAGAGTAAAACAAGGAATAGCGCTGATCTTAGGCGTAGTTGTATAGAATACAAGTACAGGTCAATAGATAGTGTTTTAAAGTAGTAATGAGTATACCAAAATAAACTTAAGCTAATACTGTATCTTATTATCAGCTCCTCTGTACTGATTATACAGGAGGCAAAATAAAATGTGTAACTTTGGTTTCAGAATCAAACCAAAACAGTTGCTTTGTTATTTTGTTATTCGACAAAAAAATTAACATTCAGCTCATGCAGCTTTTTCAAAGATTTTTAAATACTCTTAACACTAAATAGTAGATATTATTGGTGTAAGCTTTATTTAAAAAAAAAACCCAACCTAAACATAGATATGTTAAAACTGTAGATTCATGCATTCTTTTTAGTTGCTATAAGGTCAGGTCTCCCCAAACAAGAACTACATTATGTATTATATTACAGTCTATATATGAGAAAGACTGTCTCATGTCATAAAAAGATTGTGTCAAATTGTAAATTGAGTATGTGACTTCATACTGAGAGGTGAATCATAAAACTTCTCCTTCCTATTAAAAATATAGCTCACATTATTAATAGTGGAGGAGATCTGTCATGGTTTAGTGGGCTGCAGGCAGAGCTCTCACAGAATGTTCCGGCGTGGTAAAAGTAAACTCTATCAGCGACGTATTTAGGTAAATACTTGGTAGCAAATATTTATTGTACAAACATTAAATAAAATATTTAACTTATTATTTATTAACTTTGAAATACAGTTGTTAATTGATTGTCTTCTTAAGCTTTAAGCTGAAAAACGTTGAAGGATGTTAACTGTTCTGAAACCTTTCTAATACTCATTTCCACCACCAGAGAACTAGCCACTCAAAGTTCAAGTTTGCTGCATTTCAGCCAGCCAACTTGTTATTCAGAGTTTAAATATATTATGGGCTTGCGCTGATGAACAGGTCTTAAATAACATTAAAAATTATGTCTTGAAGGCAACCAATTTACTTTTGCAAACATAGGAGCTGAGACAGTCAGCTGGCCTTCAAACTACAAGGGCTAAATCAGAATTAATGTCGCATTTAAGACTTAGGGAAGTTGAGGTGAACAGCTAAATCTAAAATGATAAAAATGCACTGAGTTGAAGAGGCAAACTGTGGTTTTAGTCAAATTTTTAAATGTCATTATGGCACTGGTTCTCAGTTTTAAAACTTGGCACGTTCCTGCATCTTAGAGGGCTTGATCTATACTAGTATTTGTAAAGAGTTTTGAAATCCTTGGATAGAGGCTGTTTTGAAAATGTGAATTACTGGATCTCATTTATGTTCTTTTCAAACTCTTCATTTCATATCTTTATCTTGTTTTTCACTCTCAGTAAAAGAAGATGAATGTGATTCTGATGCAGAAAATGAACAAAACCATGACCCTAATGTTGAAGAATTCCTTCAACAAGAAGATACAGCTGTTATCTACCCTGAAGCACCTGAGGAGGACCAGAGACAAGGCACGCCAGAAGCAAGTGGTCAGGATGAAAATGGTAAATATGCCACCAGTTCAGTTCTTATGAAATAAATTGTACTAAATACTTGCCCCAAAGGTTATATTGTATTTTAGAGAACAATAATGCATGCACATGTAGCTGTGAGGGGAAAAAAAAATCTTAATTAATTACTTATAAGAGAATGGGATCATCATGCAAAAAACATCATTTGTTGATTTTGTGCAACAAGACATGCACTGGGGTTCAGTTGTATGGGTACCTAAATGATAACCTCTAGTAACTGGAAATAAAAATTCAGGCTCTCATAAATCCATTTGCTAGCATTATACAAAAGAACAGAAAAAACATTTATTAATTATAATGGGACTGAAGCAAGAGACTGTAGTTTTATCTAAGAATAATACAGGGGGAGTTATAACTTTTTTAATATATATTTCTGAATAAAAACCCCCAAAAAATCTTAGAAGTTCTTTTATTAGGTAGCCAGTCTGTAACAGGCTTAGGGCTTTTTCCAATACAGCAGTGGAGAAAAAATAAACATTGTTTATACAAAAATGTTTATGTGAAATAAAATAACAACCCATTGCTATTTTTCTTAATGGAAGCCCATTAAGAAATACGGACTTTCCAATAGACTTTGAAAATATTTTTCATTACGAAATGAAAAAGCTTCTTTGGAGTGAGATGAAAGTCATACTTTGTCCATTTCTTCATCATGAAACATTGAAGGCATCTTTATCATGAAATAATTGAAGGCAAAACTCGTTCAGATTGCTTTTGCGTTCTGCACTGCTTTCTCAAGCGTTCAGCTTTCATAACCTGAAAACTGCAGTTTTCACCAGATTGTGTTCCTTTACTGGAGTATTTAAGATTTGCAAAAGAAAGTAACATCCTACATAAAGAATTAGAAGTTGTTGTGGTCCAGTCATTGAAAATAATTCACATAATTGAACAAGTCCTGGTAGATTTATTACTGTATTGGAGTCTAAGGGAGACCAGTGAAACGGGTAATGCTAACACTTTTGTTCTGCTGTTTCAGAGATTTGAGGGGGGAAAAAAAGGTTGAAATATTTGAGAAATTTAAACTGTGTACATGTCTATTTATATACAGAAATGGGATCCGAATTACTAATATTTTGTGATTTACTTTACAAGTTTTGCAAAATTCAAGTATGATACGTGCTCAACAGTAGCATCTTTAAAATTACAATATAATTAATTTAAGATTTTAATCTGCGGTTGCAGTGGCACAGGTTGTCAAGTTAGTTTTACAGGCTTGCAATATGATTTACATGTAATCATTAAAAATACACATTGGTATTAATAATTTTAATTGGACCTAGCCCAGTAAGTTCAGAGGGAAGTATTCTGAAAATCACGATGCTGAACAATAACATTCAGTGTTTTAATCATTTGGAACAGAAAATGTCAAAATTATAGTTATATTTGCTGAAGATACCTGCTTGCAGTTTGGGGGACTGGACAAGAGAAGTGACAGACTTAGAGTCTTTACTGGCTTTGGGAAACCATTGCCATTTTGCCATTTGTTCCAATGGAAACACAATTTGAGTTAACGTGCTTCTGACATTTCCACTGAGTTGTATTTGTGCTGAAATGGAGTATTCTTTATGTCAGGTGAATTGAGTTGTAGATGGAAAAAAGAGAATTGAAGGGAAGTATACTTTAGCTACACATCTTGGGACAGGTTCATTTTTGGACAACCTGGCTAATCCAGGAAAAGCAGAAAAGGGTAGAACAACACAAAAACCAGTGCAATACAGGTGTTACCATAACAAGCGTAAAGGAACCTATATGACAGAGAAAGCGTTGGTTTTCAGTAATAACGAAAACTGGTCTGACTCTTCCCTCTCACTGTTGCAAAGAACAATGCTACATGCAGTAAAAATAAAGTCAGTAAATTCCACACAAACAGAAAGAATTGCTACTTTATAGAGCATATAATCAATATAGTGATAATTGCTGGAAGAGGTCATGAAGATAAATAATTCAGAAGTACTTTCTAAAATACTGGTTAATTTTATGAATATTAATAATGCTTATAGTTCTGCAACTTAAAATGACAGTGCGTACAAATTTGTGCCTCGTGCTTCAGAGCATAAAATGATAATCAGTAAAGACCTTCCACCTTCTCCTGCTCTCGCTCAGCACAGTGCATAGGTGCATCCTTGTGAAATTTGCTTCCCGTATCCCTTTAAGCATGAAAGAGTAGCATGGGCATTGGAGGATATCACACCTTATAAATTGATGGTTTGATCAAATACAGCAAACCCTACATTTATTTAAATGCACTTTTATCAATTTATAAAGAAAGACTTTTTTCAATTCTTTAACAAATAATTTTCAAGGATAGAATAAGTTACTATATATGGTGATAAGAAGAGATGGAGTTAAAACTTCATAAATGCGGTCTTCTCAGAAATAGACTTGTGAAATTAGTATTCAGCTTCAATCTGATTTCACTTTGTCTTGTGCCGATACAGAAGTAACTTACGCAAGCTAGCAGAACAGATTCCACAGATCACCTTAGAATCATATTTATGGCCTCACATTTGATCTCTCTCCTTTCTGTCACTCAGTACGTCTTCTCCGCTTTCTGTCCTGCAGACAGTACGTCCTACTAACAGGTACCTGTCTGTGCACTGCAGAACCGTGGAGTGGTTTGGGAAGGCCCTTTAAAGGTCATGTAGTCCAGCCCCCCTGCAATGACCTGGGACATCTTTGCCAGATCAGGTTGCTCGGAGCCCCGTCCAGCCTGGCCTTGAATGTTTCCAGGGATGGGGCATCTACCACCTCCTGGGCCACCTGTTCCAGCGTCTCACCACCCTCATTCTTCCTTATATCTAGTCTGAATCTACCCTCTTTTAGTTTAAAACCATTAGTCATCGTCCTATCACAACAGGCCCTGCTAAAAAGTCTGTCCCCATCTCTCTTATAAGCCCCTTTAAGTATTGACAGGCCACAACAAGGCCTTCTTGGAGCCTTCTCTTCCCCAGGCTAAACATCCCCAAGTGTCTCAGCCTTTCCTCATAGAGAGGTGCTCTAGCCCACCTCGGGACTTGTTCCAACAGGTCCACATTTCTGATCATGTTTTTTCAGTTCCCTTTTCACTTACAATTGTGTTAGGTAAAGAGAGAAAATATTCTCTGCAGCTTACAAATATTATTTATTCCTCAGGAACTGAAAACAGGATGACTATTAGATGTTTCAGTGATAGACTTAAATTTGTAAACAAGATTTGAGGTTTGTTTGTGATTAAGCTAACCAGATCTACAAAGATTACTAGTTCTTAAACCATGCTTCACAATTTTCAGGCCACTTTTTAAGTAGAAATACATATATAGAAGCTCTAGGGCTGTATTGGGAAGTCCAACAGACTCACTGAGGTGTGGTTTTGGGTAATCATATGGTGCTGACTCTCTCCAGTGTACACTGGGGCAAACATGCCATGCTGGAGTTAGTAACATAATACCTGTGGGAAAAAAGTAAGTTATCATAATTCCTTTTCCACAGCCATCGGAGCTTCTAGCAGCTGCATGTTTTCTCATAGTAATATATGTAAATGTAAAGCATGTTTGGTGATGGTAATAAGTTTGGAACTAACATTTATTTAAATACTGTATATTTTCTCTCCTGTGTAGGAACACCTGATGCGTTCTCCCAACTGCTTACTTGCCCGTATTGTGATCGAGGGTACAAGCGTTTTACCTCTCTGAAGGAACACATTAAATATCGCCATGAAAAAAATGAAGATAACTTTAGTTGCTCCTTGTGCAGTTACACGTTTGCGTACAGAACGCAGCTCGACCGCCACATGACATCACACAAATCAGGAAGAGATCAAGTAAGTGGCGCTTGAATTAAGGATTTATTGTCCTGTGTAACAACGCAGTAATTTGTTATGTGAGCAAAAATGAACAGAGCAAGTAAGCTGCTGAAGTCTGACATTTTCCGTAGCTGTAAACAGATGAGATCTGAATTCCTATGTTTTCATTCTTCTAGGCAGTACGGTTGGGTTTAATTTTTAGTTTTCAGAAATGCTTTACTGCATTTATAAGTAATTAGGATTTTTCTGTTCGTTGGCTAACATTACATAAAAAAAGTGACTCAGATTTAATCTCAGATCTTTAGTGAAGCAAATTTTTCTTTCATAAATCCTGTTTGGCTAGTTCAAAATCTACTGTATCCATTTTTTGCTGTTAAGAAACAAACTATTGTGTTGATTCATTTGCTTGAACTGTGAGATACAATTTTTAAATGCAGTCCATGCTATAAGACAATATACAAGAAAATTGCACATAAAATACAACATTTCAGTACTAAATGAAGCAACAAAAAGGGCTAAAGCTATTCTGAGCTTGTTTTCTCTGGTTCATGGGCTGACCTGAGGGCATGGTTCTCTGAAATGCCTTCCATGAGTTAGCCAGCTCGTCACTACGCAAAGTCCTGAGATTCTGTTCCACTCTCCCTCTTTTTCTTTTCTTCTTTTATCCCCACAATTTCCTATCATCCATCCCCAATTACATGCCTCCATAGCTTATCGGAGGCACTCTGAGGCTCAGGAACCAACTGAAACTCACTGAAACAGTCAGGAATTATCCAAGGAAAAAAGATACAGATTTTCCACCACCACGTCATAGAGAGAGGCTTGGAGATGTTCCCTTGTAGGAAAAGAGTGGACTTTAGTCCTAAGCACAGTAAGTATTTGATGCAGGGATGTATTAGTGGCTGGCTACAGACCTTCATGCTGATGTTCCTTAAAGGAAAGGAGAGGAGTATTTTTTGAATGCTGTGGTTAATTCATTAATGAGCAGAAAGCATTTATGTACAGTGCATTAAAAAATAAATCACACATCAGAGGCACAAAAAATGTGGATTTAACAGTACTGAAAGGGGGGAAAACATTTGAATCTGAGGAAATGAAGGGGAAAGAGTATCAAAGATGATATTTCAGAGAAGAGTTATGATTTCTCAATCAGCTTTAAAGAAGATCCTGGACAGTAACTCTGAGGATGTCCCAGATTTGTAAAAAAAGAAAAGTATAGGACAGACAGCAAGAAAGCTGAATAAATATAAATATAAATATAAATATGTAAGGCAAAATAGATAGAAACACTGCCTAGGAGAAAGTTCAAAGCAGCTTATAGCTATGACCAGGAAAACAGGAAAACTCATTAAAAATTGGTAAGAGAAATGTGGACTTCCATGCCTCGGAAGCAGAACACTGAATTTTAAAAGTCTGGAGCAGAAACATTTCTGGCAGATTGAATGCATGCACTAATATTTAGTATGAATATTTATGTAGTCCAGCATCTGCAGTAGCTGTATATATGCTGAGATCCTTTAACTTGCATAATCTCAAGTCAAACAGTAGTAACTGATTCTCTGCAGGCTTAAGTAAATCTTGACACGGTTCTCTAGACTCACTGAAGTTGAATCATTAAAGTGAAATGCAGCGAGTCAGGCACAATCATCTAGAACATCACCTTCAAGGGACTTAGTTAAACAAAGCCGGCCGAAAAGCTGTGTGGACTAGCAAAAGACAGCTGACAAACCCGGGAATAAGGGTCAAGTGCTCATCAGGATAAATCAGAGTGGAGACCTCACTGCAGAGCCTGGGAGGAGGCGGGAAGGAGCCCACCCTGAGGAGGGTGGGAGCGGTATCTGCTGAGAGGTGAAAACTGCAGCTTAACCAAATGCTTATCCCAAGGGAACTGTTGAATTAGAGTACTTGGAAGCAATTTAGACTATCTTGTTTCAATTTGTCTTCTGTTAGCATCTGTATCATATAAAGGAGGACAGGGTGTAGTGTGGGGAGGGTTGATAATTTGGACAGCGTATCATAGCAGAGTGCTCAAACTTGCATCCAGCAAACTGCACGGCTGCAGGTTCTTCAGATCTAAAGGCATAAATCAGAATAGGAACATCATCCTGCCTTTTTATTCATCCATTATTCCATTTTATTCATTCTCCAGTGCAGATCTCAGCCCCCGGTTGCCGTGTCTGCACTCGGAGAATAGCCTGAGCCCTCGGTGAGCGTCTGCTCCCAGCGCTGCTGACCGCAGTAGACCAGAATTAGGTGTAGGAGCTCCCCGCCACGGTTTCCCACCAGAGGAAGTTAATGCACGCCAGCCGGTTCATGGTAGCTGCCCGTAGGCAAGCTGTTTCCCCCGAGTACATGAATAGCTCTATTAATGAGTTTATGAAAATACTTGCCCCGGTTACCAAAAATCTGCAGCTGCATCCAAATGGCAGTAGAGTATCTTTTTGCAAAGTGAGCTCTACTTAAAAAGGAGCTGCTGTTTTTTTAAATAAACAATTTGTTTGACCAGAAAAATTTCTAATTCCTTCATTTCACATTGGTAATTCAGCTGCCTCAGCTTCCAAAATGTATGTAATTTTTGTCTTTAAAAATACACATTCATAGATTTACATGGTTTGTGATAAAATTATGTATCTTGCACATATATATCACATATATACTACATATATTTACATGTCTCTTTTAGCTTTTTCTTTTTTGAAACAAGTATAACAATAATGATAAATTAAAAATAATTTGGATCTTAACAATAAATGCTCTCACAAGGCAAAATATAACCAAAAAAACCCACAGAGCTTCAACATAAATAGCGAAGAGGTTTGATGTTGTGTACTTGGGAAATCCCTCAGTATTGTTATTTATTTTAATTTAGTTTTTTGCATTTATTTTGAGAATTAATTGTGACTGAGAGTGCCTTTGTTGTCACTGAGCCATCTTCTCTTGAGCAATCCTGTGGCATCATTACATAGAGGAATCCAAGGCCAATAGTAAGCGCTGGAAGCATGAAAATGGAAAAATCAAGTCACCTGATTAAACTTTAAACAGGCTTTTATATGCTTTAATGTTTCTCTATCCTGCGTGACATATTCTGTGGGTGGTGGGCTTGGGGTTTTTCTTGGTTTTTTTGTTTTCACAAGTAGTATTAGCATGCATCCTGGAACTTCTTACTCACATAACATGTGAGTGCAAGCTTCATCTGAAGTTAGGAGAAGGGGAAAATATATTTGGGGTTTGGTTGGGTTTTGCCTTTTTCTTTTTACTGTACCAGATTTATTCAGATACACATGGCTCGGTTTTAACTTGACTTCTAATTTTTTTCTCTTTCATGCATAACGCATACCACCTTCAGTCTCTTAAAATTATGATTGATTCTTTTCAGTTTTGTATTGCATTTTCTCTGTTACAATGTGAAAATACAAGATGTTTTTCCAACATGCTGTCCTGTGCAATAATTACCAATTCTTTCTTACAGAGACATGTGACGCAGTCCAGTGGTAATCGAAAATTCAAGTGCACTGAATGTGGAAAAGCTTTTAAATATAAACATCACCTAAAGGAGCACCTACGAATCCACAGTGGTAAATAAACCAAGCATTCAATTGTATACTAATGTTGCCATTTCCACTCTTCATAACTTTGATGTGATATCAGTCTTGTAAGTCTAAATTTAGAATAGTGCTTTCCTTTTTCTTTCTCTGGAACTCTGTAAGCACTGACTGCAATCTTCAGCTTTGTGCAGGAAATACGTAGGATAACTCAAGAGGATTTCCAGTTGCAGCTTAAGCTGTGACAGTGAAGGAAAACTTCGCTTGTGGCAGAAGAAATGGGGCATCCTTCTGGTCCTTTTCAATTGTCTGGTTTTTCTCAATGTTTGTAGACCACTCAGCATGTTAGGAGCCTTGCTAGAAAATTTTAATTGGTAAAAATCAGGGTAAAAATTTAATTGGTAAAAATCAACAACTATGTTTCCTACTGTCGGTGGCAGTGATTTTATTAAAATACCATGTTAAAATAGCCTGATGACACAGGTCTGGAATTGTGGTATACTGTCACAAAAGTTTCTATTTATAAGAGAGGTTCCAATTTGTAGGAAATTTAATTAATAATAATAATGTGTGGTCAGTCAAAAGAGATTCTCAGTTTCTCTCTCTAACTCAAATTTACCCATTGACAGAAAGTCTGAGAACAAGGTTTTAGGCCATCTTTTCCTTTCTTACCAGTTGCTAAGCCATGATAACAGCAATTAAGAGCACCTCACTTAGAAGTCCTCCTTCAGCAAACAATTTTATTTCCAGAGGGTAGTGGTGCTGTGCCTGTGAGTGAGAAACCCTCAGCCAACGTACTTTTCAATCTGAAGCAAGCCAGCTATTTCGGCTCTTTCTTTTTCCTCTGTAGAACAGACCCCTGAAAAGCCACTCTGGCTGTGGGTGTAATGATTGCATGGTTGTGTGCATCTTCACGGCAATTTAACCTGACGTTCATCTCTGAAGGCAAACATACATCTGTCTTCTGCATGTGTCTCCTTTCCCTTTACTTAAACTTTCCCTGTTCTTATTTAGCTGATGAGTATTGTAGGAAGATACGGCTATATTGTATCTAAGTTTGCCGCAATAAAATGTGCATAGCTCCTTATGTAATATGACTTGTATTTATGGCATTTGTATTTTTCCTTTGGTTAATCATACTCTATTTTTTTTTCCATTCTGAAGTAGTTTATGCAGCTTCTGAAGTTAGCAGTGGTACTACTTGAATGGAGTTTAATGAAATCTGCAAGTATCATATAGCCTCATTTATGTGATATGTAGACAGTTACTGGGAAATACTGGAATGCATCATGATCATGTGGGCTCCATCCTATATCTACTAGTGGATCACAAACTTATTAAAGGACCCTAGGGTCCAAGCTATAGATGGCACAATTACTCTTACTATTCAATTCACTGCACAGGATTTTTTTTTTCCCTAGGGCTCTTTGAGAAGTCATTTTGATGTATTCTTTTCTAGTTACTGTTGCTTGATGAAGTCACGCTGTAACCTGGTAAACTACTGCATATGCCTTTTTTCTTCTTTTTTGTTGTCTTTAGGAGAGAAGCCATATGAGTGCCCAAACTGCAAGAAACGTTTTTCCCATTCTGGTTCATACAGTTCACACATAAGCAGTAAGAAGTGTATTGGTTTGATGCCGGTGAATGGTCGAGCTCGGTCAGGGCTCAAGACGTCTCAGTGCTCCTCCCCTTCCCTTTCTGCATCACCAGGTAGCCCAGCAAGACCACAGATACGACAAAAGATAGAAAATAAACCCTTGCAAGAGCAACTTCCTGTTAACCAAATTAAAACTGAACCTGTGGATTATGAATTCAAGCCCATAGTGGTTGCTTCAGGAATTAATTGTTCTACCCCTTTGCAGAATGGGGTTTTTAGTGGTGGTAGCCCCTTGCAGGCAACCAGTTCTCCTCAGGGTGTGGTGCAAGCTGTTGTTCTACCAACAGTAGGTCTGGTGTCTCCCATAAGCATCAACTTAAGTGACATTCAAAATGTACTTAAAGTGGCAGTGGATGGTAATGTAATAAGGCAAGTATTGGAAAACAATCATGCTAATCTTGCATCCAAAGAACAAGAAACAATCAGCAATGCATCTATACAACAAGCTGGCCATTCCCTCATTTCAGCTATCAGTCTTCCTTTGGTTGACCAAGATGGGACAACCAAAATTATCATCAACTACAGCTTGGAGCAGCCAAGTCAACTTCAGGTTGTTCCACAAAATCTAAAAAAAGAAAACTCTGTTCCTACAAATAGTTGCAAAAATGAAAAATTACCAGAAGATCTTACAGTGAAGTCTGAGAAGGATAAGAACTTTGAAGGAGAGACCAATGATAGCACTTGTCTTCTTTGTGATGACTGTCCAGGAGATCTTAATGCACTTCAAGAATTAAAGCACTATGAAACAAAAAATCCTCCTCAGCTTCCTCAGCCCAGTGGAACAGAAGCTGAGAAGCCTGACTCCCCTGTCCCATCAGAAACTGGGGAGAACAACTTATCTCCTGGTCAGCCACCTTTAAAGAACCTTTTATCGCTCCTAAAAGCGTATTATGCATTAAATGCACAACCAAGCGCAGAAGAGCTTTCAAAAATAGCAGATTCAGTAAACCTACCACTGGATGTGGTAAAAAAGTGGTTTGAAAAAATGCAAGCTGGACAAATTTCTGTGCAGTCTTCTGAACCGTCTTCTCCTGAACAAGTTAAATTAAGCAGTCCCACAGATAATGATGAACAAACAGCAACTACAAACACAAGCGAACCCCAGAACAGCACAAGTAACTCACAAAATCCTGTCAATACAACAAAATCTCAGACTTTACCAGGGGGATCAACTCTGAATGGTTCACGCAGTAGCACGCCATCCCCATCGCCACTAAACCTTTCTTCATCAAGAAATTCACAGGGTTATACGTACACAGCAGAGGGTGTACAAGAAGAGCCACAAATTGAACCTCTTGACCTTTCGCTACCAAAGCAACATGGAGAACTATTGGAAAGATCTACCATAACTAGTGTTTACCAGAACAGTGTTTATTCTGTCCAAGAAGAACCTTTGAACTTAACTTGTGCAAAAAAAGAACCACAAAAGGACAACAGTGTTACAGACTCTGATCCTATTGTAAATGTAATCCCACCAAGTGCCAATCCCATAAATATTGCTATACCTACAGTCACTGCCCAGTTACCTACAATTGTTGCCATTGCTGACCAGAACAGTGTTCCATGCTTGAGAGCTCTCGCTGCCAATAAGCAAACCATTTTGATTCCACAGGTGGCTTATACATACTCTACTACAGTTACTCCTGCAGTTCAAGAAACACCACCAAAACAGACCCAAGCCAATGGAAATCAGGTACTTTGGTCCCTGCATTCCTATATCTTGTGTATGATGTATTCATTCTGTATCCATGCTAAACCAACAGAAAACTGTCAGGATAAATTAAATAAAAATGTAAATATAAGCTATCAGGTTTATTTGGCTTGATTGTTAATGGGTAGTAGATTACTGTTAAGTCCTCTGCAAAGCTAGTTAGCTCAGGCAGCTTGAGTTCAGACTGACAGAAATTCTATAGTTCTGTGTGTGGACAAGTCAGTTCTTTACCATATTCAGTCATTCAGAAGTGTCTTCTGGAACGTTAGTGCTCAGTATTTTAAAGACAGTCTCACTCTCCTGATCAGAAAACAAAGTAAGGCTGTGGCTTGTCTTTCTTGCTGGCCCCGTTATCTCCTCTTTCTCCACATGCAAGAAAAGAAACTCTTTGGAACTTTTGGCTACTCCCTTCATTCTACTCTGCTTTCTTGGCTTGCAGAGTGGCTGAAATCATCCTACACCATAATGACACTTTAAACAAAATTCAGATGTATTCTCAATTGAAAGTCGGGCAGGTATTTATCTTCCTCATCTGCATTCCTGTATCCTCCCCTGTTCCTCCCTGGGTACATCCAGATGTGATTTAATCAGAGTCAGTCCTCCTGAGAAACTTCTGTGCATGTCGAGGTAGGCACAGAGCAGAGCAGAAAAGTGGCTCACATAAAGGGTGAGTGTTTCTAATTAAATCTTAGAAATTGGCTGTCTGGCATTTTATGCGGGCTTCTCTGCCAGAGACTGAGGACCCTTGAAGAGTTACAAGGTTGCTTACACGTTAAAGTTTATGAGACAGACACCATTTGAGGTAGCTAACATGTACATTTGTTTATTCAGATTGGAAAATATACGATAAAATTAGTTCTGTGTGTAGTGATACTGCTGATATCAGTGGAAAATACTGTGCTGCTTACAGGTGAGCTTCAACACTTGAACTGCTTAGAAATAAACAACTTATGATATTTTAAAAAAAATTATTAAATATTTGAAATTCCCCAAATTTTGGGTTAAGTAGCATTTATGTCAGTTTTATGAGGAAGAGGGTATTCAAATATGCAAATTTGAATGGTAACTTAAATAGCTTTTTGTGAAAACTTCATCAAAAATTACAGTCTTAACTTCTATAAAATCTGCAAGATGGCAACAAGTGGGTGACAAACATTAGTTGAAAAATGTCGTTAGATACTAAATTTGCTCTACCAGCTTACTGAGGTACGTTATAGGTTATATTCCCTAACATTGCAATTATTTTATGGGCCTTAAAACATGATGTGTCATTGTAGCTCAGACCTGGCCAACGGTCAGATTTGGATGTGGTTAACGTCAGTCCCAGTGAGGATTCTGCATCTGTATGGTGGCAGGGACTGCAAAGCAGACCGATGTAGTGAAAGATTTTTTTTGACTATGTAAGTCTAAACAATTTTGTTTGGCTGTTTACAGAATTGAATGAGAATAATAGGGCAGCTTCAGCTTGCATTTTGTAGATTGTGTGCTGCATCAGTGCGGTTTTTTTACCAAACTCAACCTTTTTTGCAATTTTTCTTAAGGATGAAAGGCAAGACACTAGCTCAGAAGGAGTATCGAATGTAGAAGATCAAAATGATTCTGATTCAACACCTCCAAAGAAAAAGATGAGAAAGACAGAAAATGGGATATATGCATGTGATTTATGTGACAAAATATTCCAGAAGAGCAGCTCGTTATTGAGACATAAGTATGAACACACAGGTATGTACCAGGAAAACCAGTTTCAGATCCTTATTTCATTGCTAGTGTGTAACAGATAATATCAACTGGAATCCAGTTCTCAGAAAGTGTAAGGAAGGGTAATAGTCCTTCTTATCATCTGTGCTCAGCTTTCTTTAGAAGCCTATGTTTTGTATATTTGTTTGACAGAACTGCAGTTCTGTGTTTCTTTAAATTTGAAGACCTAAACCTTGAATAGAAAAAGGGGAGTTTCTTCCCTCTGGCTCATGGACAATCATCTGCGAGCCATAGCCTGTAACCAAGGATGTATTGCTTCTCATTTACCTTGCCTGGTTATAAATGAAGAAAAATTAAAAATTAAAATTATAAATTAAGAAAAAAGGATCATGTATGTGTATGATACTTTACATGAAAGGCAGTGTTATCTATCTAGCATGAAGGATTTTCAAATTGAGCCACATTTGTAGTGATCTGAAGTTAACAGCCATTCGTTAAACATGGAATGTAACCCCAAACAAAACACCCTTTTGGCTTTGATTTTTATTTTTAATTTCTCATAGTTGTTCCTTTTGGCTCCAGTTCTAGTATCTTTAGTCTTTTTTTTTTTTATAATAAATGTTGCTCTCATTTCTTCTGTGATGTCTTAAAAAAAATCTTTTTTTCATGGTTAGGTGCCCGTATTATATTTCTGCATATTAATGTTTTCATTTCATCTCACATATAGAATTAAAAAAGATGAAAGATTCCATTTTGTCTTCACCACTTGATCAAGTTTCTCAAGTTGTATTCATTAAGACTATTTATTTTCATAACTTTCCTGTCCTGAGATTCTTTTAACTCCTCCTTTTCATAACACAATCATTCTTTCCATTCTACTTTTAAATTAAGTGCAGTGTTCAGAATCATAGAATCATTTAGGTTGGAAAAGACCTTTAAGATGATTGAGTCCAACCATTAACCCAGCACTGCCAAGTCCACCTCTAAACCATGTCCCTAAGCACCACATCTACACGTCTTTTAAATACCTTCAGGGATGGTGACTCAACCACTTCCCTGGGCAGCCTGTTCAATGATTGATAACCCTCTTGGTGAAGAAATTTTTCCTACTATCCAATCTAAGCCTCCCCTGGCACAACTTGAGGCTGTTTCCTTTCATCCCATCGTTTGTTACTTGGGAAGAGACCCCAGCACTGACTTCACTGCTTGCTTGGCTTAAGTTGACATGAAAGTCTTGATCATCTGATTTGGGTGAACAAAAAAATGCTGTCTTACTATCTCTATCTTTTATGTCTGGGATAAGACTGTGCAAAGTTGTTTTGCGTAAGAACTTAGCGTGTTAAAATAACATTACTAGGCTCCTGTTATGTTTATAAGAGACTATGAAAACAAGGCAACAAAATAGAAAGCTGGAAAACAGCAGAAAGACAACTAAGTGAAACAAAGCAGGTTTTTCTTGTTAACATATGTGTAGTCAGCAAGTTTTGTACATAAGGCATTTACCTATGCCAACCTAGATTTTGGAATGATTTTCCCTTTACCTATGATAAATGGAAGAAGGACTTGGTACACAAAACCCAGCAGAAAAGCTTAGTTGATTTGCAATTTCCATCAATATAGAAAAGTTTAAATGGTTTTGAGTCAAAATAACGTTTACTGCAAGAAAAATGACTCCTTTTCTAATTTCCTTATATTCCCACTTTTTATGCTAAAGGTTACATCTGAAAATCTGTTCTTCTATGTTCAGTTTTCCTAAAATATTTACAAATTGCCCTTGTAATTGTGACAGTGTACCCTTACACCCTCATCCTTTGGGTTCAGGTGGTAAACTCAGGCTGATAATGCGTGGAGTAGAACATCCTGTTAAATAAAATTATTAATTGCTGGTAATACGTTCACCAACAACATTTTATGATGAAAGCAACAGTATAAATTTTTAAAACTTCAGCTACAAGATGTCCAATTGTTTCTGCTTTATTTTGTAGGTAAAAGACCTCATGAGTGTGGAATCTGTAAAAAAGCATTTAAACACAAACACCATTTGATTGAACACATGCGACTGCATTCTGGGGAAAAACCCTACCAATGTGACAAATGTGGAAAGCGATTTTCACACTCGGGGTCTTACTCTCAACACATGAATCATCGCTACTCCTATTGCAAAAGAGAGGCAGAAGAGCGTGACAGCACGGAACAGGAGGAGACGGGCCAGGAGGTCCTCAGTAACGAGCATGCTGGTGCCAGGGCATCTCCATCGCAGATCGACTCGGATGAGAGAGAGAGTCTAACCAGGGAAGAAGAGGAAGACAGTGAAAAAGAAGAAGAGGAGGAGGAAGAAAAAGAGATAGAAAGACTTCAGGAAGAAAAAGAATGTAGGAAACTACAAGAAGTAGAGGATGAAGAAGAAGAAGAAGAAGAAGAAGAAAGGAAAACTGAAGGTAACAAGAATGATGAAGCTGTAAATCAAGCAAGCAATGCAGAACCAGAAGTTATACAGAGTAATGGGCAAGTGTCTGAAGAAAAAAACAAATAAAGCTTAAATGATAGTTTTTTCTATAAGGAAAAAGAAATTGGTAATGAAGTTCATTCTATATTATACATGCTTTTCATGGAAACACAGTGGCCTGCATACTGTGTTTTCTGTTCACTACTGTGTAAAAAAATATATATATAAAAAAAAGAAAAAGAAAAAAAAAAAAAAAGAAATCCAGGTGTGCCTGAACCTCAAACTTAGTAATTTTTCACACAGTTTTCAAAGTTAGGAACAAGTTTATAACATGAAGCAGATTAGAAAAATACAGTGACTCTGGAAGCAAAGATTTAACAGGTTGTAGGAAGCCTGATTTATTAGACAAGCATCTGGCATTGTTTGTTTTATCAGTATTAATTTTCGTTCTTTAGTTGATTAATTTTAAGCTGTACAATTGGGAGAGATTTATATGAATTTTTTTTTTTTTAATGGTAAAACATTTCCTAAATCCGCTTCAGTATTTTCTTATGTTTTAAAATGTGAGAACTTCTGCACTACAAAATTCCCTTTTGCAGAAACCTGTAATGCAGTTGCAAACAGTGCTTGGCTACCTTTGTAAATTCAACCTAGAAGGTAGCGGTTTATGACATTAGATGTTGTAGTAGAGCATATTATCATTTAAAGTGTATTGTTAGCCTTAAGAAAGCAGATGATAGAAGAACTGAAGTTTCTTACTCATGTGATTGAACATGTAGTTGAAAAGATTGTCGTTGAGTTCTGATTGCAGGGACTAACAGTGTTAATACTGGTAAGGACAGCAAAGTCATCAAAATCAGTGTTTGTAATTGTGTTTTGAGTATGTAGTAACAATATGAAGGATATGATATGAAGCTTTGTATCTCCTTTGGCCTTATGCAAGACCTGTGTGCTGTAAGTGCCATTTATCGGTATTACAAAGGCTCTGAGCAGCCTTTACCCAATGTGTGGCCTACAATAACTAGCATTTGTTGATTTGTATCAAACTTCTAAACTAATCATGGGGAAAAAAACACTCAGCCATCAGAGAAGTAAGAACACTGGTATGTTTCATTATTTAATTATTTGGTGGTATTTTGGGTTAATACCTGACTTGCAGAATTTCTCTACAATAATTACAAGGGAAATTTTCTAATCTGCTTTATTGCTTTATTGGTTTACTTTAATTTCAGACACATACATGACATGTTATCTGGCTCATAAGTATTTTCAAATGTTAGTTATTATGGACCCCATTTATTAACAATGTTAGCTGATTTTTACCTATCAGTATTATTTTATTTCTTTTAGTTTATAGATCTGTGCAACATTTTGTACTGTATGTCTTCAAACCTGGCAGTATTAATACCCTTCTTACTGACATATGTACCTTTTTAGTTTTAGAAAACTTTTATATTTATGTGTCTTATTTTTATATTTCTTTATTTATTACACAGTGTAGTGTATAATACTGTAGTTTGTATTAATACAATAATATATTTTAGTATGAAAATTTGGAAAGTTGTTAAGATTTAAAGTAGAGATGCAATCGGTTCTCTTGCATTGAGATTTGATTTAACAGTGTTATGTTAACATTTATACTTGCCTTGGACTGTAGAACAGAAGAATTAAAATGGGAATGTATTAATTTTACAATTGCAATCAATTCATTTTACCTTTACCCAGTTTTTAATATAAAGCTCTTAAATTTTGAAATTCACTGTGTGACTAATAGCATGATGCTCTGCAGTTTTATTAAGAGATTAGTCTAACCATAAAACTCTCATTTCCTTAGTAAGCCAAATTAGAATAATCTTATAAACAGTGTTGGGAACAATGTTTAACATTTTTGTGCCAATTTGTTCCTGTATTCATGTATGTATGTTACAATCTGAAACTTCATTTTTAAGTTCCTTGTTACATCATGGTCATTTTCTAGTTTTTTACCAGACCTCCCCATCTCACAATAAAATGCGTCAACAAGTCTGACTTACTGTCATTATTCTGGTAATTTAGAAAATGGTTTTAAGTTATTTCTATGAGATGTTATTCAGACATGGTTCCTGCTTCCGTGCCAATACTCAGTTTCAATTGTGCGTAAGGAGCACATAAATGAAAGAAGGGTTTGACTGTGTGCAGGCAAAGGGGTTGCTACGTTAGTGTATTGATTTACCAACGTTAGCACAACAACTGAGTTTTCAAAACGAACCGTGTGGGTTTGTGATTTATTCTTATTCTCTTGTATCTAATACACAGTTTAAAGCTCTCTTTCAATAAGACTGCTTTTAAAGGAAGTTAGTCTGTAACTGTTTTCTTGATTTAGCAATAAGCTAGTGAAAAGGTTGATAGACATATTGCTGTCGAACTTCCCAAAGATGCGGTGCCACCATTACAGATACATACAATTTCAGTAACGTAAGTATGAAGGCTTGAAAGTTGTATTACATGTGCATGTTTACTTTGTTTTGCAGTTTAAGCAAAGTTTAGAGACTGTTCTTTAAGGAAAGTGCTGTTCTTTAACGATCCCTAAAAGGGGATTTGAGTTGTTAATTTTTGGGTTTTTACACGAATATCATGCAAGGTATTTTATATTAACATATCTAAGTTTTGAATAATTCTCAGTCTTATTTTCTCAACATTAATACATGCAAAAGATTTATCCCATATATTAATTGTTTTATTTTGTCTGTATTTTGCTGTACGGTACACCAAATACTGCACTTTTAAGTGGAGTAAGCTCCTCAGTAGCATTATGGAGGTAAACATGAGAAAGCTGTTTTGAAAAAAGAACCATTTATATTGCATCAATAATGTTGCCTTGTAATTATTACCATAACAGAATTGATCAGGTAGTTCAGGATTTCTCACAGGTAAAACCGTCTCTGCTCTGTTCGAGGTAATGAAACACACCTTTTTGAAACCATTTTAAGATTTTTCACATATTTCCCATTCCAGGAACATCTTACCTGTCTACAGTAATAAAACCTGTGAGACACTTGTTGAAAACATGATGGAAATAATATTTTGCTGCCTTTAGTAATAGAATAAAGAATTTTAATAAATCCAGGGTTACTCACATAAGTGACAGCTGCACGTGAAAGGCCAGTAACTTTGATTTCCAGAACCTTAAATGAAGCAAGAGAAAACTATGCTTGGATAGAGAGCAAAGTCCAACTAATTTTGATTCAGGAAATGTCATCGGTTTTGGGAGAAAATTCATATTCATTACTTAGACTATGAAACCATTATTAACATTTTTATCTTCAAAATGGATTGGTGTATTGAATTTTGCATCTGTTAAGCTCAGAGATGCTTCTGATGTTTGTGACCTTATAACATCATTTATTATCCATTTGAAACACACAAAACCTGTGATGCATCTTCATTTAGCAGAGTAATCTCAGCTGGAACAGAGAGGTGCTTAGGGGACTCAGCCTTTATTCCCAGCCCCGCCAGGGAGATGCCTGCGGTGCAGAGAGCTGTGCGGTGGAGAGAAGCCCAGGCAGCTGTGAAGGCGTCCATCCACCAAGGTACCAGCAGTGCTCCAGCTGCAGCCACGTGGACCTTCTCTGTAAGTTAACGGCAAAGCAGTTTCAAGGAGAGGAGGTTTCACACGTGAAAAAAAAAGTGAAAGCAAAAGTGTAAAGCCTTTGCGTTCTGTGCTTTAGAAAAAAAAAGCTGGATAAGAGCAATAAAAATGGAATATAGTTTTAATAAAACTTCACTGTCCTGCGACCTCTTCTTTGGTCAGAAGATGAAAAGTACATCAGTTGCCCTGTGTGCCCTGGCTGTTGTCTGTGCCTGCTGCTGCCTCACGCTCACCGCGCGTGGCTCATCTTCCTGAGCCATCGGGACACTCACCAGTCCGGGCTGACAAAAGTGTCCTCTGAGTGCAGCATGGACAGAGCACCGACCTCAGCCTGATGTTCTGGTTTGGGTTCTCCTACTGACCCGTTGTATGACTCCAGAATATAATTAATTGCACAACTGTGACAGTGGTATGTCCTCTTCTATCAAGTAATTTGAGAATAGGAAAAATATTACAGACTAACCATAGGAAGAATGTTACAGAAGAAGTAAATGTTAAGTTTCATGTCCTGGGATGGGGAATCCCCTTCTGAGATCCTGAGCAAACACGAACAGAAAGAGGGACAAAGATACAGAGAAAGCTAGAAGATACATTGAAAAGTAGTAACTGCTTTCTCCTCTTTTAGCAGTATTTGTGTGACAGCCCAGTGATGAGTCTGGTAGCGTTCTCAAATTCTCCATAGCCACATCACTGTCTCCTTGCTGGTATTCTGGAGCAGCCGATGCATACTTGTAATTGGTAACACAGCAATGCTCAGCAATGCTGTATGTATGAGCTTGAAAGTTGGTTGTTTGGGGTTTTTTAATTGTATTGAATTACAAATAATCAGATAAATTAATGGGCACTAAAAAAAGAAATCAGGAAGTTTTGTTGTTTTGGCTAATCTCAGAGTGCTGGTGTGTTTCAATAGCTATCTTAAATTTTAGTAGAAGAATGCACCTTGGCATATCAACCCAGAGCAGATGTAGTTACCCTAAAAGGCACTGTTTTTCAGACAGATTGAGTAAAAATCGCTTAAGCTGACAACAAATGTTGTGTGAAATTATTCTAATGCAATTATTGCCAGTAAACTTGCGGGCAGTGTCTGTACAAGCAGCACTTTACTGACGTCTGTGCTGACAAAGTCTGCCTGGGGTGGTGGTGGCCACAAGCCTGAGTGGCAGTTTGAAAGCAAAGCTATTTACAAGAGAGAAAATAGGACACTACTAAAAGCACAGTAAAATGCTACATTGAGGCTTTTCTCGTCAAAGATGAGGCTTACACTCTCCAAACCAGCATAGAAGTCTGTAGCAGAGAAACGAAAATCCTTTCTAGTGGACAGAAGACTATTAGAGGTGAAGTTGAAGATTTGAAGATGAGAAAAGCCCATTTTGCTCATGGAGGCTGTGGTGAAAATAGAGGATGGCTTTTGAGCAGAGGAGGAGGAGAGGGGAAAGAGCTTAGTATGTGCTGTGCCGAAGGGGTGTTCTTTTTAATTTATTTACTACCAGTGTCTAAGTCTTTGCACAATTCTTTGCTTGGATAGAGGTTTTGTTGTATGTTTTGCCATTCATATTCTGGTACTTAAACACAAAAGTATTTTTTTTATCTTGGCAGAACAGCTTGTTTAATTGTCACTAGAATAGTCTCTAAATTTCATAGTGGAAATTCAATATTACAGTATCTTTCAAGTTTGTATTTCATCATTTATTGTTCATGTTTTTCATGGGCAGTTGTTCTAATGGTATTTGCATGGCCTGATTTTTGCCAAAAAAAAGAATACAAAAGGGTTATGATGATCAAATTAACTCTTAAAAGTGATCAGATCTTCACAACTTTTGTTTTATCCCTCTGCTCTTTCATGACTTCTGGTCACTAATCTGTCACACAGTCTTCTTAATTGTGTGTTATGTCTGTTATACACATTGTTGCATATGTTGTCTCTAGGGGAAACTGTATTATGATATATTTCATTGCTTCACACAAAAAAAAATTCTGCTCTTTTAAACTGTAATTAGAAAATAAACAGATCCTTGGGATTAAACATGAAATGTGCTGATGTCAGAAGCACTTTCATGGCAAAGTTTGTCCTAGCAGCATGCTGAATGTGAAAGTCAGGTAGTATTAATCTACAACTAGGTAAACTTCTCCAAGGCCGTACTTCTACACTAGCAGATCCCCCAAAAAATCTTTAAAATTATGAGGACAGTGGGAAGTAATCTTTAAAATAATTATATTGAGAATTCCATTTTGGTCTTTCCTTTGGTTTCCTGGTGAGTCTCAAGCTCTCTGCTTCTGCTTTTAGATATTAACATTTCTGCACTGGGGACTGGCCTTGGGTTTTGCTCATCTTTGTGTAGACTAGGGTTTGTGTAATAATACCAAGATTTGCATTGTATGTTAATTCAGGAATTAAGGGGATAAATGAGTTAAGAGTTAAACCCTAAAGAACCTGAAATACACCTACACTAACTTTATGTCGTTCCCCATGAGTTTCTGTTCCTCTTTTACCTGGAAAGTTGCTCACTTTTAGCGGACCCTGGGCCCAAAGGCAGACCACAAGTCTGACACCACTTTGTATGACTGCGTCCTGTTTCCATCCCTTGCGGTTCAGGAGCTCTTTCTGTAGGCCAAATCCTGCATGGCCGTTGATGAATATCACTGGAACCATTGAATTCTGTGAAACTGTAATTTTTAATGACAGGTAAGCTATTAGAAAAGCATAGAGGGAGCATTTTTCTCATTAAGTATGTAAGAATAAAATCTGTTGGATGAAATTATTCAAAGCTGGACCAACTTGTTCAATAAGAAAGTTTATTGGAAAATCATGCAAAACTCTGAAAATAACAAGAGCTTCCAGCAGGTTTGTAAGGTCATGTCGCTAACGGGTACTTGGAAATTTTTTTCCCCTCCCTCAATTAAACCAGTAACAGGAAAACGCTTTTGTGGGCTGGAGTCCTCAATTTCTTTTGCTCAGGCTGAACGTAATGCTGCCACTGGCCTCCTGCAAACGAGGAGCTGAACAGCTCTCTGACTTGTACGTACTTCATTTTGAGTCCCTGTGAGCAGTAAGTGTCGGAGTGAGGGGGAGGAAGGTTTAACCCTTCCGATGGCCGGAGCTGGTTGTGCTGCCAGCAGCACCTTTCCACCAGCTGCTGCTGCTACCAGCCAAGGCAGTGTTTGAAGTGGTCGTGGTTACAGCCTGACCAGGTCAAATGATCTCAGCTGTTGTTGTGGAGATAACAGGGACTTCAATCAAGACAAGCTGCCTAAGTTGACCTCGAGTCAGCTTTTTTCCCCATTTAGACAGCTACAGAGAATTCCTCTGGCGGGAGACAGCAACCATGCTTTGGAGGAGCTGCCAGCCTGCATCACCCGAGGCAGAACAGCCACCCCTCAGTCTATAAATTATAAATTCTTGCGAGTAGCAACTCATGTTCCCCAAAACATGGCATTGTCTTTAGAACCTTTTTTTTATCTCTTTAATCAGGGTTCTTCGTATTGGCATTTCGGTCTCCGAGACAATCTGTTGTGTCAAGTGCTCTTAAAAGGTCCTGAAGTTTAGTGAGAGGCCTTCTATAAACCAGGGAACAAGGAATCCTAGCGTTTGCACTTGCGATGAGTGTTTTCACAATTTCTGTATCTTTCCTAACCCTGATTATGAGGCCAGTTTTCCCAGCTTAGGAGAAAAAAAAGAAAAACCAACAAAAACAAATTAACCAATGACTGATAATATAGCTGGCACAGGGCTCTTCAGGCAGAGTTGGGAACAGAGCTGGGGGGTCTCTACCATGACCGAGCCATCTGCCTTTTACTTTAGCATGCACTTTGTTCTGAAGGAATATGGCAAATGGAGCATTTCTGTGATTTTCACCCTTTAGCAGCTGTACCGCTTGACAAGCTTATCCTATTACACTGCAGTCAAGAGGCCTGTTCTTCAGCTCGAGCAGCAAAGACTCAGAATTTGTATACAATAAGAGCATCTTATTCAGGGCCAGCAGATGCCGAAAAACAGCTGGTGGGACATTTGGCTAGGTGGTCGGTTGCCACTAGCAATTTTCTTCCAGAACTGTTTCCAGAAACCTGTAATCTTTGTGCCCCGTGCAGGATCGCTCCTACAAGCAGGTGGTGAGTGCGTTGTCAGTCTGGGGGGAGTTCAAGTTCTGCCGGTGACTCTTACGGAGGGGAAAGAATGAAAGCTTTGCTGATTTTCTACGGCTCCTGCAGGCCCAGTACATCATCTTGCTCCTCGTAGGGTTTTTTTGTGAAGGCCACCTGTCAGAGATGTGTTGTCTGGGTCCTGATGGCTCCCCGGTGGGGGCTCCAGCTGTAGCCCCCGGGGGAGAGGAGTGGAGGGGAAAAACCACCTCAGTGCAGCAAGTTGTTCTATGGGTGAATAATCCTTCTTTACAGAAACTGCTCAACTCATGATTACTTATGTAAGTAAAACCATTGTAGGATCTGCTTTTTCTCCTTTGCAGCTAAAATATTCCGGGTTTTTTTAATGTTAAGGAAAACAAAAACTTAATTCCTGTTTTACTGCCGTTTATTAGAGTACTTCATCTAGTTCCTGACTGTGGCCCCGCTGTCTCTGTTTAAGAAAGGCAGTACTGCGTTGCTTGCTCTCTGATAACGGAAATGTGTTTGGTTCAGTGAAATCTGCATCTGCTTGGCTCACTGTATCTAAAATTAATTGAAAATAGCTGGAGAATCTGATGCCAAAAAAATGCAAATATTTCATGACTATGTATAGGTGAAAGACCATTTATGTTCCTCATTTTTTGAACTGTACATTGACGAGCACGGTCCCAGTCCATCCTCTGCTCCTCCTGCTACCTAGTTTCTACCCGGCTGCTCTCGGCTTTGCCCTGTAGGCCCAATCCACCCAGACACAGGTGCACCTCTTCTGACTTCTGTAGGTAAATAAGATTCTCCCCGTGTTGTGGCCATGCCCTGATGACTTCCTCTGCTCCTGGAAAAGCAAGCACTTGAAAACACCAAAACAGGAGGCAGCCTGCCTTCATTGTCAGAGCAGAACTGCCTTGTGCTCTTAACCGGACCATTGCACCTAACTCACCATAGTCGAGTCATATACTTCCTTCTAAACACAAATTTTAAACTTCTGTGGGGTTTCTCATCATTAATACCTTCATTTTTCACACATGAACTTTTCCTGTGGTTCTACTAATGAGCTGTCTTCTGTAGCTTCTGAAGGGCGTTTTGCCCACCTTTCTACTCAGATGTTTAGACGTGTGGTGTTACCTGATGTGGAGTTTGCTGAGTGCATGCAGGGCCCGGCTCTTCTTGTGGAAAGCAGAGCCTTCGCTCCTCAAAAAAGCACACGTTACCATCAGCGACCTGCAGCACACGGAGATACTCTGCTGAATGACCAGAAGTGGTAAGGGGTGGAAGAATGCTGCTGTATAATCTCTGAGGTGCTCTGAATGTGGGACAGTGATGTATTTCTCAGTCAAAAATGGTGACAATAAATAAAGTATTCTTGCAAAATACCATTCCCTTGCTATAAATACCTTGCAATCACCTACCTTGTTTTTGGCCTTGGTCTCCCAGTCAAAGGGATTTGTTAGGTTGTACTGCATGTTCCCTTCTCTCATTTTACAATAGATTTTGACCTGATGACTATTCCTGGCCAACTTGGGTAGAAAAGGTGATGTGTCAAAGATGTGAAGTCCTTCCATGACTTGTGAAACTTGGCTGCCTAGGGCAGAGGACCAAACTAATGTCCTTGACAGGCAAAGGCAGGTATTATTCAACCCCTTACTACTGTAAGTGCAGCTCTGAACTACCCCCAGCATGTGCCACTGCCTGTCCAGCCGAGAAAGGTAGGGAAGGTGATAGAGGGTTTCATTAGCTTGGTTGCTCTCCTGTTAATGTTGTTATTTGAGAGGACAAAAGAGAAAAGAAAAAATACACAAGTGTGAATTTCTAATTAGCACTTGACTGTTGCATTCCCTTTAAAAAAGGAGACTTGAATTATTATTATAATTATTAATTATTATTATTATGTAGATGATAACTTCCTTCTCCAAGTGATAGAGGAGCCAACAAGGAGAGGTGCCATGCTGGACCATGTTCTTACCAATAAGGGGAATGTGATGGGGAATGCTGATGGGGAATGTGAAGCTCAAGACCAGGCTTGGCTGCAGTGACCATGAAATGGTGGAGTTCAAGATCCTCAGGGCAGCGAGGAGGGCACACAGCAAGCT
>VXBL01003673.1:121282-176591 GCA_013400195.1 Aramus guarauna
CTGACTACCCTGGACTTCAGGAGAGCAGACTTTGGCCTCTTCAGGGATCTGCTTGGTAGAGAGAGTACCATGGGACAAAGCCCTGGAGGGAAGAGGGGCTCAAGAGAGCTGGTTAGTATTCAAGGATTACCTCCTCCAAGCTTAGGAGCAGTGCATCCTAACAAAGAGGAAGTCAGGCAAAAATGCCAGGAGGCCTGCACAGATGAACAAGTTGTTACTGGGCAAACTCAAACACAAAANCGCCCAGAGAAGCCCCATCCCTGGCAGTGTTGAAGGCCAGGTTGGATGGGGCTTTGGGCAACCTGGGCTAGTGGAGGGTATCCCTGCCCATGGCAGGGGGGCTGGAACTAGATGATCTTTGAGGTCCCTTCCAACCCAAACCATTATATGACTCTATGATTATGTAACTAACTACAGTGTCTGGCCATTATTCACGTGGGACACTGCCAACAGGATTGACACCCTCATCTCCATCCCAGTCTAAGAATCACCTTTATTTTTTTTACTCTCCAGCCAAATAAATACAAAATTCTGTCACACAAAATTCTGTCACACAAAGTAGAACTAACCCAATAATACAGTCTTTGTCTTCCAGGAGGGCCAGAACAGAGCATGCTGCCTTTGAACCTCCTTGTTTAGATGGGAAAACTGAGCGGGAGTTTTATATGTACCTCATGAGTGCTGTAACATGGACACAATCATGGATTATTTTGTTATTCCCACACTAGTGTGCAGCTCAGTCTAAATGGTTTAAGTGGGTTTAGGCCTGTTTCACCATGCTCCCCAAGTGATACAGGTGAAGGAAGACCCCGTCTGTGGGCTCTGATGGATTAGTCAGCGCGTTGATGCAGGTGGACATCTGGGAATGCCCAGAAGCTGATGTTTAAACCTCCTGAGAACTGTATTTCCAAACACTGAGCCTGCAATTCAACAACCATTGCAGTCAGCATCAGCAAGTGCTCTGCTGCTGGAAGGGAGAATTTGGCCCCCTCTCATCTGCTGGTCTCTGCCTCGGCTCTGTGCCCTCTCCCAGGCTGGCACAGCCCCATCAGGACCAATCCAGTTAACAAGTAACCAGTCGTTTTTCCTGGGTAATTTTTCAGCTGGATGAGTTCACCAAGTAACACAAGGGCTTTTGCTGGAGCAAGATACAGGAAGGTTGGAGCATGGGCTTCCCCTTCTAAACTGGTGTAAAGCAGGCACTGAGCCACAGCCTGAGCTGCCCAGGGCATCCCCACCTCCCAAGGACAGCAGCACCTGGCTGGTACTTCTGAGGGCCTCACATTTGTGTACAGCTGCTGAAAGTAAGAATTAGCTCAGATGGAGCAGTTTGGTCCTGGTAGTGGATCTAACTGAAATGCTTTTTTGAAGATGCCCATTCCTGGAAGTGTTCAAGGCCAGGTTGGATGGGCAACCTGGTCTAGTGGAGGGTGTCCCTGCCCATGGCAGGGGGTTGGAGCTAGATGATCTTTGAGGTCCCTTCCAACCCAAACCATTCTATGATACTATGATTCTGTGATTCTATGTTTTATGCTTACTGATAACATTCATAATCTTAATGCCTTTGATTTTGCCTTTCTGAAATGTTCTCCACTTTAAAGCTCGTTTGCCAAAGACTAACAATGCTTACAGAGTTTCTTTGGCCAAGACACGTGCCCCAATATCAATGGTGGGAAGCAATTCAGGAGAGTCTCTCATCGCAGTCTGTAGCAGTAACAGTTAAACTCACAGTTAAACCCAAACTACTGGGTTTGCTCTGCTCTCAGTACTGCACTGACATTTGTTACCCTGAAATGCAGTGTAACCAGTATCGTGTAATCAAACTTCTTTGTTCCCTGTATATGTGGCTGCACAGACTTCCAGCCATTGCTAAAAATTTCATTTATTTTATGATGCAAGCAGGTCATTTTGGTTTTGAGCTAAGAACTGCCTCCTGTGCTGGTTGACTTAAAATAGTGCTTCCCCACTCTCCCACTCCTATGTCTGTGCTCTGCATGATGCTGCTTTTGGTAAAAATAACAAATAGGGGCTGAACTACAGGTATTCTACTCTTCTGGGTTTGCTTGATCCATCACAGGGTTTCTGTATGTTCTGGCAGGTACCAGAGTAAAGCCAAGAATGATGATATTTAAGATTGTACTGATGGCCAAAAACTGAAGTAAATGACAGAGATGAGCAAGACCCAGTCAGAGTGGGATGCTGGCAGTGCAGCACCTTCTCTGCAAAGGCACATGGATGTTTTAGTCCGGGCTGCTGACTTATTGTCAGAACTAGAAAATGTCCTTTGGCCTATTGCGTCAACATCTCTTTTTCACTTTCAGGCTGTTACAAGAGCAGAGGCCACAATTAGCTCTATTAGTCATTTAGCATATTCAAAATTAGAATGGGTTGATCTTTCCCTTGCTTACAAATGAGCTACTGGCAGCAGGATGTCATCACGCTGAGACTGCGGGCTAGACATAGGAAAGGACTTGAGGGCCTGACCCTGGAATGAAGTCCAGGGATTTCTGCTGGGAAGCTACATGGTGCAAAGGGAAAATTGCATGCACCAAAATGTGATGCAAATCAGCTGGCACTGCCTTGGCTCAGGGATGCACTCAGGTCCTTGTATCCATACATGCTCCAAACACAGATTTCTCCCTGACAATCTGCGTTTCCCTAGGACCTGCGCTGGGCAGGGCTTGCTGTGCTCCTTCAACCTGTGTCCGAAAGACAGAACTATTCATGTCAGGAGGAGGAACTCATCCCATTTAACCCACCCATCATCGTCTCATCAGTGACTGAAAACTGTAACCCAGCAGATATAGGCTATTTCAGAGCAGGGCTGGGGCACTCCCTTTCCTTTGACAAAGAAAGTTTTCCTCTTTAGACAGTATTTCAGGACTTGGGTGAAAGGAGAGGATGGGAAAAGGAGACAAGAACCATAGGAACAAGCATGGTCACCAGAAGGAACCTGTCTCTCATCCCACAGGAAGAGCAGTCCCTTGATGGAGACGATGCCCCATGCCAATTGCGGTGTCCCACGGACTAATCTGTGCACATTCAGCCACCATGATGGAGTAGGAGATGACAAGCACCAGCCTGAGCACAGCACAGCATCCTTGGTGGGTGCTCTTGCTACAAGCTGCTGCATAAGGGACAGGTACCTCTTCCACCCAAGCTTTAGAAGAAAATACCAGCTGTGTCTGTGTTTCACAAGGGGCAGAAATCATCGGTACGCATGAGTTGGGCTCTGGGCACAGACAACAAGTCAGGCTCCTCGGCAGATTTTTGGAATCCATGAAACTAGGTGTCCTTCACCTTTCCTTGGGCAGGAAGGATGTGCTGACCCACTGGCACTGGGGTGGCCCTGATTGCCTGGGCAGCAGGGACCTCTGGGTGCCTGCCAGCAGAGCCAAGGGCTATTACAGGCACTTACATGAGATCTAGCTTTTGCTACCTACATCATATCAGTGAACACCTAAACCAGCTCTTTCTATCAGCCGTGACAATGAAAAAGAAATGCATCAATGTCCATTGCCTCACTGGTTTTCAACCAGTCTCCATATGAAGTCTCTCCAGCAAAGAGGATGGCTCTGCAGTGTTTTCAGACCTGACCGCACGTAAGTGTTTTTACAGCTATCTGGCTGACAGTCAGCAAAGCTTCCAAAAAGTTCCTAAAGATCTGCCTTGTTCCCCCTACCCCCAGGTGAGAAGGGTACTGCCCTACTGAATGAAAAACCCAACATATTTTTTGTGGGGATCCGAGTAGGTCTTCTGCCTTATGGTGTCCCTTTCTGTTGAAGCCAAGAGGCAGAGCTGCCCACAGAGGACAGCCAGGTGCCCCCATCCTACTCCAGTGCAAGAACAAGTGGGGTGGAGGGCAGAAATCTCAGATCACAAATGCCATATTCAAGGATGAAAATAATTGAAACCTCTCCACAGCAGGAAAATATCCCTGTCTGTAGTGCAGTTCCCCTATCTTCAGAGGAAAGAGAAGTCATTATCCACAGGCATGCTGTGGGATCTAATTTTGGTACTGCCTAGTCAGTGAAGCATAGGAGCTCTAGGAGAGCAAAGCTGTAGCCATGCAGATAGGGTTGGAGGATCGCCTGCGGTACAGACGTTGCCTGGCGTTCAGTCACCAGGTGCCCTGTGCAATATGGGCTGTCCTGTACTTACTGCTCAAATCCCAAGCCCTACGTGAAGAGAAGACAGACCTTGGCTTTCCTGCACTTTTGCTGCACCACGTTAAATCCCACATGCATGCTGCAACTCTGCCATGGTTGCAGCACACCCAGGGCATTGGGTTTGAAGACACAGCACAAAAGCAGGCATATGTCTCTGAGCCTGCTCCACATTTACGGCCTGACAACACTGCTCTACTCTTCCCAGCAAGATCTGCTTCAAGCTGCTTATCAGTTTTTGCAAAAGCCCTGTTGTCCATGTGAGGATTTGCCTCTCAGTTGGTTTGCAATTGAGAGGTTTTTTTTTTAAAAAAAAAAGAAGGGAGAGAAGACAAGCGTCTTGCCCTTTGAGGAGATGGGTGGGGAGGGTGTTAGTGGAGCACCCTCAATGCTTTTCTTTCAAAGGTGGGTGTTGCCATGGCTCCTTCTTTTTCTGCTGGACAAGGTGGGCAGCAGGTTTGCTGAGGTTGGGTCCCTCCTGTCTCTTGAGACAGAACTAAGGTAGAGACCATCCAGACAGAAAAGGAACATGGTGAACCCTGCTAAAAATGTGCAAGAAGTAGGAACAGGCCAATGAGGCAGGGAGAGGTGAGAGATGGGCCTCTGCAGGCCTGAGGCCGGAGCTCCCAGGGGCTTGGGGACAGGGTGTCCAGTTGCTTTGATTTCTTCTGCAGGGGCTGCCCACGCTGGTACCCCACGGACCTGCTCATGCTGGAAACCAGGACTGTCCGCATGGAGGATAGGAAGAGTACATATACAGTTTTGATTTATGTTTACTAATGCAATTAGTTCAATATTTATTTGTGAAAGTTAAAAGCTTACTTCAATTTCAAATGTTATGAGACAAAACATTATGAAGAATGACTTCAATATACACTTCACATGCTTGTTACTGCAGTTGGGCGAGAAGGGTTCATGTGCAAGCAGACTGCAGTCCTGAAAGGCTTTTGTTCTTCGTAACCAGCCTTCTGTGAGAAGCAATGAGCTAAGAAGAAACATTATATCCAGATAAAAATGGAGGCAGTCATACTTCAAGCTTTATTTAAGTCTGTCGTGCAATAATACCTCACAACAAAACCACCAGTCATAAAGAAGCAGAATTATTTACCTTTGTTTCTCAGAAGAAAATCTTCCCTGGGATCAATTTGGTCTTTCTCTTTTTTCCTGCTGGTGTTTCCCAGCAAGCCACTGCTGGACAACTTGTTCTGGAGACAGGAAACTGCATCTGAGCATGATGGAGGATGCTTGCGACCGTCTCAGCAAAAGGGTGTCAGGCTTTGAACAGCTATTTCCTCAACTGTCTCAGGAAGAAGGGTTCTCACTCCTTACAGCATTTTACTTTTTGGTGCTGGTACTCACAATTACAAGTTGTGAAGATCTTTGCCGCTGGTAGTAACAGGCTTGCTAGAAAAGCTGCCACTGCAGGTTGGCAGGCAGGTCACAGGATTATCTCGGTGGCCTGCAGTAATGCTGCTGGGGATGGACACCATCCCTCACCTCCAGTGCTGGGTGTTGTTCCATTCATCCAGTGGTGTTTCCCTTACCTTTTTTGCAAGAGAGCACCAAAATACAGCAATAATGAGCATATTTTAGTGTGATAACCAGAGAGATCCAAATGAGAATAAACTGCCCAGAATCTTGCACAAGAAATAGAGACACAGGGTAGCTGAAAATCTGGAAGTTGCCCACATCACCTTAGAGATCGCTGCCAGCAGCCTACATCTGTGCACCATATGAGCAAGTGAGAAAGTGTCTTTGAGAAGGGTGTAATGTTGGTCCTGTGTCAATAATGGATCTAGTCCAAGGCACTAAAGCATCTGCTCTATATTTCAGTATTTTATTTCTTACACTTGTAAGGATATTCAAGTAGGTGAGCATCTACACCTAAGACTGCATTTGAAAGAGAAGCTAAGATGTGGTCACCACCAGTCAAAATACTCGCTATGCTAGCAGGTACTTTGGACTCCCCTTCAGGTAACATGTCAGGGTTAGAATCAAATGATCGCCACATGTAGGTCTATAAAGCTCCTAAATTAGCTGTGCAGAGAGCAGCTCTGCAACGGTTATTGCTGGATGGTTAAGTGCCAGTGCAGGTGAATTAAATTATTATTGGCTCCAAGTGTGACTCCCATATGCTGTTAATTCATTACCTGTGGCTGAATTGCCAGCAGAGTCGTGCAAAGCTCTTTCTCATCTCAGGGACTGAAAAAGATGTGGATTGTCAGTGGATCCCTAGCAGAGAGGCCCATAGGTCATCCTAGATGCGGGATAAATGCACGTGAGAAGTGGGATTTGGAAAGCAACAGTTTCTTCCATGAAATACAGACTTTTACTGTATGTGACATGGAAGGGAATTAATCTCAGCTACAGTTTTTCCTTCCTTTTCTAACAGTCTCTCACTGACCCAAGGAGGGGAGTTTTCTTCTCTTACTTTTACAACATAATTTGCTATAGCTTGGGAGGGGTGAGATGCTCTTTTGCGTTGGGGTGTCCCCTCAGCAGCACTAGTGGAAGGCTGGTGATGATTATGATGCTGGTGATGCTCTCTCCTTCCCTCAAGGGTTAAGAAATTCCATCCTCCTGTTGTTGTGGAGCTGGACCTGCGGTGGGGCAGGATCCTCCCCGCTCTGCAAAGGGTTTGCTTCCTGGTAACAGAGCAATCCATTAGCTCTTGTGGCTGTTGTTCTGGAACTGAAAGCTCTGTGCTCTAAAGCCCAGCAGGAAGAGATAATTAGCACTAAATTGTGTATTCTGGGCAAAATCCATCCACTTCTGCCAAGACTACACAAGGCCTCAAATACAGTGGAAATACGTGTGGGGTGGATGCTTTTTGCATAAATGTGGAAGGAAGTGTGCATGATTGCACTCTTGGTCAGCGTGGCCCAGAAACAGGATCTGGGGTCGATGTGGGTCTGTGCCAGCTCCGCACCCTGGGTAAGCAGAGGGTTTGGGAGCAACGGCTCCGGTGAGGGAAGGGGAGGCAGTGTCTGCAGGGGTACGTGGCTGCAATAACTGCTGGGGAAATATCCCCTACCCCAGCCGTTCCCCTTCTCCTGCTGCTTTCCTTGGCTTTCTCACGTGCACCCCGCTGCCAGCCCCACTGGGCACTGCATTGCACTCGGTCCTTGGACAAGTTGTGCTTGTAGATGCCCCAGGATTCAGTATGGGACCCTCCGTTGTAGGAAGGACAGAAACCCCATCTCCTGCCCAGTAGTGTCACTGCAGCATGGTGTAATTCTTTATCCATGCACTGGGTACCGCTGTTATAAGCTATTTAATGAACACACTGCTGTTACGATGCTTCTTCCTCTGCTTGGGCAGCTGGCACAATTCAGCTGCTTGGGCACAGGCTAGTTGCCATTTTTCCCCAGGAAGTGCCACCCGAGTCCAGCTGCTGGTTTAGAAACATGCAGGTCTTCTGTAGGTCCTGTGTCATACCTGCCAGCCATGGCAGGTGCATCGCTGGAGATGCCCATGTCAGAAATGACTCAAGCCCTGTGTGTCCAGGTTGTGTTTCCTACAGCAAGAAGTCACTAGGCAGGCTGACACTGTGCAGTAAGAACCATCATGTCCCAGAGTTTGTCTCAGCTTAATTGTAGGACTGAGGCAAGACTAAGCCATACAATCTCCCAGACAACTGGATGTGTTCAAAAACAGTTGGCTGTGATGAATGCCAGCTGCAAAAAATGATCCTAAGGGAAATCTTGATGGACTTTGATCTGAGGAAGGTCTGGTTCCTCTAAGGACCTATTAAAGGTCTGAAAATGCTCTAACAGGTGGTCTAAATTTGCACTGCAAGAGCAGTCCTGCTGTACCAAGCCCACCAAACGAAAGCAGAGAGTGGAAGACATCACACTTCACATCACCAGGTTATAATGAGCAGAAAGAAGTCAGGTTTCTGCCTGAGAGTTAAGCGTTGTTAGATTTCCCACATCTTCCCGTTTCCACACAGAAGACACTCACTCCATCAGCCTTTTGCATCAGCCTGCACCTTCTAAACCTTTTGTCTTCCATACGAGCTCCTTTGGACCTTGGTGCTGAGAACTGGACGCTCATCTCGAGCTGAGACTGCACCATTGCCAAATAGAGCACAACAATTTCTTCTGTGTCTTACATAGAACACTCTTGCAGATGTCTCCCAGGATGACATTTGCCTTTTCTTGTGTTGTGGGCAGGAAATACCAAGGACTCCCACAGTTTTTGGATCTCTAAAGGCTGTGGGTCCCTCTCTGCACACTGCTGCCTGGCAGGTCAGTTCATGAGGGGCACAGGTTGGACTGGTTGTAGGGACTTTTGCATTTGACATTTCCCTCTTAAGTGCTTTTTAATGTTATCTATTTGATTTCTGTCCATTCCCTTGGGCTTTTCAGGATCAATTTGAATTCAAACTCTGTCTTCCTATAGGAAACAGTATAGATGACTCGTGGACAAGACGATCATCTATCTTAGTTTGGATACTAAAAGAGTAGCCAATCTGCATTAGCTGTATGGACTTGTGCTTGAGAAGCAGGGAGAATTAGTTTACCCAAAAGACCAAAGTGCTTCAGATAAATTGCTATTGGTTTCCCTTCCTTATTAGATGTCATAATGATTTGGATGTTTAGCAGATAATTCTCTCGATAAAAAAAATTGTACATGTTATTTGCTGCTTCCTGAGCTGCTCCTCCCGGTCCCTGGCTACAACCAGTTACTCCAGAACTGGTTTTTGTTCCATCCCTGCTAAGGACCAGACGTGATGTGGCCTCGAAGCTCAAGTTTAGTACTGGGTTTGCCATTCAGGTTACTGGGACAGTATGGCAGGTGGTGAGCAGCAGCCAAGGTGCAGTGGGATCTAGTCCAGTGCCCAGGACTGAGCACTCTGCTTCTCATTATCTGCATAGAAAACAATCAAGGGTAAGATCACCCTCAGGCATGCAATCTCACTTATGTTAGCACATCCTCCTTGTGCAAAGCGTCATGCATTAACGTTGAACGTTTGGTTCATGCCATAGACTTGAGGCTGATATCACCATATCAGGCCACACAGCTTCATCCTCCATGGCTGGTGTGTCGGGCAGGGTAGTCACCCCACCATTTTGGTACTCCATGCCATTAAATAAGCTGCAAAGAGCTTCCTTGCATCCACTGTCAGATGTATCACGATTAGATCAGAGTTGTCCTGTGAGATTTCAAGCTTTCTTAGCTGATGCATGGTGTTGAATGCCAGCTTTGGCTTTTATTACAGTGTTTGGCTGCTGCCTTTGCCTATTCTACACCCAATTTGTGACAAACCTTGTTGGGACATTAATTAATCCTCTCACTATGACAATGAAATGTTCATTTAAAAAAAAAAAAACACAGTCTGTTTTCCAACTAGATTTGCACCGTTCTTGATATTAAATCTAGAGCTTTTTCCTGCTAGTTTCCATGCAAGAGTGTTTTCAGGACTGCACTGAGAAAAAGGAATTAAAGTAAGAGGATGTACAAACATGAATCTCCAGGGGCTGGTTGCTGCATCCCAGCAGGGCTGTTTGTATAACATTCCTTGAGTTTATTATGGAACCATTCCTATTAAAAGCAATAAAAAATGAAGGTATAGGAGAGCTTGCTTTGGAAAAGCAGTAAGAAAGAAGCAGAGAAGCTTGACGGTAGATGTGTCAGGTGCTGTAAGCCTGGGGAGTGCTGTTAGTTCAAAGAACTTGAGTGGTACAAAATAGATGGTCTTTCAGCAACATTAGAGCCAACATAGCTCTTTAGAGCTATTACTGTGGCAATGTCATCATTGACTTCAAAGGTGCTGACTGGACTTGCAGAGGGTTATCAGGGCTTTCTGTGGAGCATCATCTATGGGACTACTGTTAAGTTCGTACGGACTAGAAACCTCACGTCCCTTTGTAAGTATAACCCCAAGTGCATCTCTCATTATTACTGAATAGATCTTGTTCCAGTTACTGGTTTCTTATGGTACTGGATGGCTCTGGCAGCCTGAAAAATAGAAATGTGCTGAAGATTTATGAGTTTTCCTTTTTGTTTTGTTTATTCTTGTATCTATATGCAACTTCCTTACCCTCTCCATTTCCTAAGAAAATTCCTGTGGGATTAACAGCATCTGCGTGTTGGATTTGCAACAGCTGCCCTCAGATGGGCTGTAAGCATGTCCAGCAACATAAGAAACGATTCTGCAGCAGAAAGAGGATGGAAAAAGTCGGTTAACTGGGCCCTTCAGGGCTTCTAGAAACACCTTGGGTCTTCTGACAATAAGCTACACAGGAAGCAGGATTTCTATGGTATCGTAGGTTTGCTGCAGAGGTGCTGTTGGTGTGACAAGTAAATAAGACCTTCCTCCAGTGACAAGGTTTGTCATCATTTGTGTGACAAATCCTCATGAATTAATGTGTGAATAAGGAAAGTGGCAGGTCCCTTTAACACCTTCTCTATGTCCTGATTTCTCAGTGAGAAGCAAAGATACTGGTGCTGGCCTGACTCCCTGGGACATGTCACTGTATTAGCTGAGCTTTCCCCATGAGGGAGCCCACATGAGAAAGGCAAGGGATGATGTTACTGTTGGCAGCAGTGGATTATTATATTCCCTCAAAACACAGAAAGAGCTGCAGAGCTACACCATCATCTACACCCTCGTGATGTTAAGAGAAGGAAAGTCAGCAGCTCGGATGCCGCAGCCTTATCCCAGCCCTTGGCTGCCAGCTTCCCAGGCCAGCACAGGAAGCCATGATGAAGTTACAGCCCAACTGCACAGTATAAATTTAAGGTTATTGTAATGCAAGTTTGGTCTCAGGTCTCCTGCTCGCAGTCCTCTGGAGCAGGAAGGCAAAGGCTGTGCACTGAACCCAGGCGACAGGTTTGCTGCCGGTGTACACCTAACCCATGAGCTCCCAGGGCTGCCTGGTGCCGCACACCATGGCTGGTCCCCCATGGCTCTCCCAGTGGGATCTCAGACCACACTGTCCATCCTACATGGTGAGAGCTTCTTGCAGGGCTGCAGCGTCGAACCCATACCCCTTTAAGAGCCTAGGTAGTTATGTACTAGATGACCGTAGTTTGGTTTGTGTTTTTTCTAGAACATCATCTTCTTTTCCTTTTTATTGCCTTGAGGGTGAGGCTGTTTGTGCAGTAGTTGTCCCTCATTCCTTCCTGCACCTGAGCTCCCAGGCATAGCTCTGACTCCTGGGATCTGGCTGAGAAACCCCCTTGTCCATCCCTCCCGCCCCCCTCCTTCCCATCAGCTGCTTCCAGCCCTGCTGGGCTTTGGAGCCCTTGGAAGGAGCGATGCTTTGTTTAACCCTCATCACCTTTTCTGCCTGGAAATTAAAAAAGAAGGAAAAAAGTTCATGTTTTGAGTAAACACGTGAAACTGTTTTGAACCCCCAGAGCTAAGCTGTGGCTCACAATTAATTATATTTCTTTACAAAGAAATGCAAGAGGTCAAAGGACATGGTGAAGTAATACATTACAGGGAAGCTGACAGGAGAACAGTAAGTTTGGGCTTAAGTGAAAAATTTTTTGCTTTGCTGGCTCTTGGTATGGAGCCAATAACAACAGAGCAGGAGCTGGCTTGAAATGACCACAGAGAGCAGGTGTGCTGCAGACATTGTTGGAACCACTGAATATAATACTCCAAGTTCGTGTACTTCTCTTAAGTGTCTTTAAATAATAATAATAATATTAAGACAGTCTCATGGTAAAGATTTGCCCTTTGTGGGATGCACAAGCACTGAAATGCTGTTTTAGTAGCAATTGATTTGCATAGAATCATAGAATGGCTTGTGTTGGAAGGGACCTTGAAAGGTCACCTACTCCAAATCCCCGGGAAGAGTCATATGTGACCCCCCTCCACATCACATGGAAACAAAGAAGTCTCTCTGGTTAAATATAAGTTTTGTTCTGTACAGTATGCAGTTTGTTGAAGAGTCAGAAGTCCAAAGCCGTCTGAATTAAGAGATTTTCCTCCCTCTAAGGAGGCATCTGCCACCTATGAGCCCTTCCGACAGCAGCTCTTTTTGTTCCCCACTTTATGCACTGTTTTCACTGCAGCAACTCCAGAAGCAACAACGCATTCCCAGCACCAGGAGTCATGACCACCATTTCCAGGGGAACAGGTACTGCTGTTACAAACCCTGACCTGTGCCACCTGCTCCATAAATCCAGGAAAATAATTTCATTGTGCTCAAAAACCTTTCGGTCTCCACCCAGTCAGCGGAGAACTTTTCATTACATAAAAGCCCTGTGGCCAGATCCTGAGGTGAGATGAGCACCTGAAGTCCTCTTGAAGCCAACAGGAGATGCTTGTGAGGGCTTAGGACCTCTCAGGATTTGGCTGTGTGGGCTTAACAGTCCACCCACTGACATGCTTTTATTTCCCCCTAGTGTCTATTATTTTAGGCCCTGTACTTGCTGCAGCATGTGTTTCTCCTCCAGAGTCATGGCATATAAAATTGCTGTGAATCCTGATACAGCTTCAGCTGACTCCTCGCCACTGTGCTGGTGAAAGATGAATTAAAAATGCTTTTTCCGTGCTGCAGGCACGGCAGAGCGTGCCCGGCTCACCCCCAGCTCGCACTGCAAGGGGAAATGGAGTAAGACAAAAGACAGCACCCAAAACTGCAGGGACAAGGGAAAGCTTTCCACTCAGATAAGACTTTAGTGGGGTTTTATTCAACAGTTAAACCAAAAGCAGAGTCCATGTACTGGTACCAATAAAGTTTGTACCTGTAGTTATGCCAGGGACTGTAAAACTACACAAGAGGCAATCTTTCTCCTTAAGCATATAACTTCATTGCCAGGTAGAGGCAGGAAAAATTTGCCATACTTCATGCAAGTGAAGCTTAGCTGTTCCTTTGAAATTTCCAACGCCAAATACTGCTACAGAAAAGCTCCTGAACTGGGTTGTTCTTCGTGCATAGTGTGGCAAGCCATTGTTTCTGAAGAAGAAAAGAGCTCACACGCACCCAGGTTATATAGCAGCGAGTGACAGAAAAGATGAACTGGTATCTTGGTGTCCAGATGGTTAGTGTTTTGGGGGTTTGATAAATTTTCTTGACATCATGGCAATTTCTTTTCTAAGACTAGATTATTAAATGAGCATGTTGCTAATTGCATGACTGCATTGTATTAGTCATCACAAGCTCGTCTGTAACTTTTGTGAAGTGCTCCTCAGGATGAGATTACAAATATGCAGAGGAAAACACCCAAAGTGATTCAGTTTCATTTCACCTCTGTTTTCTTTTGACTGGAAAGAGAATCATGATGGTGGAGACTTATGAAGACCCATAATTTTTGCTAAGAAATGAACTGGAGTGATCTGCTGACGTGGGGGTAAGGGAGAGGGCACGTCAGGAGAGATGTGGTCAGTGTCAGAAGTAAAAAGGTAAGAGCGGATCTTACATGGGATAAATGATAAGCCCAGAGAAACATTGTGAAGGTATAATTACATCAACCCCATCGAGTCCAAGTGTGTGTCACCACCGAGGGCAGGGCAGGATGCAGGTGGGGTGCTTCGGTTTCCTGGGTAATAGATTAATCTGTTGCAACATCACTGAAATCTGCCCAGACCAGAGCATTGCTGAAACTTAAAAAGCATGGGCTTCCCTGATTCTGCTAATCTAAATATGCCTCTGAGCATAAGATGCAAGAGGGAGGGGAAAAAATATATGGGAGAGGTCCTTCGAGAGGCAGGGGCAGGGGCAGAGAGAAAAGCATGAGCTGGAGAAAGATGAAAAGGTTTGTAAGCAGCTAACAAAGTTTCCTGAGAAAATAAAGTCAGCCTGGATCAAGAAGAGGACTGAACTGCTACCTCTCAGAGTGGACTGAAAAAATCAAAACAGAGCATGTTAACACAAAATCTGTGATGGAGTGAGGGAAGGTGGGGATAAGGGAAAGCCTGGCAAAGAGAAGGCCAGGTGGGGACCAAAGGTAAGCTCCTTCCTCCTGTTTTCCTGGCAGTATCCTGCCCCCTTGATGTGTGGCTGGTGTGAGTCAAAGAGTGATGGCAGGAGGCAAACGTGTGCGTGTCAGGTATGAGGTGATGCCGGGCAGGTGCCGAGGACAGTCAGGGCACAGCATGACTATGACTGAGAGGCAGAGATGCAATTGATGCTGTTACTGCCAAACCATACGGTGGTCTGCGGAGGCTGTCCGTGGGGGATGGCTGGTGGGTGAGGAGGTGGTGGGGAAGAATACAAGAAACCACAGGCAAAGGGCACAGCTGAAGAGAGCGGGAGGGAGAAGCAGCCAGGAGGGAAAGCCATTTCTGCTAGGTGAGCAGCCAGGACAATTGTCCATGGGTGAAGGCAATAGCATGGTCCTCTCAAGTCAAGCTAAGAAGCTTCTTCCCATCTGCGGATAGAGGAGGGATGGCCAAACCTCCGCTTTCTCTTGGGTTCTCTTGGGTCTAATATTGCTGCTAGGAAGCAGGAGGATTTCCTGAAGGAAATGCAGGTATAGGGAGGTAATTGTGGGGCTGGACTTCAGTGTGGGAGGTCACAGGGCAGCATGAGAGGGAAGACCCAGCAGCAGTTGGGCAGAGCTGATGAGGAGGGTGTGAAGCAGCCCAGTCACAGTGAGTGCCATTTCCCTGGGACAGAGAAATTTGGAGAGGGGATGGAGGAAGAGAGGAGAGACGCTGTGGGGAAGTCATCTCTGGCAGGCCACAGACAGCAGGAGAGATGCACAGGAGACAGAAAGGAAATTACAAAAATTGTGAAGGAAAGACCAAAAAATAAAGGGAACTAGGCCTGTGCCAGAAGTAGGCTGAGGACAGCAGGGAGAAGGGACTGGGAAGGGAGACGGGGCTGGGTAGGCCTTTGAGCAAGGGCTTTAGCCTGAGGGTTTGGGCCAAAGAAGCTGTGAAGTTCAGACAGATGTTGTCTCCGATGGTCTGCTGGCTCTGTGGGCTGGCTGGCTGGGGCAAGGAGAGGCCACCTGCAACCACCATTGTGGCACAGGGCTGTCACTGTTTGTTGCCTCGTTAAGGCTTTTACAATGGACCTGTGGGAATGGAGCAGCAGCTGCTTCTTCCAGAACCACCTAGTGAACATCAAACAAGAGCAGCTTTAATCCCACTCCTTTTTAGCACCAGCCATAATATCTGCAATGGCAGAACAGCCTTAAATAGGTGTTTTGGTAATATTTGTCGTGAGAGATGAGTCTTAAATAGGTGTTCGGGGTAGACAAACCTTTTTTTCTTAGCACTTTGTGCAGTGTAGATTGGTGAGTAACAGTTTCATTTCTTCTTTCTGGCTCTTGTAGGTTGATGCACTTCAGACGCCAGCCTCTGGCAGGCTGTGCAGGAATAACATTGCTCTCAGAACTGTGTGGGCAACTCTTATGGGAATGAAATTGTGCTCCTTTCCTATGACACTGCCCCGTAATTTAAAAGTAAAATTCACTTTAAGTGATTACACTCATCATAATAGCCCAACAAAAGACATAGCCCTGAATTTTCAATTAAATCTCTCTTTCAATAAAAAATAACCTGCAATTTCCAAGGGCAGATTAAAATTTTGCTGAAGTTGTACAGCTCTGTATAGTTTAAACATTGCTGGATAAATTCACCAGGAGCACCCCCCTCTACCTCCCACCCCTCACAGGCACTTGACTAAGCGGCAGGAGGAAGAGCTAGGGATGACAGTCTCTTGTGAGAGCTGCTGAGAAATGCACAGCAAAAGCAAAAGCAGCGGGAGAGGAGCCAGAGGGGATGGAGCAGCTCCTTCGCGCAGGGTTGAGCACTCCTCATTGCCGGAGAAGCAGGGAATTCTGCAACAAGACTAATAAAAATGTTTGTTCCTTGGGGCATTTCCAGCCCCGTCCCCTTGCTGGTTCCTCTTCTATAGCCGATGCCTTGCTTCATGCATGTACTTCTTCTGCGCTGTCCTGGTCGCTGGCTGCTGGCCATGGTGGGATGCTGTGGCCCTGCATCCCCACCTCCGAGATGAGGAGCAGCAGAACCTGGACCTCAAAGCGGAGCCAGAAATAGGGAAGCCAGTTACCCGAATCACAGCGTCCCGGTTTAGCCTCTGCTGATCGTATGCCGTCTGCTCCCTGACAGCCTTGCGCTAATGTTACAGACATCAGCAGAGCCCTGCTCGGAGGCTGTGCCTTCCAGTCAGAAGTGGAGTCATGAGCTGGAAAAAAAGCAAATACAAGCTAAAATTGCAATGTCTTGAGGCAAGGCAGGAGGGGAAAAAAAAACGGCCAACCTGATGGGGATGGCCATAATGCTCTGCATCATCTTACATAAAAGATCTTTCTCAGCTGTCCCAATTTAAAAGTGTGGGTGAGGGTTTAGTCACACTTCAAAACTGGCATTTCTGAGGCTGCTGCTGTTTGTCACACTGCTAAAATGAGGTACAATGGTAATGGGAAGGAGATACTGGTAATGATTGGGGTACAGATAATCATAACATGAAGGATAAAAGATTGTTGAGAGAAACTGCACAGACCCTGTCAACAACTGTAATGGCTGCATCAAACTGTAAAGGAGGTTTGCATTGCAAAATATTTTATCAAAGGCCAATATGTTTTGCCAGATGAACAGTACCATTTCCAGAGAGCTGCTTCTTGCCTGCAAGGGTGACTGTGTTTTGGTGCCCATCCTCTAAGCCCAGTGCTGGTGCTGGACATGTCAAGGCACTCACCCTCTGTTCTGGCAGTGAAGCTGAGGCCAGACACCAAGGGTCTGCCACCCTCCAGCTCTCAGGGCTGCGTCTGTGCAGCAGACTGACCCCGCAGTGCTCCCCAGCATCCCCGTCCCTCGGGACTCACCCTGCACACACCCTGGCCGTGGGCCCTGCCTCCGGGATTCCCCCAGGGAAGCCCCGGTGCACAGAGGGAGGCAGCGGCCACGTGCTCGTGGGACTGTTGATGACCAAGACAGTGGCACACGTCAGTCAGTTGACACAGTGGGTCTTGCCAGAGATGGGCAGACACCAGAGGCACAACTCGCTTCCAGCTGGGCTTTGTCCCTCCCTCGCTCCCCTTATGGAGGGCTTCCCACAGTGCTTGGTCACAAGGACAGGGCAGCTCTTTGGCACTGGCTCTTTCTGGTAAAGGAGCAGGAAGCAGAGCCTGCCTGGGGTTAAAAAAAAACAAAAACCCAAAAGAGAAGTGAAACTACCCTTTCTAGAACATGGAAATGCTGAGGGGGTGTTTCATGCTCCAGCAGCCAGAGAGGTTCAAAGGGCAGCAGAAATCCCCCGGTGCTTCAGCTAACAGCAGCAGTAGGTGTGGGAGAAGGGCAGCACCACAGACATCAGAAGGAAGCAGCTGGCAGGCGGCTGAGGCGGTGATGAGGAGCCGCTTCGCCCCTGCTGGCACCAAGTACGGGGACAAGGAATAGGGAGGATGTCCCAAGACACGGAGAAGGGCAGTGAGGCTACAGAGTGTGGGCACACACCGACCCACTGCCCGTCTCAGACATCCAGAGGGGGATGGAGCGGGGGGTGTAAGAGCTGCACAGTAACTACCCTGAGAGGAATTCCCTCCCTCAGGAACCCCTGCAGCAATTATTCCCTGTTTCTACTGTAATCCTGTAATTCCCCTGTTCTGTTTGTAATCTCCCCACAAAAGGGATTCTAAGCAATGCTACAGGATACGTCCACAATGAAGGGTTTTCAACATAGGTCCTTTCATCAACATCTCCTGAAAAACTTATGTTATAATATAGCACAACATTTAGAAGTGAAGAGGTACCTAAAACATAACAAAGGCTTCTGGTGCAATCACCAAATTATAATGGCTGCAAGGGCAAGGACCTGAGATCCTGAGACAAAACAACATGCAATGAATCCTTTTTTTTTTTTTTTTTTTTAAAAAAAAAAAAAGGTAAGAAAGGCAAGGAAATGGGCCTCTGGAAGGAATACTTTTTGCATTAAGAGATTATAAATAATAACAACCAGCTGGAGAATGAAAGACCTAAAAATTACTTAGAGATTGTCAAGCTACCCAGACACAGCATGCCAAGAAGATAAACCTCTCTCTTCCAGGTCAAGTTACTGCCAGGTAAATTATGTCTAAGCCATATTTGTAAGAAGCAATAGTGACCTCGCATGGCTTACTAAATTATTCCAGCAGATTGTGATCCCAGGTCTTGTTATTACCTTGATGGAATAATCTAAATTCAAATCAGGCAGTCGGGTCTGAATGCCAGGGCACTCCTGTTCTCCTAGAAATGAAACTTCATTACATGATGGGAAAGTTGGTGACATGGAGCGGGAGACTGGAAATACTGTTCATCCCTTGAAGTACCCTGACAGGCCATGGACAGGGTCTGATCCAAGGATCTAATACTTATTTTGCATCTAATACTTTCAATATTGGTGATCTCCTTGCAGCTGACTTGCTGCAGGGGCAGGAAGGAGCATTGTCCAGACTCTGAGGAATTTGACAAAATTTTGGGGTGGCACTTTTGGGCAGGAGTGCCTATTTGGGAGAAAGTTGTTATTTTCACAGCTCTTTTGATGTAATAACCAGGTTATTTCATTTCCAAGACATCAATCCTATGCAGTTTAGGCAGCAAATATAGGAACTCTTGGGAAAACTCTCTTTCTGCCCTCCATGGCCCTATTACAAAGCTCTTACAGGGTTTGGGATCCTTCCAAATGGGGAGCAGCGCTCTCCCACATGCTGACCAACTGCAAGGTCAGTAGTATTTTTCTAGGGAAAATACAAGTTGAAACTTCCTGCTAACGCCATATAGCAGTGCTACAGCCCTGGGGGCTGAGGCTTGCTGGGCACCCAAGTCTGAGATGTGAGCAATGCAGCTTTCTCTACCTGTGTCCCCAGATCAAGAGAGAAGTATTTTAACAGCTGGACAGTAGACAGCTCTCCAGTGTAATCAGAGCTCACAGTCAGAGTAAGTTATTCTGACCAACTGCGGTGATGGTGATGATGTGGACAGTACTTAAGCCTCCAGCCAGGAAGCTCATGAGCACGGAAGGGTTTGCTTCAGTACCAGGGTGATTACAGCCATCTCCTGGTTAGCAGTAAACCCTGCTCCAGCTTCAGTTTGGTCCTGGAGCTCCATATCCAGAGGTGGTGTTTGTACAGAGGACACTGTCATATCAGCCCGTGTCTCATGTCTGACATGAGCTCCAGGCAGTCTGCAGCAAAGAGGGGGATAAAACCTCAGACAGGGTTTGTAGATGCTCTGGTGTGTTCACAGCCCTTTGGCAGAGTCCACACACACTGGAGCCACAAATCCACTGCGAGCAGGGCGCCTGTCTGAGAAACCGCCTGCCAGAAAGCTGCTCACACTGTAGTAAGTGTGCACAGGGTTTAGTTTATGAGAGATCTGTGTGTGACTGCCTGTGGAAGAGGAGAGGGCCTGAGGTCACCCTTTATTCAGAAAGGAAGATGTTGAAGAAAGTCGGTGCTGTGTGCACAGCTTCCCACCACCTCTGAAAAGCATTCCTGAAAGCTAACACCGCCAGTAATTTTTTGTTTCGTTCCAAGGTGCTCATACTTCAGATGGCAGCATCTTGACATTCACATCCATTATGTGAACGGATTGCGGAAATAACTCGGCTCTCACTCTCTCTGTGATATTAATCCCCAGCCGCTGGCTGTAGCACAGAGCCGGCCTCAGACAGCAGGCACCCCGAGCAGCCCGCCGGCTCCCCAACCCCTGCTGCGCTCGGCCGCAAGGAAGGCAGAGGAGCATTTCCAAAATCAGGCTTTTCCTGCTGCAAACTCTGTATCCAAGTTGGCACATGAGAGCTTTCCTCCTTGCTGAGCAGCCACAGGTGCTTGGGGTGAAATATAAGGCCTTTAAAATGAGCATTGTGATAATACAATATCACGTTATGGGAACCAGGCGCCTTCATTAAGCAACGGCTGAAAATTGTACAAATGAGAAAGGAGCCAGCAAATTAAGATCCACAGCTCTTGTTCACACGGCAAAACATCATTAGCTTTGAGGTGGGAGACTCAGTTACCTTTTACACCCTGTTGACTTTTAGTGCTGGTGTTTTTAATACACACGCTGCAAGCTGATTCGGGAAATACAAACTGTGGTAATTGCTCCAAAGCTCAGTTCATCATTCCTTGGAACAGATGTCAGTGGGGAAAGAACCTGCTGAAGGAGAAGAGGAGGAGTGATGGAAAGGGCTGGGGAGAGGAGCAGAAAATCAGAGTAATTTTGCATTAGCGAAATGGGATACCCATCTGGACACAGAGAGAGTGCTGGCAGCGCGCAGTTACTGCACAGGGCTCTGCCATGACGTCTGGTACTTGCTTTTACCAGTGGGCACTTGTACAATCAACAGCATTTAGGAGAAAACACATCAGATGGGGCATACATCAAAGGCTGAAAAACAAGTACTTCCCTTGCTTAAGCATTCCCACAGCTTAAACCTTGCCTAGCTGTGAAAAGAAAAGGTGATGCATTTTCTTTCTTTCTGTCTTTCTTTGGGGATGGGGGGAAAAAAGAAGGGAGGAAGACCTGAAGTGGAAAAACAACACCCACCCCCTACTCCCCCCAAAAAAGCAGCTGTGGAGTTGCACATGCGAATGCTGCCAAGGAGAGCAAAGACGCACTGACAAAACAAGCCAGGAATGCTGAGGCCCAAGTTCTGAAACACATACGGTTTATGTTGTTCTTACCACAAACCAAAAATATGTTCCCATTTGAAATGGTTGAATCCACAGCTGTTTTAAAATCCCCTGGTACTTCTGAGACAAATGATCCAAGTCAGACTGTGCTAACAGGGTCAGTTTTAGAGCCAAGCAAGAGCTGTGACTGATGCAGAATCACTGCAGTTCCATCCCTTTCCACATCAATCATTGCTCAATGAAAATCCTGTGGGGCTGTCGGGCTCTCTTACAATATTGTTTACATTAGAAGATGATGTAAAGCTCCTCCAGCAAAACTGCGCTGCTGGATTATGATCCTCACTAACAGCAAAAGAGCTTAAGTTGCAGCTGCAGGACAGCACGGAGAGATGCAGGAGCATATCCCCAAATTTACATCTACAAAAGCAGTCATTAATGTTTCATAAAATACACCCATTGATTCATCTCTGCAGGCAAATTCTCTCCCTTTAAACTGATGATTATAAAGCACCTTGGGGCGAGTCTACATCCTAGACGCTCAATAAAGTAACCGCCTTGATATTGTCATAAAAGCTGAAATGGCTTTAATCCATTTCCTCACAATAGCAGTTTTAATTCACTCCAAGAGGGCTGGCTGTCAGGAAAATAATATTTTTCTCAGATTCACACCTGAGGTCAAAACCTTGCCCTCTATGCCAGAGCTAATAAATCATGATTCTTTTTTCTTGCTCCTTTTGAATGGCGAGGACAGTCTCTTGCAGAAAGACAAAAAAAAAAAAAAAGGTCTTTGCGGGAGCGGGTGAGGCATCGTGGGGGAGGGATGTGGAAAAGGCCCCAGCAGCATCCCGTAATCACGTACCAGGGAGGGCAGGCTCGCAGCTGTGCCGGGCCTTGAAAAGAAAGACTCGGCACCTGTTTAATCTTGACTGAAAGGTCTCAAGTTATGGCTGTTATGCTCTAATACACCCCATTAAATATTTGCATATTAAACATACAGAAAAGAAAACCTTTTTGAAGTGACAGCGAGTGAATAGCGTTGCAGCCTCTCCCGCTCTCCACGGGTCCCTCTAATTGGTCCCTCTCGTCCCGGCACTTGATTGCTCTGGAGCCAGGGTGGGTTTTAAGGCACAAATTCCCCAGGCATTCCAGCGGTGCGGAGCAGCCGCTCACAGACAAAGCCCTGGCAGTAACCATCGGAGGTACCTGGGAGCCGGCAGCCTTTTCCTCAGCCCAGGAGAGGAGACCGGGCTGTGTCTCATGCTGTGTCAACAGGAGCAATCACAGCAGGTCAGGAGCTCTCTTCAGCCTGGCTTTCCCGCCATCAGCATCCCTTCCCCAAACCAAGGGGAAGCCTGAAATCTGGAACCATTTCCTTCTACCTGCAGCCTCTGCCTGCATTCCTCAAGCTCCTGTGAAAGGTCCTCCTACCCACCACAGGTCCCACTGTAACTAGACCCAGACAAAAACATTTTCTATGCTGCTCCATGAGATGCCAAAGTGCCCACAGTGCCTGCTGCCATTAGCACCCAACAGCTCCTGCTTCTCTGCAGACCGCCCTCGTTTGCGACCACTCCTCTCCACCTCTCAACTGACAAGCCAGCAAAGTGCCCGACCTTCACAACAGCAGACAGGCATCGGGTCTCGCTGCCCTTCCCAGCTCAGCGTCCGGGGGCTTGGACAACCCGTGCCATGCCCGCTGTCCCACCGGGGAGCGGCCGCGGGGCTGGGGAGCACAGGCAGCAATGGGAGCATCGAGGTGCCTGAGGCCGCTCCGTCCCCTGGCCAGCGCTGCCGGGGATGAATGCTCTGCTTCATGGCACCACAGTGCCCCGGGCCTGGGGACAACAGGAAATGTGGTCACACCAGCCATCTTGCCATGCACATTTGGCAGATTCAGCTTAAAGTCAGACCTTGCATGTGGTTTTAGAGGTAGTCGATGTCTGGTTTGATATTCTGTTGACACGGTCTCCTTTTAGATGTGGTTTCAAGCACAGGCCTCACAAGTGCTCCTGCCTTCACAGAGTGCTTTTCATTTGAGAAGGAGCAGCAGGGGCTCCGTCAGCTCATGAGCTGGGTCTGGACCGGCCTCAGAAGAGCATTTAAGCACAGAGATCTCTGCACTGGGTGTAAGCACTTGTCTGGGGCTTTCCAGCTCTCCAGCCATCATGTGAATTGCAACCCTGGCCCTGCCAGGCTCAGGAGAAGGGATTACAAGCTCCTGGTATCCCAGCCATGCCCGGCATCCTTGCCAGGAGCTCCCGGGATGGTTTGGCTACGCAATGGCAGCAGTTCCCAGCCCCCTCGCCCTCTCTCCTTCAGACACAACCGTGCAGCAGCGAGGTCTCGGCTCTGCACCCTCCGAGCTGCCTCGCCGCAGCCTGACTGCCACGGGCCTCCATCGCTCCTCCACGGCCTGCGGGGAGAGGCGGGTGCGGGAGAAGGCCTCTGTCGGTAGCTAGTTTCCGTGAGATCAATGCCGCTATGTGTTTCGCTGCGAGAAGGCGACGTCAGAGAAAGACGCCTCACGCTGGGAAGGGACGATGGCGAATGCCTGATGCTGCCCAGTCTCTAGGGGGGTTCCTTCCACCGCCGCACACTGGAAATGCTCCGCTGCCTGCACAAAGGAGCTTTATTCTTACGGCAGAGACTTTTATTGTGCCGAAGGAACTTGTTCAATACAACAGCCCTCTTTGTGCGGCTGCTTCACCCATGAGCCATATGCAGTCCCAAGGCAAGGCTTGAATACTGCAGAGGGCATTACATGATCCCTCTGCACAGAGATACATTCAGCTCAAACAGTGTTATTTTTGTCTTATTTTTTGGTGACTGCTGGGGGGGACGACACACACGCAGATGAATACAATGGCAGGGAAAGCACGCATGAGCCCTGCAGACATTTTATGTCTTTTCACTTACAAACATGGAGAGAGGGAGAAAAAAAAAAAATAATCACTGAGTTCCTGATGTGCCTAATTGCCCAGCAGCGGCAGAAAGTGAGTTGGCAGCGTCTGCATCACCCTGCACCGGCTGGTTCTTCACCTCACCATATGTCTGCTCAGACACTCGCAACTCCCCCGAACAAGCCACATGGCAGCTTGGACACTCCATAAGGGCTGTGCATGCTGTTCTAGAGGAGTAATCAACAGTAATTCCAAATGCTCAGTGTTTCTGCCCTTGCTGGAGACTAGAACTGGGCTTTTATGGTGCTTTTCTATTCCTTACTTCATTATAAGCATTACGGATGTTGGGAATGTAATCCTGCCCTCTTACCAGTCACAACTTTAAACAAATGGTTTACTTGCAATGACCAGCCAGGTTGGCATTTCCTATTGCTCTTTACTGACTGGATTATTTTTTAGTCTCAAAACATCTGCAGTCACATGTTAGCTTGTAAGAAATGCCCTCTCTGTCAGGCGTTGTTGCTAAATGACCCAGGGCTGGAATGGCCACAGGCTCTCAGAGGTCTGGAAGGGTCAGCTAGTGCTGCCGCTCAGCTACGGTGTGATTTTCTGGAGCAGGGCAGCCTGCAGACCCTTGCCTTCCAGCTGGCTCCTGCCTTCATCCCACCGGCAGAAGACAACACCAAATCAAGATATTTCAGAATGACATTCAGCAGTACTCTGAGCTTCTATCTTAGAGGACAGAAGTACCCCTTTACCAGGATATGTGCATCTTCACATTCAACACAGTGTTCTCAGGTTCTTGGTTCTTGCTGCTGGGGGAAGGAGAATGCCTGCAAAATCTTTTGTCCTTAGCATATCAGTGTCGTCAGCTTATCACCATTAGATGCTTCAATATGATGAAGGGTATTGTGGTCTGACACAGTCCTAACAGTGGCAAGGGTTAATAAATGTCTTGGCATGAGTATTGCATGCATCTATTTCTCTTGGCATTTAGCCTCCTAGCAGCAAAAAGTTGACAAGTGCCTTTCTCTAAATCTGCTGTCCTGTTACGGGCTCAATCAGGCAAAAATCTTAATTCCTTTCTTAAGGCAATGAAACAAAAAAACTTTTCCAGGAAGTAAGACTACAGGTACAGACTCAATCATTTATGTTACTCATTGGCGGCTCAACATTTTTTCTTCTCATCCAGTTTTATACCCCATGGCGGTCAGATACGTGAGCTCCTCTTTTTAATTACCTTCAGCAAGCAAACTCTCCCTAGAGCCAGGGGAAGAGCTCTGCCAGCTCTAAAAGCGCTGGGAAGAGCTTGAAACTGGCAGCAAAGCCACTCAGCCCAGGGCATACCTGAGGGAGATGGGGCGTGCACAGCGTCGCTGGACTCCCAGGCCATGCTCCTCTCCTCCGTCAGCTGCATGCAGAAACACAGATGGAAATATTTTACACACGGCCACTTTGCAAACTCCTGCCCAACAGCCAGGCAAGCTCAAATCCTCAAAGAAATGGCTACCAGCTGAGGAAAAGTGAGCACCGGCTTGTTGGCTTGTTCGTAAAGCTTTGGGTCCACCGCTACCGCTGTGCCTGGCGTCTCAGCGTCCCTTCCATCTCTAATCCCCTTGCAGCTATCTGTGTTAGTGCAAGGGTAGCCCTGTCTGGGCTGCTTTTTTTTTTTTTTTAAATCTTTTCAGGCTGCCAAAACCGAGGCTGTCAAATACAAGTTAACAGACCGAAAACACAGATGTCCATTCTTGACTGAGCTTTCCATACAGACTGGACGTGCTCAGAACAGCTTTTAAGGTCAAAGCACTGGTCCCTTTTATCGTGCCCACCCTCCTTGGCAGTCAGCCTTTTATTGCCAGTGGTGTTCACTGCACCCATCTTCAGTGAGCATCACTTTTCACGTGCACTAGTTTCACACAGCACTGGCACACAACATATGTGGTTACAATTTATTAGGGTCAAAAGCAAGGACTTCATGACACATAATCCTTGTGTAATATAGTGCAGTGGGGATCAAAGGATTCTCAGCTGAAGTCCTTGAGACTGGCCTGAGGCATGAGGGATTCAAAATCTGAGGAAAGTATGTCTAAAGACCGTTTTTCCTCAGCTGGAAACAGAGGTGCTCTGCTTGCTCACAGACCTGAAGAGACTTCACCTGCACATGTGCACACAAAGAGACTGCATACTCGTATTATTTGCGCGTGGCCCATGAAGAACACAGAATCGGAGGCCTCTAAGGTTCTCCCAGAGCCTTTATTTGCCACCCAAGACTGGTTAATAAGCACATTCTTCATCAACACGCCCCAGACCTGTTCCAGAGGGCGGTACATCTGGGCTGAGAGCATCATTCAGTCTCCATGTCACTGAAATCTCAGCTTTTCTGCTGACAGTGCCAATAAAACCACATTCTCAATGAGCAGAGCAGATCTGTCATTGTACCAGTGTGGGAGAAACCCATTAATTTTCTCCTGATGAATATACTAGCCCACCTTCCATCTTCCCTACTGACTTACCAGTTTCATTCACTTGCCACAATTTGTCTTCTGGACCATAAAGTCTTTGAGGTCAGGGAGTGTCAGACCTGAGACAGGCTTGTGCACAGGCCACCAGAGTGAGTCCTGAGCAGGGTGGCATAGAGAAGCCTTAATACAGGATAAATGATGATAATAAAAGCATAATCTAGTTGTTGGAATCAAACAATTTCTGCAAAGGCCACCTGAGGTGCTGACTTCAGGGCACTGCCCAGCTCTCCTGGACTTGGGCTGTCGAACTTCAAGTGAAAGGCAGTTTTTGTGTGTCAAACTGCCAAATTTGATTGATTTCTGAGACACTCACCCACCAGAATTAAGCCTGAGAAGCCACAACTCATTTTCAACAGTGTCAGGGAAACTCAGAAGCTTCATTAATATTAAAGGAAGTCTTTCCTAATTATATGATCAATAAAGTGCAGCAAAAGTTAAGTGAATACAATCATTCCCTGCACTACTGTATACAGTTGTTTTATTCTCCGTAACTCCAGTCCCAGCTACTTAAGACGACGTGCTAAGTCTGAGTTGAGTATCTGGGATGCATTTCCAGACAGGTGCATTATTATTATGTCTTTTTTTTTTTTTTTTTTTTTGTCTGAAGTGTAAAGAACGGGCCACTGCCAGAGGCAGGGTACCAGGCTTGACAGACCAGTGGTCTGATCAAGTCTGGCATATCCTTTGTTCCTCTGTTCCAATTTAATGCCTGCTGGGAGTGAATTCCAGTCATGTGGGCATGTTTTTGCCAATGAATATTTACCAACATGCTGACTACCCTGGGAATACAGTTAAAAAACCAACTCCCAGGGAAGTGAACACATACTAGAATAAACACCTAGAAATAAGTCATGAGTATTTTTCTTTAACGCTGAACTAAACAACATATTGGTTGGGTTCACATGTACGTTTAGGATGAAACCAACCCAAAGGCACACACTCCATGTGTCATTGTTGCAAGACCTAGATTTTTAGGCCATTTATAAATGTGTGTATCATGTTGTAAGAATATATTAACAACCCACTGCATCCTTACAGCCCAGTAGTCAAATAGGAAGGTGGTAATCTGATTTCCCTAACTGCAGAGAAACTCACTCAGTAAATACATAGGTTTGTGTAGCTAACCCCAAAAGTCCTAATCCTTGGATAGTACCAGGAACTCCTCCATCACATTGAGTCCACGTATGTGTCAGTACATGTCATCTTTATACGCTGCTTTCCCAGTTACAGTTAGAGGACCACTTGATGCTTACCTGTGGAAACTGGCTGATGATGCGGCATTTGTTCTACTTCCCTTCTAGCTGCTAAATTCCATTAAAACAAGCAAGAAATCAATTATACTCTTCCCTGGTGTCACACAGAAGAGTAAGTAATTGCAGCAGCTATGGGGATGGCATGTCAGCACCTGAAGGAGATAAGGTGTGTTCTGCGACTGTATGTGGAGGTGGAGGACATTGCCACCGGGTGATCTCTGCTGCAACCAGTTTATGAGTTTCAACCCTCGCACTGTTTTTTCTCAGCTCTTGAAACAACATCAGAGGTAAGTAAATGTGAACTGTTTGTGGCCTCAAACACATCAAGTGAGACCTGTGAAGACAGAGGGCATCTAAAGTCTTCAGCTTCCTCTTCCCTAAATGAGGTTCACAAGAAAGAAATACACCTGCATAGGAGCTTTGTAGCACAGCACTGCTAACACAGTGGCTGGAGGAACAGATTTGGTCTCCTGGAGCACAGGAGCCATGCATTATTCATAGAAAGGGTTTTATTTTAGTTCTGCTTTGTTGTCTGGGCCAGTTCCACCTCTAAGTCCAGAAGTACAGAAGCACTCTGGCCAACATGGTGCTTAACAAAGCAACAACATTCAGCATGTCCATCTGCCTAAAATCGTAAAATTTTACAACAGCCCACAAGAAGAATGGGAGACCTTCTGAATTTTACGTCTTTTGCATTGCATTTGGTCATCTTTTCTGGCATTTCTCTTTTAAAAAGTTGGTGGGGAGTTTTTGTGTGTATTTTTGTTTGGTTTATGCTGAAAACATCCTGTAAACCCTTGTTGCAGAGTCTATGACTTCAAGAAAAATGAAATCAAAGCCTCACCATGAAAGCTCTGATGCTGGCAGTCCAGATGTGCTGTTCTGCTCTGTGATGTTGACCCGCTGTCCTGCACGCAAATCCCCAGCCTCTAGAGGGGAGAAAGTTTCACCTTCCTGCTTTCATGTGCAAAATGATGACAGGGTCAGGATTTTCTCAGATGGAAGATGGTTTGGGAAGAGAGGGATCTAGTGTTGCCAGTTTTACCTTGACTCATAGCCCTTTGGAGGTCTAATAAAACCCAGGCTGTTGGAAGAGCGTGCCTGTTCCCATCCATGCCTTCGCTGGCACTATCCTTCTTCCATCCCACACAAGGAGACCTCACTACATGTCTGGAAAGAGGAACAGCTTGGTGGACTTTCTGCTTCTTCCTCCTGCTTTAATTGGGTCTCACATGCATGAATATCTGCATCACATCCGTGAGAGCAAATGAGCAGCACCAGGGAGTTGCTAGTGGGTAGGCTGACATGGGAACGCACATTTGCCCCTCCTCTAGTCCTAGCTTATTTGGGCTAACATGGATCTGATTGCAGTGGAAGGAATGAGACAGAACTCCAATATTTATACAGGCCGTCATATAACCACAAGAAAAGTAGGACAGACAATTTTGCATTAACCTGTAATGTTAAGTACTTAATCAACAACTTAAATATTCTTCAAATTCCCAGCTTGATTGACAGCACCTGAATAGCTTTCTGCAAATTAAGTGGGCTTAAATTTAAGCACATTAGGGTTCTCTAGTTAGTATTGACAGTCATAACCAGGGTTTCAGCTATGCATATTTATGTTACAACACATATAGGGTGTTCAATCTAGATTTGGAGGATTTAGGAGTTTTTAGAGTTCCAAAAATATATGTAATGGACCAGCGCATCAGAAATATGACATCTGCTCTAGCGCATGATTTGCAAGAGACTGTGGATCTGTTCCTTTGAGAGTGTTATCATTGCCAGAAAATACTAAGTCCTAAAAAAAGTGTCAACTATAATTTGCAAATACTGAGCCGCATTCCTCACTTGGGGCTTTCCAGGGCAGCCTGTCTGCTCTGTATCTGTCTGGGATGCTTCTCTCTTTTTAGTGTCAGAGTCTCACAGTCTTAAATGTACATACCTTCACCATCCTTGCAGGGTAGCAAAGTGCTGTCACCAGTCTTTTAAACACGGGGAACATGAGCCTTTGGCTTGCCCACAGTCTCTGAGGTAAAGCGAGGAACAGAAAGACCGTTTTCAAAATCCTGGTTTCCCTTTCATCCTTCCTACTGGGTGGCTCTGCTGTTTAGGCGGCAGCTTTTAATGCGTAGGTCTGCTGGTGAAAAGTGCACATGAAAGCAGTGGTTCGCCCTTCAGCCACAGCAGTCTGGCTGCATGCTACTGGTTAAAAAAACAAGGTCTATACGCTTGTCAGAACAGGCAGCGTCTCTATTTTTACACAATACTCAGCAAATAATAGGCAATTTGCAAATGATTAATATTTTATACCCGTTATTCATAACTCTGCCTGTCATTTCCTTGGGTGCCCTAAGTGTTACTGCTATTTTATCATTTCCAAAATGATCAAGTCAGAAGTCTGGTTTACAGGGATACAGTTTTTGGCACAGCTTCCACACCACTAAGAACAAGGCTCATAACTACCAGCAGAAAGGAACTGTACTAGGGCTTTATAGAGCTTGTGAAGGCTGTTTTTAATGCCTCTCACTCAGTTCCAGCTTGCCAGGAGATACAGCTCTGAGTTAAACACATTAAATGCTGCCTCCACAGTGGCTTTCAAAGACTTTTTTTTTAATATGGGTTCAACAGAACCTGAATTATAACCATTTGCTTAGTCTTTCTCTCCTCCCCTCACCCCAATATTGCATCAAATATTTGATATTTGCTACTTCTCAAAGCCTAAGCCCTGCCATATGGGATATATAGGCTAAAAGATCCTGAAAAGAGCTGTATGAATAATGGATTTTTTTATCTGGCAGCCAAAACGGTTTCAAAAAAATGAACCCTCATATCTTTTCATCAGGCCAGAAATAAAGGCGCTTTTTTTTTTTTTTTTAATTACCCGTCCTTACCATTCTGATAAGCACATCAAGGTTAAAATAAAAATGAAAAGTGTTTCCTTTTCTTAAGTACAAAAATTAATTATCCAGAAGTTTCAAAGTTTTCTTTCTGTTTTAGTGAGATGGTTTTTGTGGGGCTTTGGCCCAGGCTGTTCACTGTTCACACCTAACAGGTTTGATTGCCCTGCAAACTTCTGGACCACGCAGCTCGGTAAAGGCAGCCCAGGCTAGGCATACCTTGCTCAGATACAGGTTCTGCTTATTGAGCCACATATACGGCAGGAGCTATTTTCTCCCGCAGCAGTTCCTTGGAAGCCTAGCAGGGCAAGTTGCCTTTTAGGCCAAAGTTAGGTGCTAAAAATACAGCACCTTTTAAAGTATTATTATATGAAAACAATTATGCAGCAACCCTTAAACCATGAGGCCGCGTCGTCAATCTCTGTATTCAGTGTGTCACTAAGAAAATGAAAGATTTTAGGTAAAGACCTGTTAGACACCTTGAATAAATACTGCTTTGTGTTCTCAGAGGTGCCCAGTACACACTCAGTGTCTCCGAAAATGCAAGGCGTGTCTTTTTTTCTCATCTTCTTAATATTTAAAATTAAAAGGAGCTGGTACTTTGTGCATGATGCAGAAATAGCTAACTTAGGAACTCTCTGAAGGGAGAAAAGCAGCAGCAAGCTTCAGGGGAGGCCCCCTCGGGTGGTAGACTTGGCAGCAGAGAGAGGCAGGAGCAGAGCGCATCCCTCATCCCGTTCTCGCTCGCCCAGGGTGAGCAGCCCTGCCAGAGCTGCCCCGGAGGGAAGAGCTTTGGTAGAAAAAAAAAAAGAGCATTTACTAATGTAGCTGTTAGCTGCCATTAGCAGGGAACCAGGTGTAGACCGTGTGAATATTTTAAGTCTAATTTAATTTAGCACTCGGATTAGGTGTATGCTATTTATAAGTAAGCAACGCCCAGTGATTCCTCGGGTCTTGCAGCCGGTGGGAGCCTGTTTAGCCTGGAGTCAGGGAGCGCTGTGCACACTGCAGGGTGACGCTGGGAGCCCTGCGTGGCCGGCACCGCCAAACCCAGCATATAGAGAGGAGATTTAAGTTGTCTGACGAACCGAATGCTTATTAATAGGCAGCGCGAGCGTGTCTCCTCAGCTTTGTAATCACATCCCCGCGAAACGGTGTAACCTTTTGTCCTGAATAACATTTGCATGAGGTCAGGAGAAGTGGTTTGCTCTTGCTTGAGGGCTCTCCCTGGTACAGAAGAGGGTTTGGTATCTTCCACCGGACACAAAGAGCCATTTCCAACCGCCCGGGCAGGAGGCCGGGGTGAGGAGCCGCGCGGCACCACGCTGCGTTGTGGCGGCAAGCGGAGGTTGGACTTGGTGCGTTCCCCGTGCAGTTTGCTTCACCGTCTAGACACTGTGACTTTTATTAGATCAAATTCAAATTGGAGACATGGCTCTGGCAAAGTTTCCAGAGCAGTAAAACATTGTCAGAGATAGGAACGGAGTATTTAGACCGTCAGATTTGGACCAGCTGCAACCTTGTCTGTGGAGGACAGAGCTGGTCCCAGCAAAAGCACTCTAAAATCGGGATGAAAAATGGAATAATAGGGAATTGCTGAAATTGGGAGAAACTGTTGGCTCAGTCAGAGATTCTCAGTTACTTCCCATACCCTTGGTTGTTAAAAATTTAGCAGCGCAGGCTGATGGCAAAAGGATTGATAACAAACATAATGACATTTTGTCTCCTGCTTACTGTCCTAATATTACATTATTGTAACAATAAATCCTGCAGATAGAGCAGGACACATATGCTAGACATTCAGTCACTGCAGTCCTACACTTCTGACTCTCTGAAACATGACAGGCACCTAGAAAGATGGTCTGCAAGTGGCAGGACAGTTTGCACCGGCGGACGCTGCAGCTGACTCCCGGGAGGACTGTGCGTGACTGCTGGCATGGCGTCTTGTGCAGAGAAGACCTCAAGCATGGCTCGTTCAGAGGGTTTGGATGCACTTTGTCCCACTAATTATCTCCTGTATCTATACCCTGCGGTTTGCAGATGATACTGAAATTGGGGGGGGGATGATTTGATATGCTGGAGGTCAGAGCTGCCACTGTTTGGGACTAGCTTAACAAGCTGGAGAAATGAACTGAGAAAAACCTCATGAAACTCAATGAAGACAAACACAAAGTCCTGTACCTGGGATGGAACAACTCCATGCAGCAGGACCGGCGGGGCCAAGCGGACAGAGAGCGGTTTGGCAGAAAAGGAGCTGGAAGTCCTGGAGGGCCACAGGTGGGCCACGAGACAGCAGTGTGTCCTTGCAGCAAAGGCAGCCAGCTCCACGCTGAGCTGTACGAGCACGAGCGGAGGCAGCGGGCCGAGGGATATGAGACGGCATCTGGAGCACTGTGTCTGCTTTTGGACTCTACAGTACATCAGCAAACTGGAATGAGTCCAGAGGAGGCCACAGAGACAGTGAGGGGGTTGGAGGAGATGATGCGTGAGGAGAGACCGAGAGCTGGGTTTGTTCAGCATGGAGAAGGCAAGGCGTCAGGAGGGGGTTCCCCAAAAGGGCGGATGGAGCCAGACTCTTCAGTGGTGCACAGCGATAGGCAACAGACACCAGCTGGAACATGGGAAATTCCAATTAGATACCGGGAAAGCCTTTTTCTTCAGGGGGCCAGGGGAAGGTCTTGACGCTGCAACAGGTTTCCTAGGGAGGTTACAGGGTCTCCATCCTTGTGGATAGTCAAAACCCTGAGCAACTTGCTGTAGCTGACTCGCTCCCGAGTGGCAGGTTGGCAAGATGACCTCCAGAGGCCCATTCCGACCTAAATTAGTCCCTGGCTCTAAGGCACTGTCCAGGCTAAACTGGCCAGCTCTTCTCCTCAAGCCTGTGCTCCAGAGCACAGTTCCAGGTTAGGTCCTTTCCTTTACCCACTAAAGCAGCCTTTCGCTCTTTACTGAGACCTTAGAGAGATTAGCCAGGTAAATAAGTGTGCAGAACTGGATTGTGGAAATATGCTCCTTCATTATCTGCTGTAAGCTTTATGACACAAATATAGCTGTGAATGTTTAATTCTGTTGCAATGCCAGATCTAGTTTTTCTGGAAATCACAACCTGAACCTGAATCTTTTTCTTTCTCACAAAATGATTCTATACTCCTGGTTTTGGCTTTCCAAAAGCCTCGGCTAAATACCGTTAGTATTGCAAAGCATTTAATCATGTGCTCAGCTTCATTAATATGGACAGTATTGGTGAGACTAAAGCACTCATATCATGTGTCATCTACAGACAAAAGTCAGAAGCGTTGGCGTACTATATTTTTCACCGTGATTTTCTGTCCGTTGCCTGTTTTCACTGTCCCTGTTGTCTGCTGCCTGCAGAACTACATGAGGAAATGTGAGAATTGTGCTAGTTTTAAAAGTGCAGAAAAAGACAGCAAATGCTGGTGTGAATACCTGTTTTGGATTTCCTAGCTTTCTTTTTTTAACCTGTCTCAATTTCTTTTACTTGTCATGAAACTACTAATGCATCAGTGTGCAAGTTATCTGTGGGCCAGCCTACATTGTTAATCAGCTGAAGCCTGGACCAGGAGTTTTCTGATCCTGTGTTCATTTATATGTCGGCCCCTAAACCTGGGTTATGGTGTCACTTCCTACTATGATCAGGATTGTCTCTAACCCCAGGGTCACTGGCCAGTGAGCTTGTTAATAAAGATGGAATTTTTCCCTTAAGGACCACTTAAACTAGAGTATTTTTCCTTCCTGCTGAAGAGAATAGCCAAAGTTTGGAGTTTTTAACCACCTGAAGCTACCACAAGCTTATAAAAGCTCTGACAAGTTCCTATGACTGCTTGTATCCAGTTTTATGACACTAGGTTGTAAAACAAATACATTTTAAGGCTTTGTCCTAGCACTGCCCCACATGAGAGCGGTTCAATCTGTCGTGCCAGTGTCCTGAGAACCATGCCTTTCAGTACATATTTTCAGGCTCAGGGCACAAAGTTATACAAATTGCTCTCCTGCCCATGTTCAGCTTCCTCTGAAATGGATAGAGGCTAGCAGGTTCTGCCCAAAATAGGAATCCTTCTGCAATATAGGTATATGCAGGAATTCATAGCTGCAATCAGCTAATGAAATAGAAAGAGATGAAGTATCTGCAGAAGCAACCTATATATCTGTTGATACGATAAAATCATAGAATCCTAGAATGGTTTGGGTGGGAAGGGACCTTAAATATCATCTAGTTCCAACCCCCCTGCCATGGGCAGGGACACCCTCCACTGGACCAGGTTGCCCAAAGCCCCATCCAACCTGGCCTTGAACACTTGCCAGCTTCTCTGGGCAACCTGTTCCAGGGTTTCACCACCCTCACAGTGAAGAATTTCTTCCTAATACCTAATCTAAATCTACCCTCTTCCAATTTAAAACCATTATCTCTTGTCTTATGACTACGTGTCCTTGTAAAAAGTCCTGCTCCAGCTTCTATCTGCTAGCTCTGATTGCCTTGAAAAACAGAAAAATCAGAAAATAACCTCTCTTGTCCATTCAAAGAGCAGTAATTGCTGTTAAGTAGTGAGGCACCTTATGTGCTAAGGATGTTCTTAGCAGTGCTTTCATTCTTTCACAGAAAAGAGTTTGACCTGAAATTAGAAAATTATAAATCATAAAGGTCTGTTAGATCTTTCTACTTTTTCCCACTTGATAAAAGGCACAGGATGGAGTAAAATAGCAGCATTGCATTTCATCGCTGTATTCTAGACAGGATTGATTGTAGCACAGAAACTTTCTACTTTAGGTTATCCAGCGTGCAAATGCTGGATGTACAAGAAGTGTAAGGACTTGTCAACTCTTCAGAGACACTTTCTTTGTAGAGGTGAACTCTTTACTAGAGTATTTGACACACGCAGGGAGGAAGGTGTTAATCTGTTCACATCCAAGGCACAGTCTGCAGGCTGCTGGTAATTGCTGCCCCATAAATGTGCCTGTCATGCCTCCTTAGTCTTTAAATATCCAAACTCAAAATAGATGTCTGTGCAACATGTTGAGCCCAGCACTATTGTTTTGTGAGGCGGTATTATTCATTTAGCTTCAGCCAGCTGCTCTCTATATTCAGCTTGGAGGAACAGACTGGAATTTGCAACCAGACAGGCAGGCTGGGAAGCTATAACTTATTCCCTGGGCTGATAAACCAGTGCATCGAAAGTACAGTAAACAAACGCCCACTGGAAACCCATTCCAGTGCTGTGTCCTCTCCTTTCCCCCCGCCACAAATAGCAGTGATCGCAAGGGAACCTGCCTTCATAAACAAATACCCTAGACCTTAATTCTAGTATCAGCTGCATGACATAGTGTTACTGGTATGTTAAACACGGCACATAACAGCAGGATACACTGTTAGGTCACACATGGCAGTATAAAATACTAGGTAAGGTCTATGCCTTCTGCTGGGTGGGGACCTGGAGCAGGTCAGTTGTTTGTAACTACATTGCCCTCTACTGACAGATGCACAAAGAGGTTGAGACCCTAATTCTGCTGGACTCAACTCGGGGAGAGACTGTCCTATCCCTTGTGGTGTGGCAGAAGCATGAGGCGGTGTCATGGCCCAGCCTGGCAGCAGATATCAGCTTTCATCTCCTTTGGTGGAGGCACCGCTTATTCTAGTCCCAAAGATACATGCTTGGCCGTGAATTGATGCTCTCCATTGAGAGAGTCTTTTCCTTTTTTTTAACACAAATAAACAATTGTCTGAGCTGTTTTCTCTGCATTCTTCAACCTTTTGTGGATATTGGAAGCAACCATGTGCATAATCCAGCTGCAGTCGAACAATTGTTCGGGAGTGGGAGTGCCTCCAGCCCTTCTGCAGCTGTGTGGAGCCTCAGCACAGGCACATCCCCTTTGCAATTGTGACTGCTGCTTGAGAAACACGAATCTTCACCAGGCTGGGATAAACTGGGAGGGCTGCCTCTGTATCTCCCTACAAGAAATATCAAAGCAACAGATGACTTCTCCTAGGCCAACAGTTCTCAGTCGATGGTTGTGACTCTGCTGTTGCCTGTGGGAGTTGCCAAGGCTGACAGAGCAGTGGGCTAAGCAAGCACAGGCTTGACCTCATCTGTACATCACAAGCTCTCGTTTGGCTTGTTTCCTGCCTTCAGCAGAAGCAGTGCTGTCTTCTCCTTGTCACAGGCTCTCACTCCCCATATGCCTTTGAACCACCTCCAGCAACATGTGGTTGCAGAGGAGATGGCATTAATCTGTGGAGCGGTAGTTCAAAAGGCTGAGAGGTGGCACACGAGATGATAAAAACTGTGAACCCCTGTTCTGGGACACTGATGTATTTTACTAAGGTAGTTCCCTTTTTCTGGCCTCTGTTTAGTTGAGATGGCAGGAATGCTCTAAAGAAGGCAAATGCAATTCTAGAGTGACTAAGTCAGGACAGCAAGGAGGGTTATACTGAATCCTCTCAATTAGCAAGTCATGCAATCAAGATTCATTTATATATGTTCATGAATGTAAGGAGAAATCTCAGGTGCTATGTATTTTCCCAAGGGAAATTTCCATCAGTGTCTTTCCTACAACGATCCAAGAAATACCAACTTCTTGTAGGTGCTATGCAATACTTTTGTCTGAACAGATACTGTTTCATACCAAGAGTAACCAATAGAAGAAACATGTTCTTTGCATGAGAAAACACGTATACATACATATGTGTGTACTGTGTGTGTGTGCATCCTCTCTTCAACAGGACACATATGATTAAAGTCAGCACGCTTGCTCGAGGCCTGAATTATTTTCATCCAGCCGCTTGTGGATTTGAAATGTTTTCAAATATCCTATGAAAACAAAACAAGCGGGAACATCTGGGAAGCTGATGGGCTGTGGTGTGTGTGGGACGGGGTGAGTTCAGAGGAAGGAAACCAGCCATTGATCAGCTCAGCATCAGGTGTCATCTCCGTCACTGGAAATACTGGCAAGGAGGGAAGCTGGACACGGGAAGGAACTGAGCAGCAAACAAGCCATGTGTGAAGCCCTGGAATAAAAAGTGTAAAAACAATGAAGCTTAGGTAATGGGAGAACTCCTGCCATGTAGGAAGAGGAACAGACTGCAACTCTTTCCAGTCTAATCACTCCAGGGCAAGCATGTTAATCATCTGAGTGTGCGCACGAGATGCTATTTATAGCTGTTAGTTGAAGCACTTGTTATTTATTGTTGTGTTTATGCAGAAGGAAACCCCCCAGTATAGGAAAGATGCTACTCCAAGTCTCCTGTGTTTCCTGCTGGTTTTATATATACACTTTCCCTGGCTTTATTTAGGTTCATGTTCTTTATTTTAAAAAAGCACATGGATTAATGACAGCAGCACTGATAAATGTTTATCGATGTCGGTGTGGTCCCTTCCCAGGGGCCGGATCCTCTTGCGGCAGGAGGGTCTCCAAAGGCGGTGCAGGGGGACGACCCCCAGGCTGATGGGCATATGTGTGCGTCTCCTGCCAGATCTTCCATTACCTCCTCCCTCAGGGGTGTAGGAAGGTTTGAAAGGCGAAATGCTCCAGGCTCATCCTAATAAGAGAAATAAGTAAGTACCAGGCAGTGAGCTCTGGGGGGCTCTGGGCTGCCAGAGGCCGTGGGGAAGAGATGGCAGGAGAGCGAGAGGGCACAGCATTGGTTTTCCACTGCGGAGATGGTACAGCTCAGTTGCTCCCCACCAAATGCCCCAGGCCGATGAAACCTCTTACTGCCTGAGGAGAGCAGCCTGGTCCTGCGACCCCCCGGGGCTGCCCCCCTGCCTCCAGTGCTGCCCCCCCCCGCCTCCAGTGCTGCCTTACTGGGAAAGGGAGGAGCCCTGGGCAGGGACCAGCCCCTTGGACCAGAGAAATTCTTGTCCTCAATGGCCTGGGGGTGCTAAAAGGGCACCCTTAAATCGCCAGCCCTAAAACCCTGGCAGGTTTGCTTAATGTATAACCATCCAGCGCTCCTTTACAGGAGATCTCTGTTTAACCCTTGCCTGAAACACTGGCTTCAGTTCTGTCCTTCCAGAAAACATTACCTGGATCTTAGCTATTGACTCAAAGTGTCAATAGTCCCCACTAACACCAACAAGAATACTGCATGATTCCTTAATAAACAAACATTTAATACATTAAAAAAAACACTTTAAGTACTATTTGGAATACCAATGCTTTGCTTTTAAACAAAACCCATTCAAGCGGTAAATCCATTGACTTTTTTCATACACAATTTCCCCTTTGTTACCATTACACATGCTCATTACGCAAGGTTACACTATAATACTTGCACTTCTGTACTTCAGCACACGCATAGTCCCCTCTCAGTATCTTTCAGAGATAATTCTGCTGTCTTTGTAGCACAACCATGATTTGCAGTGTAGCACCTGAATTCCTTAGATTTGTAAAAGAAAAGCGTTATCTTATTCGATTTCAAAACCCGTTCAGGAAGCAGTCTGGAGATCTTCACAGCTAGCAATATTTTGCTGTTACATCTTGACCAGCCTTCTCAGCTGCAGTGAAACTCCTCTGAAGCTCTACTTTTGCACCTACACTAATACCAAATCATTTGGCCAGTGGGTGCACACAGCTAAATTTAATTTCTACATTTATTACCTCTCTCCAGGCTGAGGCTTGACTGGCTCAGCAGTTCAGTGGTCAATAAAGAGTGGACACATTCACCATTTGAGCAGGGTGAACTTCACGTTGCTGCAGTTACAAATGGGGGAATTTCTTTACTTGGGCCCTTCTAGCTGAATTGTCCTGGAAGCCTTGCAGTCAAATTAAAATGCATCTTCTCTTTCATATGGTTTCTCTCCCTTTCTTTACCTTTCCCATCAAAACCTGAAGTGTGAAGAAGGTGGATTGTTCCTTCATGAAGGAGTACCCAATTGTAGAATCACAGAATGACATAGATTAGAAGGCAATTCAGAAGATCTCACCCAAACCCCAGTCACAGCAGATAACTTCCAACTTACTAGCTAACCGAAATTTCTCATGTTCCAGCTTGCGTTCATTGCCTCGTGCTGTGCACCACCAAGAAGAATCTGGCTCCATCTTCCATATTCCCTCCCACTAGGTAGTTGTAGGAGCCCTGACAGCCGTCCCTCACCAGGCTGGGCAAGCCCAGCCTCTCCTGGAGCATCACGCGCACCAGCCTCCAACCATCTTCTTTGGGCATGATCCAGTGTATCAATGTCTATCTTGCACTTGAGAGTACAAAACTAGATGTGGTACTGCAAGTTTGGCCTCACACATGCTGAATAAAGTGGAGTCACCACTTTCCTCAGGCTGTTGCTTCCTCAAAACATGAGAATGTACCTCAAAGAGTGGGAGCAAAAGCAGCCATCATTGTTTTTCTGGGAATGGGAACATCATAAACAGGAATTTTCAAAACAAAGTTGCCTGTTCCTTTCCTGTCTCCAGCTGAGAGTTTAAATGAAGCACCTGGGAGCTTCTTCTTAGTAGCATAAACCTGCCTGGAAGCCACCTTTTCATTTCTGATTTGCCCTCCTGACCACTTCGGAGAGGATGGAGTAAACAGGATAGAAGAAAGCTGCCACTTTTAAATTTCTGTTCTATATTTTATTTGTCCACAAAAGCCAAAGCAAGACTCTTGTCTTGGGAGAAAGAAAGAGGAGGCATTCAGCCCAGGTGCTGTATTCTGTGTACATGATTTGAAATCACTTGCATTAATTACTTCATGATAATAAAGAGCAGTTTGTGCAAAGAAGAAATTCAGTCTGCTTTGCTCTCTCCTGAAGTGAAGGCATTTCTTTCTCTGCTGAGTGCACCTCCCAGCATCTCACAAACATATGGTCTTTCAGATGTAAGTGATGCTCACCTGCTTTATTGTCTTTAGCAGAAAGGAACTAAATATATAACAGATGCTCAAGTACCTTGAAATTAATGTATTGTGCAAACAGAACTGTCATCACACCCCTTGCAGTCACATTTTTCACCTGTTGTATGCTTGTTTACCTGTAGCTTGTTTTGACAACGTGTTACACGGGAGTTTTTAATAGTTTGGAAAACTCCCAGTTTCAGAGCTGGGGTAATGTCTTACTTCCTCATAAGTGGCATTTTCAGTTCTAGACTACTTAATCATTGCTTAAAATCAAATAAATGCAATCCACTGCCTCTTTTTTTTTTTTTTTTTATATTGTGCTAAACTCATGCTTGGTAACAGATATTTTGGCAGATAAAGGTGTCTAATCTTCAGACAGCAGAAGACTTCATCCTTTTTGGTTTTACTTGGAATGGATTGAGATACGATGTCTGGACCGCAGTTTTAATTCCTTGCATTTCAGAAACTGTCAGACTGGACTTCAATTTTAGACCATTGCAAAACACAAACTAAAACACACATTCTGGGTTCTGATTTGGGTTTGTTTTCCTTTCTCTTCTCCTCACCCTTCAGCAAGTAGAACTTGGATGAGGAGTCTATCTGCTCTCATTTTCCTCTTTGCTGAATTAAAGCTGTATCATGTCAGCAAGTGAGCAAGGTCCTCAGCACAGGGACTTCAACGGGTCTTGTATGCAGAGGTGGGGAGTTTTGCTTTCTCTCCAGATGTATAAAGCTATGATGGAAATGATGGATTCATGGCTAGTTTGCTTGGTTTGATGTTTTGCTTGTTGCATTGTTGAATTTGACCACGAGGATGTGAGCAGCAAAGCTATGACCAAGTGGTGAACCCCTGGGAGATGCTGTGCTGCTGAGGACTTCTGGGACATGTCCTGTGAGCTGCTGAGCTGCTCCACAGATCAGCACCTGAGGCAAGATCTCTGTCTGGATGCCCAATATAAACTGAGAGAAGGCAATGAAGATCTGTTGATATTCAAGCGGTTTCAGCCTCCATCTTCTCTACAGGATGTTTGAAAGCCTCTCTCCCAGCACAGATAAGTCAGAAGGACCAGCTTTTCTGCAGGTGAGGCAGTTCATTGTGGTGGTTAAATGGATGGAGAAGAGAAGCTCAGTTGACACTCGATGCAACCTCTGCAGAACTGCCATACCTGACTCGCTGAAGGAGTTTCTCTGCCTCTTTAATCCACTTCATCTCCAGCCTCCTCCTGTTCTTGTGCTGCAAAAGGAGTGACTCCTGCTAGAGGGGCTAGAAAAGCCACAGTGCCTCCAACTCAGACTCCCACTGTGAGAGCACCAGGGGCCAGAAGGGGCATGCCTGAAGGGTTGGGGCAGAGGAGAGCTGTACCTCTGCCTCCTGCCTCACCAGAGAACGAGCCATTACAGGATTTATAAAAGGGTGCGGACATCTGTGCCTGGAGGGCTACAGACTCTGTAGCTCCAAAGCTCTGAATCTCAGCTGGAGATAAGCCACTGCTCTTACCATAGGGCTTCCCTATCTTAGTCTGGCTATGTAGGGAGGTGCACAAGACAGACCCATTCTGAGTGTTTCCAAATTGCTGTACAGGGTATCTCCTCACCCTGCAGCTTGGTTTTTGTCACTCCTTATTCATAGGCGCTTGACTCCCTGCAGTCATACAGTGTGTGGAGAACTTAGGCAGGTAACTCAGGGTCATGGGTACTAGCTGGCAGTTAAATTCTTAAGAACTCTTTTTTTGTGACTCTAGCCCTGGGGGATGGGTACAGAGTGCCTGCTGTTGGTGGGAGTTCATTGCTCATGCTTACACACTCCTGATCCGTAGCTGGCTAGCACTCTGCACTAATGCACGCTGGGGTCATTTTTAAGCTCCGCTGCAATTTTTTGAGAGCATCAGTCCAACTCTGGAGTGCTCCTTCCAGGCACGGTGCGGAGGACAGCTGTGTTAGCTGACTCGCCCCCTCTTGTACACTGTGATTGGGGCACTTAGTCCTCAGCACAAGAGGAGGCTGCCTGAGTCCTTCTCCGTTTTGCTCACAGAAGAGACAGTACTTTGTCTGCTCCATGCACCCCCAGGTCTCAGAAACCGTGCAGTCAAAGGCAGCACAGTCACTGAGACAACACTCAGATGTAGTATCTTGGTAGGGGAGGGGGAAAGATCTTCTAACGTTAGCACACCCACGGTCCAACTCCCTTCTCTGTGCTTGTACCAGCAGATTCTTTGAGTTCAGTGGGAGTATCTGGAAAGACGAAGTGAGCAGAGTCTGGCCTTTGATGTGAGAGATGCATGTCTTTCTCCTGCTGTCCCATGTGTCGGCTGACGGGGTTTGTTTGCATGATACATAATTCTCTTATAACTGGGTACTAAACCAATCTCATCTTAAAACACAGCAGCTTCCAGGACCAGTCCCTGCTGCCTCTGGGATGCGTTGCAAGGTGCCCAGCAGGCTCAGCAGCACAGGTCCTGAGCACAAACTGCACGAAGGCAGTTTGCGGGCGAGAAGGTGCCAGTTGTCTCCCTGCAGCCCCCTCCTTTGGGGGTCCTACGCTCAGGTGTGCCTGGGTGTCTGAGGAGGCCCATTAGGCAGTGAGCAAAGAGCCTGGATTTTATCTGATGTTTGACAAATGAATCGCAACTTAGATACTGGCAGTTTCTCTGTTTAAATTAAAAGGACTGTGTGGTGTTTTCATGGATTTATTCTTTTTTAATACTTCAAGAACACCTAGAAGTAACTCAGTGGCTTTCCAAGTCCTCAAGCCTTGAAAGACTTTGAGGATGAGATAAAGCAGAAAGTCTTGTAAGAAAGTACTTTTAGAACCCAGAAAAATCTTTGGGAGGAAAATGAGGATAATTCTGTGTGTGTGTTTACTTTTTGAAGAAATTATCTAAAAACAACTCACCTTTGCAAAACTGTTATACTATACTACTGCCACAGGTAGTTAAGCTCCAGCTAATTTCTTTCAGTTCTGTAACTTCCAGGGGTGCATTAAGCTGTGGAAATGCCCAATGATCTTGGTGCCTGGGTTTCACTCTGTCTTTCAACTGCTTCAAGTTGCATCTCTCGTGGATATTCAGTGTGCAGCTTCATTAAAGGCAAGAGACTCTGAATCCTTCTTGATTTTGAAGAACATGTAACATCTTGCTGCAGTTTTGCAAGCAAGCAGAAATGTAATACTTCATCACTAGAACAGCAGAACTAGAAAATTGGGAACGTTTGTAAAGCACATTATATTCTGGCTGAATACAATTCCGATGGGTGTTTTTAAGTTCAATTAACAATGATGTAAATTAATTTGATCCTCATTCTCACCTACGCTCTTCTGCATTCTTCCAAATGTGGATTTCTCTGGCTTTAGTTTAACATAAATTAAGACCAACATTGGTCAACACAGGTTTGAATACGAGCAAAAATATACCTAAATACAACTCTTTGCTAATCTTGAGTAGCTGCAGCTTGCAGGTGCTTTTCTGTGTTGGCCTGATGTAATTTACTGGCCTGAGAATGATTTCATGAGCAAGGAGTAATTAAGTCAGCTCTTACAGCATCAGCACGGGTTTGGTAGTGGAGCTTGGCCACTGAACTGCGTAGCACCCTCTCGTGGGAACTTGCACTGCTCCTCTACTCCCTTCCGACAGAGTACTGCAATCATCATTTTCTTTGCAAACCTGGAGGCTGATTTTTCAACCATAGCATGTCTAATTTCCAAAATCCATTATGGTGCACCTGCAGATGTCAGTATAGCCTAAAAAATATATCCTTAAAAAAAGGGCTCCTAATTAGTGAAGGTTAAGCCATTCACACAAAGCTCATGACCACTCAAGACTTGGGGTTTTGTAAGGGAAAAGGCTCCTGCAGTAAGTGTCCGTATGTTTCAGTCCACAAAATCAAGGCAATTGAAAGAAGGCAAATGGAGTGGAGGCTGAAGAAAGTGGCTTGCACAGCACAGGTCGGAACGGGTTGGAGCTTTCAAGTTTGTGCAGCAATGGCTGTGGCTCTGGAAAGTGCAGTCTTGACTTCCCTTAGAGGTGAAGCAGTTGCCCATTGGTGCACCTAGAGGGTTTTTTTGGCCCTATTTCTAATAGGAACGCATGCTGAAATAGTGTTTCAGGACATGTTATTTGCTTTTATAATGTGTGCCCAGCTGGGTCAGCCTGTACTGCCTCAGCCCAATATGACCTTTGCAGATAAAATACGGGTATTTTGCATCACCTTCTTGAGTTCGTAGGAGGTTAAAAGTGTGCCTTTGGGTGAGAAGCTGGCTCCTTTTTATTGCATATGATTTGTGCCTTGGAGGAGAAGGCAATTATGGAGGTCAGGTTTCCTGCTTCACTCTGAATTTTTAGAAGAATAATGAAAATGGGATGGTTATTCTTATTTTGTAATGCATGAACTTAATCCACAGCGCTCAAGGCCACTGCCTGCCTTGTGAGCTGATGGCTGTGCATCAGAAGTGCTTCTTTTATGACCAGTACATGGCCGGATTATGGATCGACGTGCAATGGTATTGCTAACCACAGTGGTTCAGGGGAGGACACGAGAAATGGGACAGTGAGGGAGCAGGTGGAGCGGGGGAGAGGGTGACTGCAATGGCCACGTGAAAAGGTGGTCAGGATGTTTGTGATCATGCATCTTGCAGCAAGGAGGTGGCTGTGGCATTGCACTAGCTATGAAGCGTGAGGCATGGGGTTTGACGGTCTGCCAAAACAGCAGTCTTGCTTCTGCCAGGAAAGTCAGAGCACGTTGCAGAGACATTTGCTGGGTTTTCCCTGCAGGGTCAGTGGTGGGTCCCCAGGCAGGGCTGAGTTAGCACTGTAATGTAAAGCTACACGTATTTACGTCCTAACTTTGCAGCCTATCCAGGGTAACCTTCCCTGGAACTCAGCACCAGATGTATGTCAAATAACTTTCTTGAAAGGGACTTCAGGCCAAGCCTTTTAGGAGCCCAGCTTACAGCAAATACCGTGGGGATGTAACACAGCAACAAACAGCTCGTGTGAAGAGCTGGGACAGTTCAAGCATGATGTCTCCAGAGATTACTCAGAGGAAAAAGAAAAAGACCTTATCTGGCTGAGCCCACGCCTGGACAAGAAAGTGCCTATGTGTATACATGTGTCACTCTTTCCCTTCCCAAAAGGGTTGGTTGGTTTTTTTCCTTTGTTTAAAGGTTGTAAAAATGAGTGTCAGCCAGCACCCTGATCCTGCCAGCAGCCTGAGCTGCTTACTGCGTGCCTGAGGAAACCAGTGCAGGGATGCCTGGTAAGGGTTTGGGGTTTGCCTCGTACGTAAGCTCTGCCCTGTGCCAATCATCTGTTGTTGCCTAAATAGGGCCCCATGAACATGTGTGACTAACAAATGCTTGCATGTCCTATTTATAGGTTTTCATGTCACAGGCCCTGCGCTGAGTTCGCCTGAGGCTTTTGCCAGGACAGGCATTGCAAGTACTTGGTCAGGGTCTAAAATTATGCCAGGAGATCTCAACGCAGGTACAGACACAGACCAAACGGAACCACACAAACCTAGAAGAAGGTAAGTCCAGGCGAATAGGATGTGGATGTGTCTACTCATCTGGGCACGTGCAGTGCTGCTCGCCCATGAGTGCGATGCCCCAGCCATGGCTTAGGCAAACCCGTCTCTGCACTGACGGTGGCATGCACTGGGAGAACCGATGCTCCCAGGTGTCGTGGCTGAGCTGGCAGTGTGCACCGCACCGCCATCTGCTCCAGCCTTGCGGAGTTCGATGCCTGTTTGTTGATTAGTTTATCCCCTTAATCTGTGTGGTTTAATCCAATAAGCCAATACATGCAGGAGCAAAAGACAGCAGAGGAGTGAAACAAAAGCTATTTATTCTACCCAAAACAGTCACGCTCATCAGTTTAAAGCTGATAGCATAACAGTAAACAACCAGTGTCTTTGGCTCTGAGAGTTTACCCTAAGCTGAACGAAGCTAACAAAAGTCCCCCAGGACTGGGTTTGGTTTCTGCTTTGGCCATCACCTGATCATGGGTCAGAAAGGAAAAACTTTGTGGTTCCTCTTGCTAACCTCTCTCTCTTTACATGGGAGCATACCAACCCCTGCACTGAGTTGAAGAATAAAGAAATGACTGTAGAAATAAGAATCTGAGTATGTCCTGTCTTACTTCAGATCTTGTGGTTTTGCATATGAATAATATCAAAGTGTCTGTCATCAGACTTAGGTCATACCCGGAGCCCCAGATAGAAAAGCAACCCCTCTGGTCTCTCCTAGGACCCACTGCATCACCACTGAACTGCTCTTATCAAGAGTTTCCGAAGTTGTGAGAAACTGGGGATCCACAGCATCCTTGTGCCTGAGGTTGGGGCAGCAAAGGAGAGGATGTCAAGGGGAGGCTGAAACACCAGCTGCATAATGCTCTGAGAAGTATCATCTTCCCCGCCTGAGCCCCAGCGGAGCAGCCAGGGCTGCACCTGCAACTGAAACAACAGCTTTTCAGGAGCCATCTCAAATCTATCCCTTAGGATAATCCCTGTCTGAGTTGCCCAGTTGCCTATGGCTGCTGGCCAACAGTAGATGCTGAGAGGAGGAATATGATGAATCTGTCTATATTGTAAGCGCTCATTATTCATTCCTACCTGTTATTCCTTGTATTTGGAGTCCTCCTTGATATCCTCACTAAACTTCAGTTAAAGGACAGGCCCTGAAATCACCTTTTTTTCCTGCTACGCAACACAATTTGATGAACACCATCTTAAAAGTCAGGTTTTGCTGGAAGTGCAACAAATTAAAGAGGCAAAAGGGTGCTAAGCTGTTGCATGCTTCGCATGCCTGGAAAGGGTTGTGTGATGCTGAGCTGCCTCACCCCGGCTGCTCTCTGATGGCTTGGGTACTGCCTGAATCACTAGAAGCTCTAGATCCTACCGTTCTTGCAAGCAAGCCTTCACCCAGCAAAGCTGCAGGCAGGCAAGAGTGAGAGTCCCAGAGGAGCACTTCCCAGCACAGGAAAAATGTGCAGAAGAGAAATTTCTAACTGGAGTGTGCTTTCCTCCTATTAGGGTTTGGAATAACAGATGTTTCCCTCTGACATTTCACAAAACCTCCTCTGTGAGGTTTTTGTTGCTTTCAAGACAGTTTCCAGTTAAAAGAAACTTAGAAAATTTCCTACTCTTTAACACCTGTTTAATATCAAGGCAAGTGGAAACTCATGAAGCCTGCGCTATTGTGACATGACCACTCTCTAAACATGCCACTTCCACTTTCAACTCCTGCCGTGCTGTCAACCAGGACACAGCAGCATCTCTGATCTCAGATAGGGGTGGGGTGAGCATAAGGATGTGTGCAGATACAGAGACGTGCAGGAGAGTGAATTTGGTGTACTGAGTGGTCTGGCTATGCCAGTATGTGTCTGTAGCAGCAGTCACTCAGTCAGAAGCTTTAGAGGAATTTCATAGTAGGTAATTATGGAATAACCTTACTAAATCTTGTCACTCAAAACCTGTTTAAATCTTGAAATATATAGGCTTAAATACCATGAATGAAGTGGCCTCTTATTTCTTTAATTATATAAATATACAGCATGTTAACTTGAAGGCTATTGGCACAGCAAGCCTGCGACTTTGTGGGCTATGCCGCAGGGAATAGAAAAACATTGTGTTTTCAAAATACAGTACTGGCATAAGAGCAAAATGACGATGTAATTGCTATAGTCTGCTTCGAGGTCTGCTCATGCTTATTAACCCTTCCCAGCTCTGCTTGGCTTTTACCTTTGCCCTTCTTTGTAACCAACTCTTGCCCACCTTGATCCCCTTCTATTGCTGCATCTTAGGTACTAACGTCTAAGGCAAAACCAAAACATGTCAAAGCATTTCTTTGAAACCTCATGTCTCAACCGAATTCTTTTGCGCCAACATAGTTTCAAAGAGCACCGGCACACAGGAGAAGATTAAACTCCTCTTAGCTAAGCAGTAGGGTGAATAGTTCAGTGTTAGTAGCCCTTTTCTTTGGGTATGTTTGTTTCCTATCAAAACTCTTGAATCCACAGCCCTACTACTCATCTTCCCTCTCTCGCCCAATGTGATCTTACTTCCTGAGGGTGTTTTTTGTGTACGTGTAGGGGATTTGCAATGTTAGATCATAACCAATGCAAAATTTCATAGGTTTTTGTATTGCCCTTATGATGATACTTAACTGTCTTCCCTTTACAGATCACCTAACAGGCGGTAGGATGCTCCATGGATGTCTCTAGCAAGCCATTCTTCAGACCCTTCCAAAAAGCCCAGAAAAGGCAGTGAAAGAGTAGCAAAAGCTTCACATCTTTCTGCATAAGACTTCTGTTTGGTTTGTTTTCAAAATGACTCTATGCCTGCCTCAATACATCAGGAAACTGAAAAACGCAGGCTTAAAATCTGACCGTGCTTTACTGAGGTTCCCAGTGAGCTCCAGTCTGCAAGCATCAGTCATGGGATGCTGGGAGCCGAAGGACTTGATCTGCTGCACACCCTCTGCCAAGGCGCTTAGACAGTTCTCTGACAACCTGCCACGTCTAGACACAGTAAGGTGAGCTAAGGATAGCTTAAGATAAACTTCCATTTTCCTCTTCCCTTATTTGGACTTACAGCACAGTCTTAACTTTGCTAATTGCTTTCTTTGGCTTGGCAGATTACTGTGAGCGGCACTGTGCTGGGATGACATTATAATATTAATCTCTCAGTGAAAGACCAGTTTAGGGCTTTATGTATTTTCTGAGATGTTCCCAACATCTGTTAACAATTTGGGCACGAACGTTCGTTTTGTTTTGGCAGTGGGTACAGCCATGATTCCAGTAGTCAATAAACCTGTGATGGGAAGGGAGGAGGCTGGACACTCACTATCTGCCAGCCACCAAGGAAACCCTGGCAGGTTGGGTTTTATTCCCCTCTGCTGCTGCCTCTTTGCAAGAACCTAAAGCCTAAGTACTCAGAAAACTTTGGGTGCCGCAATGGCATTCCTTGCAGCACCCAAATCTGGCCTTCCCACTCCCCACTTGCTACTCTTCAGAAATGTGATCTAGGAGGCTTGCCCTATACTCAGGTCAGATTGTGAAAGGCTACAGGTTCAGTTCAGGCCAGCCTGGGGTGTCATAAAGTTCAACAAGAAGTGCAAAATCCTGCACCTGGTGAGGAACAACTCCATGCATCAGTATACGCTGGGAGCCACCCAGCTGGAAAGCAGCTTGGCAGAAAAGGACCTGGGGACCCTGGTAGTCATCAAGTTGAAAAAGAGCCAGAAACGTGCCCTTACAGCAAAGAAAGCCAATGGTGTCCTGGGCTGCATTAGACAAATCATTGCCAGCAGGCCGAGGTGATCCTTCCCCTCTACTCAGCACTGGTGAGGCCACTCCTGGAGTGCTGTGTCCAGTTCTGGGCTCCCCTCCACCAGACACATATGGACATGCTGGAGAGAGTCCAACAAAGGGCCACAAAGATGATCAAGGGACTGGAGCAACTCTCCCATGAGGAAAGGCTGAGAAAGCTGGGACAGTTCAGCCTGGCGAAGAGGAGGCTCAGGGGGAATCTTATTAATGTACATAAATACCCAAAGGGAGGATGCAAAGAGGACAGAGCCAGGCTCTTTTCAGTGGTGCCCAGTGACAGGACCAGAGGCAATGGCACAGACTGAAACACAGGAGGTTCCCTCTGAACATCAGGAAACACTTTTTCACTGTGAGGGTGGCCAAGTACTGGCATAGGTTGCCCAGGGAGGTGATGGAGCCTCCATCCTTGGAGATATTCAAAAGCCATCTGGACATGGTCCTGAGCAGCCTGTTTTGGGTTTCCCTGCTTGAGCAGGGTAGGTGAACCAAATGACCTCCAGAGATCCCTTCCAACCTCAGCCCTTCAGTGATTCTGTGTGGTTCTAACTGTGTTTCCAGCAGGGTAAAGCTCCAGGGACCTTAAAGCCACGAATGCCGATGCCTTGAGGGATGGTGGCACTGACTGCCCATTGGGACCACAGGGCTCCTGTAATGCTTCCATGGCTCTTCACCAACCTGTCTCCAGAGTTACAGCCATGGCAGAAAAGCTTCATGGTGGCCGTCGGCGTGGCTGGAGTTTCCAGAGCAGCTCAAGTTAAATTTGCCAGCCCGGGGTTAGACACAGGGCGGACGCTCAGGAATGTCCCTCTGGGTCCGTGTGTTTCAGTGCAGTCTGTAATTTTTTGTTCCTTTCTAATTTTTGTAACGTGAAGAAAGCAAACATGGAAAATCTTGTTTCAATGCCCAGTTTGTTGTAAAAGATCAGGAATGTAAAGGCTGTGTAGCTGTAGCTGTTTGGAGGGCTGTAAACAGCCTAGCGGACTCTGTGCTGGGTTAGAGGTTTCTCCTCTTTCAACTTTTCCTTCTGCTCACAGTTGGAATTAAATAGAAACAAAATAGGAGAGGAGGCTTGCTAGCAAGAAGCACAACAGCATATTTTTTTCCTTTGTAGGCTTTCTATAAGTAACCCTGTGTTAATTGTATAGCGTTGCTTACAGGCACTTCTTCACCTGGCCTGGCCGGCTCCCGGCTGCTGCCTCGCACCTGGAGGCTGCGGCTCCCCTCATCCGGCCGCTCCCCGCTCGCCTCCCGCCGGCTCCGCTCCGCGTGCACGTGCCTGGCGTTTCAGATGACGGCTCTGGCAGAGTTTTGTGCGTTTTGACTCTCTTTTGCAGGCCAGTTTCTGCAGCAGCTGTGGTCTCTGTAAGCTGTAAAAGCAACATGGCGCCCTTCCTTCACCTCGGTTAGCTGCGGCTGACGTCACCGTAGATGCAATCTTCCCATGATCAATACATGAGTTGGGGGCTGGAGGGGTGGTTGTTGTTTTTTTTTTACTGAGCTGTCTTATCTGGAGAAACATTTCCTGAGTTACTCTCTCATCCTGCATTGGAGATACATTCGTTTCCTGGTGTGGGTATTTTTGTTTTGTTTTCTTTTTTTTTTTTGCCTTGCTATTTTTATCTCTTGCTTCACTTTTACAAAGGTTTTTGCTGAGCCTGGTTTCCAGGCTGCTCGCAGGGAGAAGCTCGCATCTGCAGACGCTGTCTCTTACTCTTCTCGGCACTCCCCACCCCCAGCCTTAGCCTGCTGGGCTTATCTCCTTTTTACTCCCTATGCCGGTAATTTAATATTACAGGCAATCTATGATAGAGCCCAGCCAAGATGAGGTTATGCCAATTACACAAGCTTTTTCTATAAAGACATCATCTTGCTCTTTTAAGCAACTCTGTTATTTGAACAGGTGTATCAATATCGGCAATGAGGTGTGGAGATATAAATAATCAAACAATTATTTTGATGAACCATAAAGACACACCTCTGACATTTTTGGTGCCATGAGCATTTTTCTCACAGAACCCTTAGTTTTTGCATACTTTAAATATAGTGAATATTAACTTCTCCAGTGGCCAGGGGCTTCTCGCTGCCCCTCAGCTGGAGCACGTTCAGTACAGAGATATTTTAGCTGGCAAACTCCAGCCGGCATTTGTTGCCTGTGTGTAGTCTGAGAGTTTTCAGAGCCTCGAAAATTGGCCAAATTTGGTCAGGCTGAGTGGAGATCTCTCAGCAGGTTTCTAAATTTCTGCCTGGAACAATAGATGTGCTAATGGTGCCTAACAAAGGGTCTCTCATCTCAGGGTCTTCCCCTGAGCTCCTTCTGGGGCTTCTCTGGGCAGGTTTTGTGATGGCTTCTCTCAGAGATTACGAACCAAAGAAGAGATCCAACATAGCAAAACTTACCAAACTTTTCTGCTTTTGATGATTTTATAATCCACTGGAAAATGATCTTGTATTAAAGAATTCTGGACATCCCAAACTGTTTATAGTTGTAAACACTGAGATGCTTCAGGAAAGAGGTGGGGGGAGGTGAGTGATTCTTGCTAAAGGATGGAAAACACAAAATGAAGAGTGAGGAAAAAGAAATGGAAGGAGGTGGAGAAAAACTAGAATGAATAAAAAGAACTGAAGGTGAAGGCATATTGTAGACTTTTCCATGTATGAAAAAAAAAACCCAGACCTGTGCCAATGGTTGAGCTTGGCCGAAATACCCGTGAGCACCTCGCCTAACCGTATCCCGCTCCCTGGTCCTGCAGCACACCCAGCTGGTGCCGGGTGCTGCGACATTAAAGCAGTATTTACCTCCTCCGGTGCAAAGCTCCTTCTGAGCCCTGTGTGTGAGCAGAAGCTCTTTTCAACCACCTTCCAACCGGATAGCTGCTGCTCGGCCCAAGCTGGGTACTTCCTTCTGTGGGGGTGAGCTGGGATGCAGGGAAGAAGTGTGAGACTCGAACATGCTTCACACGCATGGTTTGTGTCTCTGGCACACTCTTTTTTTTCTTCCTTGCTCTTTTGGCTTATCACGTTCAATGGCACACAGGTCTGATTTCTTCTTCTTCCTATCCCTGCAAGCTGTTGTTATTTTGGTGTCTCATCAAATCCCCCTGCAAAGACTGGGCAGAAGGTGGTGGTGCGGGGTGCTGCTCACTGGAGCGGAGGGCACTACGTGAACAAAGTATTTTCTGCCTGAAACAGTCTGAGCAGCACTAGTCAAGCCAATGCTCAGCCCTGTCCCAGACAAAAACCTCATCTGCTCGGCTCTGCGCAGTGGCAGGTGTGACCAGAGACCTCTGTTAGTGACAAAAAAAGAGGACCAGGAGCTCGTGGCAGTTGCAGGGAGAGACAGCACGAGCCTCAAGTCATCCTTTTCAAACCTGATGCAGCATCTCAGTGAAATGCCTCCCTATAAGAACAGCTTTGTATTTCCGATCTGTGCTGACTCGTGGAGCTGATGTGGTACGTTATTTCAAGCAGGTCTGCTCTGTTAGGCTGCCTTTCGAATAGATCTTCCCTGCAAAGATAAAAGATGCTCAGAAGTAGGTCTTACAGCTGCCTTTCAGACTCCACTCTCTCCTGTATTAATCCAATAACATGTAATATGATAGACGGGAGTTTTCAGGAGATGTCATACAAAGTGTTCACTTTAAACCAAACGAAAACCAGTCCCATTTTCAAAACTGTTATAACTCAGCGTGACTGGCCCCAGGACCTCTGGCAAGCCTAACTTCAGTAGAGATTTAAGACTAAACAGTGTTTAAATACAAACAGACAAGAGGTGCAAAATGTGGATCCAGATAGGATGGCCACCCAGATCCAGGACGCAGGTTTGGGAGGGATGGAAAAATCAGAACTGGGTAGCTGCACTGACTTGCTTGAGCCTGAAGCTGCTTTTCTTCCTTCCTGACTTTTGGGGTCTTTTAAGTGTACAAGATTTTTAAAATAATGCTTTGGAGTCATCACACTATTTTATTAGCTCACCAGTTGGAATGGGTGGTGGCTGTTTATGACCTTAATGAATCTGTACTTCAGAATGGGAGGACTGCATATGAAGCGTAATTAAAATTTGCAAAGCACTTTCTGCTCCTGAGCCCCTGAGCCACTGGTGTGACGTAGGAGGGACGTCACGGTCTCGCTGCTGACCGGGGATGGCGGAGACGAGGCGTGGAGGGTAATAGCCATGGGGGAGCAGCGGCGGCAGCACGCTCAGAAGCATCCCCGTGGGGCTGTCAAGGTGTTAACATCAGAGCTGAGGCTGGGTACGAGGGGGGCAGCTCCCAGGCAGCCAGTCCAACACAAACCTTTTGGCACTAGCCAAGGGCAACTTCCAAAAAATGCAGTGTTGTCCATGTGCTGCTTTTTATACACTTGCACGTCACCGTGTGCCAAAAGGAGAAAGGGGTAAATTTTTAAAACATTCTCTATTTTCTGTGTTTGCTCTGGAAATGGACAAATATTTCACATTAACTATGTTCTTCTGCCAATTTTTGTCATGAGAGCACGGTCCCTGAATCGTAGAGCCTGTGAATTATAGTGGTAAACGCTGTATTGCTTTGACCTTTTGAAATGTCTCCGGCATGATTGGCTGCCTGTCCTCCCCTTCCCCCAGAGGTCAGGCAGGTTGTAAATATAGGCGAAATGGAATAGCCAGATAATCAAATTGAACCTATTGCACTGCAGTGCGGTGCAATCACGGCACAGTGAAATTCCATCAGCGTCGGAGGCTGCATCTCGAGTGCCACAGAAATCGCTTTGTAACTGTCCATGCAACTTGAGGAGCAGTGTTTACCATCTGCAATGCTGTGGGCTCTGCGTTTTTAAGCCTCCTTCAGCAAAGAAAAAAAAAAAAATCCCAAAGCCACATAAAAAGGAAGGAGGAATAGGCTGCCATTTAAAAAAAACACATCATCTGAAAAAAAATTACCTTGACATATAGGATGATTGACAAGTTTTATTTGCCTTGGGTTTTTTTTTTCTTTTAAAGATGCTAAAATGATTTGTCTGCTCCGGAGCAGATAACAGAATTACTTGCTGCATCACCTGAGCTCACCTTCTTCAAAGAATAAGTACTTTAGTCATTATTTTAGCAACAGCATTGAAGTACAGCGCATAAGTGGTGGTACAAAAAGCACTATAGCTCTACTATGCATGAGGACACTGTTAGGAGCAATGTCCTCTGGCCAAGTGAGATCAAAATCCGGCCGTTGAAACCTGTATAGATGATTTTTCAGCAGTGGGAGCTAAGCGCAGCGCTGTGCTTCTGTTGCTTGCAAGCCCGGCGATGCTAGCAGTGGGGTAGCAGGGCATAATTAATGTTTACTTATAATCAGCATCTTTCTGTGCCAGCAATCATGGCAGACTGAAACTAAGCAGGGGAACCAGAAACCCCGCTGCTTTCAGCTGTCTGGAACAATAATTACACAGTGCCACGGCACCTCTGGGAGTCTGGCACCATTTATCCTCCCCGACTCTCGGTGTTGGTTACCTGCCACAGAGCAATCCCCAAAGCAACCAATCCTCAACATCATTTTCATACAAAAGGTGGAGAGAATGATAATGGCTATGCTATTGCTCTGCCTTCAGAAAGCCGTGCTGATGGCTTAATTGAGGTTAAAATAAGCTCCAATCAGAGAGGTAAAAACCTAACAGGGCTACTTAATCTTATATAAATACAAGAGAGATACAAGTGCATGAGGAGAGAATAATAACTGACTCTGGTAAGGTTTCTATGGAGAATAATCATTAGCCAGGCAGTGAACAGATTGGACTGGGAGCAGGCTATTTAGCATTCATGCCCCGGTGGTAAAGGCTTTGAGCTGGAGGCTAATTTGAATTTTAGGGGTGGGTTTAAAAAGAAAAAAAAAA
>VXBL01003673.1:176644-223519 GCA_013400195.1 Aramus guarauna
AGCCCCCTGTCTGGAGCAAAGCAGCATCAGATTCATTTTTCCCCTAGACTGTGCTGAAGAAAATGAACTGACTTTTACTCTGTGACCTAAGTGCAGTTTGTCTAATAGGAGGGAGAAGTAATTGCAGGCCAGAAAGGCGTTTGGTTGCCTGGGGCGCAGGGATTTCCCCTGCCCGGGGCAGTGCCCCTAGCCCTGTGCGTACCCCAGCCCCCTGTACTCTTCGTAAGGGGGTGAAGGCACCCCAGCCCGCCCGCCTTTCTTCAGCACCGCTGGGAATGCTACCAGAAAAGTAAACGAAAGGAGAATTTATATTTTGTCTTACTGTTTCGTTCTCAGAGCTAATTCACTTTAAAAGCTTGAAACTAAAATACCGACTCTTCGGCAAATCACTAGGAAGGGTTGGCAAAACTCAGATGTTTTTATTTTTCAGGCTTGTAGATGTTGGTCATCTGTTCTGGTAAGTTAAATTAGATGTTAGATTTCAGAAGTATCTGAAAACAATTCTTGCGTGCAACAGCATTTCAAATCCAAACTAAAATTTCAACCCTTTTCTGCTCTGTTTGTTTACCAGCTGCTTGCAAGAGTGCTCTCTGTTACAATTACTTTCCTTTAAACATACTACATGAAAAAATGCAATAACTAGCTGGAGATGGGCAGATCCTGCCAAAGAAGGGTTTCTAGGCTCAGTTTTTCTTAGTGTGTACCCCAGAGATGAAGCGATGCCGTTCCTCCACCAGCAGCTCTGGCCACTCGAGCTGTGGCTGGAGACAGATAAAATTAGAGACATGTATGATATTGCTGATTGTATTTGAGGGTTTATTTATTTTAGTGTAACTTGAGATCACTTCTCTCCTGCTAATTTTACTTATAGCTTAGTATTTGGTAAAGTGTATCTCGTTATTGTACAATTTCAAAATCATGTTACATCCACCATGAAAGACTCTGTGGTTTGCCATTAGCTTTTGCAGTAATTTTCCTGATCTTAGCTGAAGTCCTTCAGCTATGTCCATCAAGAGATAAAAATAAACTGTAAGCTGCAGCTCGGTATAGCTGGATGCTCCATTACTGTTGCAAAGTGCAAGAGTCCTCAGGAAAGCAATGAAAAATTACCCCTCTCCAGACAATGAAAAATGTCAGGAGCCTCACGGTCTCTGAGGCCTTAACGGAGAATAATTATGCTGTGAACAGATTGCTGCGTGGCGGAGACCTCGCAGCACTCTCAAAGGGAAGACTATGAGACCCTTTTAAAAGGGAGATCAGAGCCCTCAAATGGCACTTTTTGGGAGAAAGCAGGTGAAAATAAAAAGACTATATGCCTAGAGGGGCTGGCTTCACTGAGGTGAGAGGTCCCGTTGCTTCCAGGACTACTTGCAGCCAGGAAAATAAAGGATAAACATGGCCCAACAGACAATTGCATGGGTATATTTAACAGACCGAGCCGTGACCTTAATTCTGCTGGTAGCCAAGCCCTGCAAGACAGTCGAACAAAGAGAAAAGGAGTGTGAGGTCTCAGGCAAGGAGAGGACCTGGCCAAAACTTCCCTGGAAAACCAGCCTGTCCCTGTGCTGGCGAGCATCGCCTGTCTTCTCCAAGGCACTCTTCAGTCGGAGGATCCAGACCACCCTTGGCCCGGGCTGTTGCCTCCTGCCTGTGCCCAGCGCGGTGGAGGCCACGATGGGGTGAGCCATGGCCGCAGGCTTGGCGTGGCCAGGAGCTTGGCGAGGAGCCGGGGCCATCCTGCCCACGTGGAGCCGCATCCAGTGTACTGCTGAAGGAGTGGGATAAGAAGGAAGGATGTGTGCAGCCTGGTAGCATTCAGGTGTGTGCTTTGCAGATGAGAGGTAATGAGGATGATGACCAGGACCAAGGACGACTGGTGCGATCAGGTCAAGGCAATTCTGAAGCGATTTGTGCTTAATGGGTAACAGGGGCCAGAATTTGCTGGATAATTCACCTCCCTAGGAAAGAGTCCGACAGACCCGAGTTCGTTATCCCAGGGGAAGGTGACAGGGCTGTTCTGCCAGACTGAACAGGAGCAGGGTTAAGGTAGAGTCCTTCTAATTACATCTTCCCTCCCTTTTCAGCGCTTTAACTATAAAAAGTGACTCTGTGCAATAGTGCGAGATGCTGTCGACCAGCTTGGAGAAGAGTAGGGCTTTGGGGGAGGGCAAAAACTTTGCCAGGGTTTGTTTGCAGGGGAGGTGGGAGGGGGCCCAGATGGTGGTATCAAAGGAGCAGTAACTCAGTCACTGTGACTCCGCCATCTGCTCTGCCCTGGGTTGTAATTTCCAGCTCTTCCTACTTCGCCCAGAGTTTTGTGCCTTGGTTGAGGAACACTTTGTGTGCATCAAAAGGGAATCGGAGGCTTTCTTTGCAGACCTTGAGCTATCTGTCGGGGAGGGGACTCAGGCACATCATCTTCCACACAGCAATGCACTGGGGGGAAAGCATTACTGGCCCCCAAACTACCACTGCATGCCTCTACAATATTTTCTTTTCAGGCTTGAAATTGCAGCTTTTCAGTAGTGTGCAGCCTTTTCATGGGTGCCTGGAAATGAAAGGAAATTCCGGCTTTGCCGTGTTCTTCCCGGTGACGCAGGTGTAGTGCGGTTCAGCTCAAATAGCAATACAGAGGTTTGTACTTTTAATTTGTCAGACAAATCTGCTAGACTAGGCCAAACCTGCTAGTACCTTATTTTTTCTTTAATCTTGGTTCTTAATGCTCAGAGCCTTGATTATTTTGTACATACTTACAAGATGCTGAGAACCTCTCCAAGTTAAATAATTCATTGTCACAACCACCTTTGTCTTGAAAATGATAACCAAGCTGAGTGCGTTCAATGTTTCTGTCTCTAAAAACCTCTTCCAGCTGCCACGACAGCACTGTCCTTCAAGTGTTGGCTTTCATGCCACAAGTGGAAATGTGATTCCAGCTTTTCCTTGTCTCCCTGGTGCACAGCTCTGGTGAGGCAGCTCTTGCTGATTCACAGAAGCTACGGGTTAGGGCAGGACAACGTGGCATCTGCCGCGGGTACCACGGGGTCACTGCGGGAGCCACAGAGGGATGCGGTACTGGCAGCAAGCAGGGGAGGGGAACCCCAGGGTCTGCCCCGATTTGTGGCACTGGTCCTGTCCGGGATGCTCGCGAGGTTTTACAACGCTCCAGGTTGTGCTGGGACTGCTGCTTTTGGTGACAGCTTCTGAAAGTGATTCTTCCTCTTCCCCCTCCAAAGTCTGTATTTTGGAGGTCGCTGTGGTCCCTTTGCAGTGCCCTGGTGACAGCCAGGGAGGCAGCTTGCTAGTGCTGCTTCAGGCTCCATCACGCTCGCCCACAGCCCAGCCCTTGGAGCAGCGCTTCCTCCCAGTGCTCTGCTCCCTGCTGCTTCAGCAGAGCTTTTCTTCGCACGGACAGCAAGAGTCGCAGTTACCTGGGTGCTGATATCACCCAAACCTGTCATTCTGGAAAGGAATAAGAGTCAACACCTCAGCTGCACAGTCCTAGTGCAGCTGCTCATGATGCTTTTCACTTTCCTCCCTGTTAATTAATTAATGCCAGTTTTCCTTGCCAACACTTCTGAGCAGATGTGTAAATTTTGGAGCACTTTGGTATATCAGCTCTTACTCTGAGCTTTTGCTCCTTCCAAGAACATGCCCCTACAGATGTCAAGCAGCTCAATTTGCACAACTTTCACCCTCAAAACTCTACCAGGACCGGCACAGACCTCCAGCCTGCAGCCAGTGCACGGTAGCCACAGAACTTGCCCTTAAGCCACTCTGCCGTACCTAAAACAGGGCATCGGTGCCTCAGGGCCGGCTAATTGCATCAGGAAGCCAAAGGTGCTTTGATTGCTGCAGAGCTCCAGGGGTTGTCAGGTCTCTAGCCCCAGAAGTGGCTGGAAATTAGGGATTCAGGGGCGGATTCAGGAACACCCAGACCAGAGTTTTGGTGTCAGCCAACAGTGGGAGTTTGCAGGACGTATCAGTGGGGTTGGACAAGCCCATAAAGCAGAGGCTGGAGGTGGCCTGGAGAGTGGGTATTAAAGGGTGACGGGGAAATGAAGAATATTCGGCAACTTATTTTTACTTAATAGGTGAATGCCGAAGGCATCTCCTTGAGGGGGATGTGAACTCACACTTCCCTGTCCCATGCTCGAGCCAGCCGGCTGTGTGACATCCAAGAAAAGATTAAGAGGATTGAGTTTGCTTAGTCTGGAGAAGGGAGAAGTGAGACGCAGTAACCTTTTGTAGTTTCATGGACTGCTATTGCATGCCTAGAGATGCAGGGCAAAATACCTTGCCACATACATTGCAGAATGGGATAAAAGCAATGGATAAGGACAGAGTAAGGAAAAAGATGAAACTAAACTGCAGCAAGGACTACTTAGATGTGCAAAAAGAAAAACTTTTCTGAGTGGGATGAGATGCCTGCTAGTTCGTTTTGCCTGGTTTTTCCCAGAGAGGCTTCCTTTGCAGGGCTGGGGGGAGGCTGCGATGCTGGGTGCCACATCCCACGGCAGGACCGTGCCGGTGGGGCTGCCAGGGCCCGTTCATGCCTGGCTCATGGCTGCACGGTGCAGAGCGGCAGTAGCTGAGCGTTTACATCACCTGGCAGCGGCTCGTGGCTTTGAGGATTTCTTTGCATCTGGGGCAAAGCTTTTTAAGGAGAGAAGCCTTTGTGGCTGCAAGCACCTAACTCTTATATTTCAGGCTGCAGTAAAGAAAGAGTAACTTTAACGGGATTTTATCAAACTCATGGGGACAGTGGCAGTACCTGGTACCGCCACGGCCACCCCAGTCCCCAGGAATGTTCCAGCACAGCAGGGCTGCGAGTGCTGCCGAGGGTGATGAGACAAGTTTGCTCAGTTGAGCAGGGTTACTTTAGGAGACAAATGGGAATGAAGCTTTGGCCAGGAGAAGCGCTTTCATTTGATATAGGGCATGAATGGCCAAGTAGGAACAAGGAAGCCAATGGCTAAATGGAAGGCTACATGCCAACTTCATTCATAGATTCTTTTAAAACCAGAGAGGACCATTATAATCATGCTGCCTAGCCTGCGACATGCCACAAGCCTTAGCTCATGACCTAGCAAATTAGAAAGGCGGCAGAAAGGAAGGAAAGACACTAGTCCCCACCTCTGGCTCGTACAGCACGGGCATCTCTTCTGCCATCGAGACTGATGCCGGCAAAATGGAGTTTGCCTTGCCAGCAACAGCGGCACGTAACATTTCATTGTGCTGCATCCTGCCCTCATGTGCTCAGGCTTTCTTTTTATCTCAGGGATGCAAAGAAAGCCCAGAACACATTAGGAGAACCACCTGGAGAGTTAGTTATGATTTTTAAGAGCTAATGATGCCGCCCACTGTTCAATGTTTATAATAAACTGTCTCTTCCCCCTCTTAACTAAATTGTGTATATACCGGGGAAGAAGCTGTACCCATGGACACCCTGAGCACTTGGCTTGCTGCACAGAGCTGCCGTACTCACAAATGGGAAAGGTGGATAGAAAGTTATTTATTTTCATGCATTTGAATGGGGCAGGCAGGGAAGGTCAGGCAAAAGAAGGGGACAAATATGATGCTGGCCTATAGCCGCAGTGGTGGATGCAAACCTGAAGGTAGTGCAGTCCTCTTGACAGCTGGCTCAGAGCTCAGCCTACACAGGCGATACGGATGGTGATTCAACGCTTGCATGGAATTACATTGCTTTCCCTCAGTCTCACGCCAAATATAATACCTTATTGCTTAGCTTATGTACATTTCTGCCATACAGAAGAACGGGCACTCTGGGAAACAGGAGAGCAGCATGCAGTCTGCTTTAACTGTTACCTGGAAAGGACCTTTTTTTTTTTTTTCCTTCTAGTCCTTCTAGTCAAGAGCTTTTTTTTTCCTGCTTTTTTTTTTTTCTTTCCCATTTGTTTTACCATTTAGCATCAATGCTGATGCCTGCTTTTGATGAAGCGTCTAGGGCTGAGTGGCCCATGCCTCAGCCTCCGCAGGCGAAGCAGCGCTCGGAGCAGAGCACAGCACATTCCAGCCCCCGGGCTCCAGGCTGTTGTACAAATAAGGAAGCAAATGGTCCAAGTCGGATTGACTTTCCGTGCAGGAGGAATAGCAGGTAGGTGGATCCAGGAAAAGGAGAGATTAATATGAAAAGAAGTCTTATCTTTAAAACTTCAAAGAGAAAACTTAGAGCAGAACTAATATATCATCGAGAACAGCACTTAGGCTGTGAAACAGTTATTTCATAGCAGGAAATACGGTGGCATCCTTCATTGTACATAATGCTTTAAGGCAGTGCCGGAGGAGAGGCTTTACCTCTTGCACAACCACGTCTCCATTTTTCTTCACAGGAGAAAGCTGTGAAGCTGAGCGGGTCACGCTGTGTCAGCAGGGGCCTTGCCAAGGCCAGCACCCCCAGAAGATGCGCTCGCTCGGTCCCTGGGGAGCGTCCCTGCAGCAGGCAGGCAAGCTTGGTGCAGCACGGGGCAGCCGAAGTGCCTGTGGACAAAGTGCGGCCCAGCCCGGGCTGATAGGAAACTTTTTCTTGGAAAAAGGCGGGTTTCGGTTCTGTTTCTAGGTTAGGTACCTCTTACTGGAACAAGTAGCGCGGGAGGACACTCACACGCAGAAAGCCAGCAAGCCACCACCAGCTCAGCATCGCCCTCTTGGTAACGAAAAGGCAGCGCTGGCACGTCGGTGGCCAGGTAACGCACCACCAGAGGTTTGACTCCAGCCATGTGGCTGCAGCATATGATGAACTAGACAAGCTGACCAACGTTTAACATTTATCTTCCAATGCTTGATGCAAAAAATGACAGCTTTTAATTACAGTATTTATTTTTTTAAATGACAGCTGTTTCTCTCACGCTATGAATTAACAAACTATTCTGAGCAGATTTATACCGTACATGCAAATCTAAACTGGTCGTGATGATAGCTTAGCTTGGGGTTTGTTTTTGGTTTTTTGCATATTCCTGCTTTTCAGCTTCATACGTTTCTTTCTTCTGGTGTGCTGAGATTGTAACACAGAGGGTTACCCGTGCTCTTCAGGTTCTGGTGCCACAAGATTCAGATGTCAGATGGGGCTCTCGGTGCCACCAGAATAATGCTGCCAAACTGAGAACAAGTTCATTTTTGTATCACACAGACGCTGGTTGTGCATTCACAATTACCTTGAAGGAACATAGCTCTTGACTCCCATTAGCACTCAGATGTTTGTGTCAAGGTACCCTGGACACAATGTCATCACTGAGGAGCTGACACAGAAGCTGCTCTGCAAAAATCTGGAGAAAGGCAGGTATTGCCATTTTGCAACGTCACTTGAACTCCACCTGTCAGACAACAACTTGCCCTTACAAAACTTAACCAGGCCTTCATCTGTGTTGTATGAAGTGGAAAAAGAAGGAAAAGAGAAAAGAAAAAAACCAAACAAATCCCACACTCTCTGGAGCCTGGCTGTCTCCCAGGGCTCTGGCCTAGATTCCTGCAGATACTCTGACTGTTTCTTTGCTATCTCGCTTGTCCATCACACCTGCTTGGTCTGGTTGTCTTCAGTGTTTTGCCTTGACTTCCTCCCACACTAAGGGGCTGCTCTCCCCTTCCCTGCCCAACTACACTTCAGTGCAGCAAGCTGCAAGATGAGGTGAGATGAGAAATAAACCTGATGCCATCCCTGCGTGTTCCACTTCGCAGTTCTGAGTTTGCCGAATGCAATTCACATTTCTTCTTTTGATGGAAAGTAGTAGCTAAGTACCTTAACTAACTCAAACCCATCTGAGGAAGTTGTAGGAAACTAATATTAGAGCTGCCATTTAATTCTCAGGGCAATAAAAAGGACCAAGAGGCCAAGTTGCCTCTGAATGTCTTTCATGTTGGTTTGCTACACAGTGTGATCTTGTTTTACAAGTGCTCTGTTTACAAGAATGCCATGGGGGGGTGGGGGGAATGTTCATTTAAGTCCCACAGTCACATAGGGCTACTTTTGTAAAGGTCTGATCCAGTCCTACCAGCTGCTTGCCCACAAAACTTTGCAATTGTGGAGGCTAATTAAGATTCTTCAGAGGAGCTCTCCTCTCCGCGGCGGTTGCAGAGGCCTCATTAGACATGCTGTACCTCCCCCTTCGCCCAGCAGAATGCCCCACTGTGCTTGCTTTACGTTATGGCTTATGAATTAACCAATTGATTCTGAAAATATCATTACTTTGGGACTAAATAAAGCCGTTCCCTTTAAGGGGAAAAAGTCAGGGCTACACATAGGAATAAACTGCTACTGTTATTACCGACAAACTCCCGTCTCTCTCACGCTGTGAGTCGAGGACTCACTTGCCAGGACACAATGGGTTGCGTACAAAGGGAATTTATCCTGGCCTTCTGTGAAGATGGGGAAGAGTCTGGGCCTGGGCGGGAAGCTTGAATTATACGCAACTTATTTTAAAAACCTAGTTTACATGAAATGACTGTGCATATTCACTATGTCTTTTTTGTGTCCACTTCTCTCTCCAGCTTTAAAGCGAAGAAATCTGTAAGCGGTAAAGACCAAGCACATCTGAGTTGCCTGGTACTAACAACGCTGTGTAGCTGAACTACAGAGCTGAACACAGCTCTAGTGCTGGCACAAAACTGCAACTGGCACCAACACATAATATTGGATCTCCAAGATCTTTGAGTGGTTACGGCTGCAAAAGTTTATATTCAGTCTTTAAATTGGTTTTAAACCAGAACCAAATCTGTTTTAAAGCCCAACCTGAGGAATATGTAAACTTAATGATGTTTCATCTAATACAAATAGCTTTCCCTTGCTGTGTTTGTGCAAAAATCTGGTTTTGATTTTTTAAAAGAAAGCTAACTGCAGGAATAAGACAAGGTATATCAAGTAGTGAAGAAACCCAATGTGCTGACATAGAGAGTTTCAAGTCGGTCAGGACACGCACACCATCAGCTCGGGCAGCCGCCTCTTCCTGAAAGCTTTGAGAGGTTAGCTTCACCTCTTTCAACTGAAAAGAATACTCTCCCCTCCCCAAACTAAAACTGAGAACACTGAAACATGAGACAACTTCACTGCACAAAACCATACTATATATTGTAATAACAAAATGCTTTATTTTGGGGGAATACAAGGAAAAGTGTGACATCCTCATTATCAAATTGTTCTAAAAAGGCATTCTTTCTTCAAAAAGTGTAACACTCGTACAGAAAAGGTGACCTGTAGATAAGCTGTCTCATTTAGCAGTGGGAACTTTGTTTCATTTTACAGCTGAAGTTGGGATTTAAATATTCTACAGCAACAGATTTCAATTTTGTTGATATTTCCTAGCAGGTTGGGGCTCGGCACTGCTCCGGCTTGACAGCCTACCAGGAGGCCGACGACAACACCAAGACTGAGCTATCACAATTCTCACCCAGGTCGCTTTGCAACTAACCACAAGACTTCACCATTACCACAAGAAGACAGTGAGAAAGCCACAAGGTAACTCATCTTCTCTTTTATCTCTGACGACTTTTCATGCAAGTCCTACGCTTATGAAATTCTCGTAGCGTTCACCTGATGACAGCTCAGTACCTCACCACACATCCCCCTCGCTGTAAGCCAGGACCGTGTTGCTAAAGGTACGCAACAGATCAACCGCAAAATACAATTTTTTTCCCCAATCTATCTGCTTTCTGTTCAGCAAGTTCCAAGTTGGGCTATGTTTTAACGATTGCAAATTTATATCCATGAATTACTTCTGCCCTCTCTGAACCTTATGTTAAATTTTAAGTTGTTAAAGAAAGGGACTTGGAAGCTCCCAAAATTGTCAGGTTATCAAGTAAGCATTTGTCTTTTAATCCAGCCTGACAGCTCTTTGCCCCAAGTAGTATCCATGCTAAGAGGTAAGATACATCAATCTTGTTGTTTATAGGGGGCTCATGTTGTCTGAAGCGGGAATGGCAAACTCTAAAAGAACTAATGGTTTTCTTTATTCAGGTTAGACATAACAAATATGTCAGATACAGCAGTTAGTCTAGAAAAATACATTTAAAAAAATCTTCAGCAGACCATGCTCCCTGTAACAAATTCTTTCAAAACCAATTTTACAAATTATTCTACATTAATGTAAAAAGAAAATCTCAAATTTAGCATCATGGATTCCATCAAACATCTATCTGTCAAAACATGGAGTTTCACTATTTGTAGATGTTAGAATTCATAATACATTTTTCTAATGTATCCTGTACATATTAAATAACCTAAAAGGCTCCTCTTGTAGTGCATTAACAATTTAGCAAGCACACTCAGTATTTCTCCAGTACCATTTGCATTACAGTTATTTGCCCGCAAATGTAATTAACATCTAAAAGTGCACACAGTTAGGTTCCCCCTCCCTCCCCAAAACCTGTTTCCCTGCTGAAACCCAGACATCCACTGGAAACATTATGCTACTGTAGCTAACCTACCCATGATTAGAAATGTGCGACTAAAGTGTTCTTAAACTATACAGGAACTGAATTATGTACAAGAATCAAAAGCACAGCCTGTATTTACATCAAGAAACTTCTGCTACCACAGCATTATACCAAGAATTCAATACAGTGTTACACAGTTGGCATTTACTTAGGATTTTAGCTTTAAATCAGTATAACACAAAACTTAGCTCAGGAAACACCCTGAAAAATGAACATGTTTATTAAATATTACTTCTGTTATGCCACAATACGAATATCCATTGCTGGATATGCCTGCAATTCAGTGTTTGAAATAGTGTGCCGTTCTATAAAGCAACTAAGAAGTTCCAGAAAGGTTGCTGGGGAGAAAAAGGAAAGGAGAGAAAAGAAATAAAAAAGAAAGAAAAGGGGGGGAAGGAAAAAGGACAGCAGATATCAAGTGAGGAATTAGATTTAAATAAAATAAACCAAACTGTTAGCACAAGTTTAAGACAGCCACTGCATGCAGAAACCCTTTGGAAAAGCGTCGTACAGATCCGACTAGGTTGTAATACACAAACTTAAGATGTAACTCCACTGAATTTTGCCATACCAGTTGGCAGGACTTTTCCCTATCAAGTGGAAGAATTTTAAGATTAAATTCCAGATTATCCAGTTTGAGATTAATAGCTTTACTCTCCAAGAAATCCAGTGTATGAACCTATATTACATTTCTCCAATGCTACTTTAAAAAAGGCAAACTATAAACTTTTCAATTCACTTTTTACATTGAACTTTTCAAAGAAATCCAAAGTGTTGTCTTTAATTCGCATTAAAGTGGTCAAACATTTCTCCTGTTTCTCCCCTCCCCAAAAGTGCAAAAAAGTTGCTGCTTGGTCCACAAACATAACACATCATGTACAGCGAGATTTTCCTTCTGATGGGAGTACTGCTGCCAACCCATCGCTTCCAGTTTCTACTTCAAGAAAAATGTCAGCGTCCAAAGATGGAATTCAATTCCAGTAGAATTAATTCTACAATCTGATTCTGGTATACTGTGTGGACTGCTATGTTACCAGTCTCTTTTTCTGGTTTTAATAGGGTTGGACCAAAAACTATTGCTACACTTTGATAGGTCATTCGGTTCTTTTCTCCGTTTTCTACAACTCTGAAAGAGAAAAAGAAATACATAAAACCAGACTTATCAGTGTTAGAGGAATAGGATGATGGGAAAAAGACACAGTCCAAAGCAAATGACTAGTCACTGTATTTATTTCACGAGTAGTTGTTATTAGGACATACAACTGCTGTGGTTCCCCTCTCTACAGAGAAGTTTTGTTTTCAAATGCTATTCCTGATCCTCTCACAATCCCTCGAACATAAGGACTTGGCAGTAAACATCACAACTATGACACATACTGTCTAAAGTCTGTTTGGTGCTCTGCAAGCTTGTATAAATACAGACTGATAGACCATTTTCATCAAGTCCAATTTATGCCAGAAAAATGCAGTGGAAAAGTCACCTAGTATTTTTAACAGGATTATTTAGCTTTAAGGGAGGATCAGCAATACAAAGCCTTTCCTTCTACCAGCCACTTACCTCTTCAGGTGCCTAAAGAGTACCTGCATAGTGTCCTGATTTGGTTTTGGCAACTGTTTGATTAAATCTTTAACAGCATGGACACGCTGCCTTGGTTCTTGTTCTGCAAAAGGATGAGGTGTCGAAACAAACACAAAATCAGTATTTTTGTTTAAAACTTTAGGATAAAATTTAACAGGCTGCGAATAAAAGCGAATGTTTTGCAGTGTTAATATGAGAGAAAACGCTGCCACCTCCTGGCCGGGCGTGCAGTACTGCCAGGCAGTTCCAGATAAGCCCTGCCTTGCTAACCTTCATTGCCAAAACTTTCTTTCCACTGTCCAAAATAATTAGAAGAACTGCACATATTGAGGAGAACTTATACAAAAAGCACATACATGTTTTCCAGACTTACTAATTGCATTGACGAAGTCATTGAAGTGATTATAAGTGAACAGCGGCTCTGGTAATTCTCTGAAAAACATCTTTAGAGCTCCCGTGATGACATGTATATCTTCCCATTTACTGTCATTCAAGTCTAGTTTTTCATCTGAAAGAAAAAAAAATAATTAATAACTTAACTATAAAAGCTTGGTTTAAAAAAAAAAAAAAAAAAGCAAACCACAACAAAACCCCACACTTAACTACTCTTCTGTACTTATTGGTTTTAGAGCAGTGAAGACTCTTACTCCACTTCAGCCCGTTCCAGGCTGGGATACAGCGCTGCAGCAGTGTAAAGGGGAACACAAAAACTCAATCATTACAGAGAGGGATGGCCAAATCTGCACTACGTGCAGCTCCCCTACACCAAGGCATTTTCCAGAGAGGAAGAGGAGCTGCTGACATACCAAGCATTTACTGTTAGACCCTGTCAATCAAGAAATGAGGTCAGACTGTAGATGGGCTGCTGTCCTCTTCCCAGTTGCAAGCTGCCTACTGATTCCAACTCCACAAAATACCAGGATATAGCCACATGAAAAGGTTTTATACACACAGTAAGGCTAGGAGGAGCTGAGCACCCCCATACTAAAAGGCAGTAGCAAATCTTGCTAAAAAGCATTACCTTAGCACTTTTAAGCATATTAAGCTTCCACTAGCATTATTGTTTGTCCATAAGGTATGAAGTTATTTTGTTTGAAATCATTTCCCTGCCTCCAAATTCTATAGAACTATGTTCTAGCAATGCCTCTATGCTTCACATTAGACCAAACATCCAGGATGTTAGGTTTTTCAAATGACGTGTGTTACACACTAAATTCTGTAATTTTGAAGTAATTTTACTTTGAAGATGACAATCATCATGAAATACTGCAGTTATACATTAAGAATTTTTTTCCTGAGCCTTCTATGAACTTCAGCAATCTGAAAACACATGCAGTTGTAACACAGTTGAAGGAAGCTTACCATGATTGACTGCAAATCTTAGCTTCTGTATCACTGCAAGATTGCCACTAACTCTGTATAAGCCGTCAACATCTAATCCTAAAACAAAGGGATAAATCCATTTTAATACCTTACACATATATGAATTCTGAAATCGTTAGGCTGCTGCTTTGTAGGTCTACTCAGCAAAATTAAAACCAAAGGAAACCCACCTTGTAACAAAGAACATTTAGTTTAACATAAAAAGTTCAACTAGCTTTTTTGATGGGCAGGGCACATCAGATAAGGTTTAGTTTGCTGACCCACGTTTGATAGCATCACCTCAAAGCAATCTCTAAAACTTCCTATGCAGTAGAACAGTAGTAATGAGGCAACAGCTCCAAGATTCCCCAATAAGACCAGGTGTCTTGTTTAAGATGCTCTTGGTGGGTGGGCAGGGAATATATGGGAGTCCAACATGCAAGAACCAAGTATTTTGTGGATGTTCAATCTTTTAATGTATGGTTAAGAAAAATCAAATCAGGTCATGCACAGAGAGCATCTCAAAGTTGTCAAGTGAGCGGGTTTGGATGAAGAAGGAATGATGTGCATGCACACTCATCACTACCCATCAGCCTGCAAAACTAAAATGGGTAGCCCTTGGTTTTACATTATTGCACACTCAACCAGAAAAGAAAACTGTGTGTCTGTGGTTGCTACTGCAGTTACTCAGAAGTGATTAGGAGGTAAAGAATTTAACTGAAACGCCACTTGAGTACAGCATGTGAGTCAGTGCCACTGAGAGGGTGTGTTGCCAGAGTACCTGCAAGTCCCTGTAGCTCCTCAAGGAGTTGTCTGATGCAAGACAGCACAGTTACCAGCACCATCTGACATATCCCTTTTCCCCATAATCCACTAGTCATTCCTTTATAGAAAGAACTGATTTGAAGTGTATTGGCAGTAGGAAGAAGAGTTGGAGAAGTGGGGGGGAAAAAAAGCTGTTCATTTCTGTCAGTTTCCCCTCAGGTATTTAAAAAAGCAAAACTTCACCACTATCTTCACTGCAGTCCTGTCTTTAAAATAAAAAAGAAATAAAAAAAAAAGAACAAAGCAAAATAACCCCTTTCTCAAACTGCAGAACACACACAGAATAAAGTCTGCTGTTAGAAGGTGGCAGTTTGTCAAACTGGAGTAAGGCAATGGAAGCAGTTATTTTTCCCCTCCCAGGCCCTAAGATAGCAGCATTGAGAAAGAGGACTACAGGCTGCAACAAACTCCTGAATGAAGGTCCCATGGAAGATGCCTTAAAATTCACATGTAGTATTCCCCTGTAACACTTACCCTGATTCTCAAGAGAATGTTCTCAGATTAACAGACTGGTATATATTTGAATGATGGTTATGGAGATTGCATAATCCCCTCTCAGTCATCTTTTCCAAGAGATAGGGCAATGACAGCAGCAAGAAACAAGCAAGAAAACCAGCACAGACTAGAGCCAAGTCAGAGTCACAACCAATGTATTTTAACAAAAACGTGAAAGTGTTCTTTACATCAGACAACCCAGAATGTCACATGTAGTTTTCAAACATATAATTTTCTCAGTTATTAGATAGGAGAGACTGATTTTCAATGAAAGCAAAGATTGAGTCAATACGTGGACACTGATAATCTCCAGAATTGCGTAAAACTGCATATAGTAATCGGTGTAACTGGCTGAAGGGCATCAGACCGACAGACTTGTCTTCCGGCAGTCAACCCATATACAGAGCAGGAACACAACTTTTTCCTAGAAGTTTGTTTCAAGGAAGTTTTAATATAAATGATTGTTAGCACACTTAAACCTTCTAAAAATGAATGGTTGCATTTTGACAGTCTCTCTCTTGTCATCTGAAAAAAACCCAACTTGATGGGCTGAGCTCTTCTATTACTACTTGCAATCCCCTGCTGCCAGGAGGCTTGTCCTGCCCTCTCCTCAGCTTGAAATACACCGAAGCAGAACAATTTCTCAGATAAGATATTCTCCCCTCCCCCCATTTTGGACCCCACCTACCTTCCCACTCTTGAAAACCCATTGCTAACTACAGGTACAAGTTTCAGATTATTTCTCCCAAATAAGTCTACAGCATTTTAAGGATTAAAACGTTCAAAATTAGATAGTGTGGTGAGCAAGAGAGATTCAGAAACAAAAAACTTCAACCATACCATGTTCCTCAACATGCTCAATGCACAGCTTGACGAACTTTGGCACCGTGCTGTTTTCTCTTTGACACAAGCTGGTGAGATTGGAACCAAACACTTGATCTGGAACCAAGTAAAGAGACTGATTTACAGTGGAACAGGACTCAAGTGACAGAACTAGTTCAGGTTAAAACAAGCCTCTACAAAGGGCAAGGACTACTGGATACAATTGTTGCAGTATTACGAGTGAAAATAAGGAAGTTTTGAAAAGAACTCGCAGCAGCTCCCAGCAAGAAAAAGCTCCCAGTAAGAGTGAGCGTCAGCTGTTACACAAATGTGAGTCTCTGAGTAAGGAACTTTTGCTACTGAAATAATTTTAACCCATCAGGAGATATTTGTAAGAGTCACATAGTCATTACTGTAATGAGAAATTTAATGGCTTCAAATGTCCTGGTACATGCCACTCCTGTTGTGAATTCAAAATACATTTTCTGTCATCTTTGTTAAAAATCTGAACAGAGATAATAAACTTCAAACGAAGTGAAAGCTTTTAGCATTGCTTGGGAAAAAACCCTGTAAAATTTCATCTTTCGTTGCACCTACTGTTTAACCCAGTATTACATATTAATTTAGAGTATTTAACTTCTAACATTTTTAAGTTCTGACATGGATTTGTAAGTGACAGACCTTTACATCACAGAGCTCTGAATAGATGCAAGTGTGACTATGCATAGGCAAACTGGCTGCAAGGTTGGAATCTAAATTCAGGTATTTATGGGCAAAGGTAATTTTCAGTCCTGTTTTAAAAACTACCCAATCAATGGGGAGTGTTTTCTATCATAAACTGGAGCAAAAGTGAAAATCAGCTTGGCCAGAGAACAGATTCTTGCAATGTCTCAGTGTATTTCAGCAACACGTTAGCTCCTCTTGTTCAGGTTATCACAAAAATCTCAGACCATTTTCTGTGGTTTTCATCAAAGATGCCCAAATAACAGATGGCTTCCCCTGTTCAGATGCATGAAACTGAAATAGGGTCTTGAGATAGAAAGGCAAAGTTCGCACTTTTAAAGGGAAGAAAGGGTTGGTTTTGTTTTTGTTTTTTTCCTTTAAATCTGTTAAATAAGGTAGGTAAGTGGCCATCTTCGCAGTATCTAGTAGACCTTACTTCAGAGCTTATGCAAGTGGGAAACTCCTCTTGCATTTGCATCGTGCATAGCATCTAGCCCATTTTTCACGTTTAGTAATTTGAGTAGATTCATTAACAACACTTGCATCTGACTACTGCTTTGGGAAATCCAAACAGCACACCAAACCGATTATACAGTATAAAAACTGGCATATTATGGTATTATTAGTTGTACGCATAGAAGGCCGGTGACCCAAAACACCTCAGTCCTGCTGTTGCACTCACGCAGCCAGCTGTATAAGCAGAATCAGTAGCAAGGGATTGAAAGAGCCCACACAATAGAAAGCCAGGCTAGCATGCAGCTGCAGCAGGTAAAGCAATGCAGATTAGGTAGCACAAGAAAATCCTAGCATGGAACAAGCTGATTTGTTACAATTACCTTTGACTTTAATAATTTCCATGTATACAGGAATCACATTTTTTCCTCTCAAAGTAACTTTTGTCATTTTGTTTTTCCATATAACAAAACTAGCACAGTTACTTCTCTGCTTAGTGCATGCTGTTTTAAATGTTTGCCTTTTTTTTTCCCCCCCCTAGAACTTTTCATTATTTTTTTCTGCTCATACTGGGTTTGCCAAGTTTTCCCGTTTACTAAGCTTGTTCTGTAGCAGCCACAAAAGTACACTGGGCTTTTAAATAAAGACTTCTGTATTTTTTATTCATATGGTACATGTAAAAATGTACAGCACAGATCCAACTTTTAAAATTTACACCATGCTTTTAAATAAAAACAAACTCTTCATTCCTTAATGTCTTTATTAAAAATCCAATCATCAGCACGCATGTGTACAAATTAAACTTGGCTTAGCATTCACTGTCAGAAGTTACGTCACTGAGTCATGACATGAATACTAAGCTGTAAAGCAGAGCAAAACGTCAAAGTCTGGGAATAAAGCCTCTCTATCCCCAACAAAAATTCCATAATTTACAGTTAAATTATATTTGCAGATACACAAATCTATCAAACGCCACATGCAACAGAAGCACACCTGTTAAAGTATGTAGTTAGGCAAATCACAGTAGGGTTTGGTCTGATTTTGCCTACCCATATGCTATTTAGACCCTAGTAGAGCACCACCTACAAGTCCTGCTAAAGCATACAAATAAATAAATAAATGAAGTTTTACAGTGAGTACCAAATCAATAATTTACACAAACACATTAACTTAAACCTGTTCTCTCAAAGTTTCTATAAGTCTGACAAATGGAAATCAATTCTTTCGTAAGTTTGATTCAAGAGTATCGGTAAGACTCATTGGTTTTGAAACAATTAAAAACTTATACATTCAAAAGAGGTTAGGGGAAAAAAGATGTTGAAGTTAAGATTCCATCAGCCTTATCCCAGATTGCCTAAATATTTCATTTCTTATGAGATGGCACATGATTGTCTGGTTCCACTCGGACTAAAACACCCTTGTGAAACAGATGAGCACATGCATTCAGCTTTACACCCAAAGGACTTTTCTCTCCCTTGTATGCACAAATGATTATCAGCTATCCGACGTTTCCAGCTCAGAAGAGCAGACCGAATGGACTCTCAGCTAAGAAGCACTCCAAGTCCAAACAGGCCTCTGGGCCCTTGATTTTCACCGCCGTTTTGCCAGTAACGAGCTGAAGGAGAGGACATCCCCCATAAAGTTTAGTGGCTAATAGCAGTGCTCAGAATGACAATCAATCACCAGTTCCACTACACATCCAAGACTTTTGTCAAACCAGCTATATACACATGTTTTACTTTAAAACTAGACCATTTCAACCCCATTTTACACATGAACTACTAAATTCAGCTTTTCAAATTATTTCCTTTGTTAAAAAGGTTCATTTACCCTTAATGTAGCCTTTTTCACGGACAGCTTGTAATGTAGGGCGCCGTGTAAGAAATTTCTTGAGCTTCGTTTTGGTCTTTTTCTGATCTGTGGAATCTATATTGCTAGGTGCTTTCACTGCTGGAAAAGAGAAATGCATTTCACATGAATATCCAAAGAACCAGTACTGCACTTACCTGCCAAGGAACAAACATAAAAAAAAAAAGCTCAAAACCACATTAAAAGCCTATTCAAATTTGCCATGCATCAACATTTTTTTCCTTAACTTTCTGGAACTCCTTGTAAATAACATCCATTTTTCAAGCCACCAAGAGACAACACTGTCACAAAATAACTTGTAAAACCAAGCACTGCCTGTGAAGCTAACTAAATGGTAGCCTACATATGGAATTGATGTGGAACTCTTAAAAATATAGCTATGTTTGAAAACCCATCCTGCCTTTCATTAACTATTTTAAAAGAAATAAATACTTACATGTAATTTGCAAGAAAGTAAGTAAAAGATAGAAAATAGTCTGCCTGATTAATATATTTCTGTGCATAGGAAGAAATTTCCGCAGCTAAAAGAAATTTAGTTCTAAAATTCTGAAGGTAGAAATATGTTTAGTTTCTCTAAATGAGCCAATATAGCATCATTAGTAACTTAGCAAAATTACAGTTCAAGTTAATAGTGCTAATATTTACAGATGCTGTACCACAGACAAAAACCAAGTAAAACAGTTCTAATCAGTTTTGAACATATAAAATGACAAAAGAATTCTTATTCAAAACCATTTCTTCTTTACATTTGACAACACCTTGAAAATAATCCATTTCACCACTGCCTGTTTATCCTATTATTCATGTGTCATACAGCAGGAGCTAGAGGCATTTGATATTTTTTCTTTTTTTTTTTTGAAGTATGATTAATAAAACATGGAAGAAAATCTACTAGCTGGCACCAAGACGTAGAATGAACTATATAAAAGCCTGCTTCCAAAGTTGAACAGTTTCATTTCTAGCTGTCCTTTTTAGTTCTTCTCTATTTATAATACTGAAGATGCAAAAAATAAAAATTTCCATTAATTGATTTTTAGCAATGTCAAATTTTCAACTCACAACGAAGTTTCTTAGAGTCTTTATTCTCTTTCTCTTTTTCTTTGTCTTGTTTTTCCACCCCAGGGGAATCTGGTACTTCATCTTCTAATGCTTCATCAGATTCTGCTACCTATTAGATTTAAGATATACAGTGATCAGTTTGCCAATTCATAGAATATAGCATTAACAAACACATTTCCAGTAGACAGAATATACATTTTTTCCCTATAATAATATTCAGTTGGTTCTTTCCTGAACTCTAGATGCTAAAAATATCTTCAGAGATGATACCATTCTCAAGAGCAGAGTGAATAACTTTGAGAAACACAATTTGATCCTAAGACCCAGTAAAAAAAGTTTGGCTGGACACTGAACAAAGTACAACCAGCCTTTCATGGTAACACTTCATCACATCAACCAATAAACAATAGAAGAACGGTGGGTTTTTTCAAGTGCAGTAGACAAACATCAGGTATTTTGTGGTCTGCTACAGAAGCATCTGTTTGATAGTCTAAAAAAACATTTCTAGAGCATTTACCCTATTTCTGATCTCTGTAATTAAAATTTTCTTAATAGAAAACAGAACTACCGTTGGAAAATTTCACCACTGTCAAAACATACACTGAATTCACTCTGAAAAAGTAAATATACCAGCACCTAAAATTCTTGCCCTGTGTTATTGCTCTCAGCATATCCTCACTAAACACAGGTAACTGAAAACGTAGATCATGTTGCAGTGTGGAGGCAGACACCAGAGTCTGTTAAACTGCCCACCTGCAACCTCATGCCTATGCTACATGTATGACTGCAGACATACCACAAAATAGGAAAAGAAACTTCCTCTGGTCTCAGTGCAATGTAGTCTCTTCTAAAACCACCTACCACTTACTTCTATTATGGAGAACTTGACTTCTACACAGTTACAAAAATCTGACTACAGTGTCTTTTGTTACAAGGAAGGGCATTTTAAAAATAAGGCAAGATTGTGTACTCCAGAGCACTGAATGAGCAGAAACATGATTTCATTGACTAAGTTGCACTTCAACTTGAAGAGTAGATATTATCTTTGAACACCCTCATTCCTTGTTGCTTTTCAAAAGCTTTGGATAGCCTTTTTACACATCAAAGATTAACTGGACAGTTGAATATATCGATGTCCCTGCTAAGGGTCGCTCCAGATAGCTATTCCTCTTGTACAGCATATTGGCCACAACAGCAGCCTGAAAGAGCAGAGATCAGAATCTAATTTGTACCTGCTTTTGAGGAAGATCTTGTCACACTAGAACTAGCACCTGTGTCCTGGGAAAGAGATTCACAGCTACTATTACCATAAAGTTCCCAAAATCAAAAGCTTGCTTCAGATCTGATGGAGTTTTGTACCTAATGCTTCAGTGCTCCAAATTATCAAGTAGTCTAGTAATGTACTTTTTGAACTTTTCCCTTGTAATCTTAGGTCTCTTGGCTACCAGCTTCCCGCAGTAAAACATCACCATTTCCTCCAGAGTGCTGATAAACTCTCCCTGTTCCACCATTCACTTAAATTTAACATGTAATACCTCCCTCATCTCAGCATCTTTCAGCCATTCCACTTTTGTTTATATTTAAGCAGGGAAGAAGTGGTCCCAGCTGCGGTACACAGGGCAGACAGGAGAAGGGTATCACTGAGTGACTGCCTTGTCTGGTTCAAGGTGTTTTTATACCAGCAGAGAGCAGAAGATAAGGAACCTAAACCATGAGCACTCAGAAAGAAACTCAACCATCCATATTAGCCAACTGTTTTTCCACTCAAACACCCATATGTGGAAAACACTATCAGAACTGAGAGAAATGAAGACCACTATCTGACATCGAAAGCAAAATAAATGTAGCTTATGGGCAGCAGCCAGGACTGTAACTATAGACATTAAGAATACACATTAAGTCAATTCATTATGAGAGGAGTATTCTCTCAAAGATCTCCTCCAACTTCTGAATTCAAAGATGATAAATCTTATTTGGTAATATCAAGACCAAACATTTGATTACTCTTCTGTTGATTAAATAGTTGGCATTATGCTGTCTAGTAAGAAGAGATAACACAGTATTTTGCCAGGGCTTCAAATTTGCATGTTTGTGCAGCTTTGTTAAGTGAATAGCAGTATCAAATGCTGATTAATGTATGTCATGAAGCACTGCCTTGGTCGTCCTCCCCTCTTCACTCCCTCTCTGTCAGAACCTTTCAGGTCACCGAGACAGAACAAGTATTTGGCCACAGAAGGAAGCTCATTTCTGCCCTGGATGTCAGCCCACATCTGGTTTTTAATCCAGTGATGACCCTTCTTCCTTTGCCACTATTAATTATATTTCACATGTCACCATCAGGAACTGCCATATCCTCAAACTCCTGCCCATGCTCAAAAAAAATCAGGAAATGAAGATGTACATGAAGCACTAGGAGTCGTTACATCAATTATTTTACTAAACAACATTACCTTGAAAATAGAGTCTTCATGATTCAAAGACATACCTGATTGTTGATGGTATAGTTAAGAACTTTATACCATTCATTAATAAAGCTGTCATTATCAGATTGAATTAAGAGCTCAGTTCCTTGGCGGGTTTTAAGCTTTAAAGAAATAAAACCAGATATCATCAGAATTGATACACACACTAGAATTCAAAAGTGAAAATATCTAAATCTAGTTAAACTTCTCCCTGGCATAATTTTTAGATACTACATAGCCACTCAAGAACACTTACCAGTGAAAACAGTAAATAACAGTCTGCTTAAAGTTTAAAAGCACAGACATATTAAAAATGGACCTTTCTTGCAGGTATTAAGATACATCTACATTTGAGCAGGAAGAAATGTAGAAAACTCAAAGTTTTTGATTTTAAGTTTAAACAAAGTTTAAGTCATTAATTACAATACACATAATTCTGCATTTAAATAAAATAATTCACCTCAATAACATTCTTTTTGCTGGATTTGTCCTTTGAGGCCCAGTCAATCAATGCCCCTTTGAGATCCACTGTAAATTCTGGCTTGGACTGATTGACACCAAACTTCTGGAAAAAAAGGAACAATGATGATAAACTTGAAAACAAAGAAGGAAACTCCTAACAGGTACACAGTCTTACGTAACATACATTATTTACGGTCTATACAGCTTAACCCAAATACAGTGCTTTGCCACAGAAATCAACAGGCATGATACCAGGAAAACAAAAACCAAACAACTCCCCACACACACAAAACGCTCTAGAAGCATGCCTACTAAAAGCTCTTAGAATTCCATAACTTTAAATGCCAACGAGATTCCAACAGGGTTTTTTCCTATCACAAGTGGTAGAAGTCCATACAGTATTTGATTGTAGCTTGAGTTTACTCAAGATAGTCCCAAACTTTAAACAGAATTGGCTGATAACTAACTGGGAAGGGAAAAAACAAACAAACAAACAACAAAAAAACCCAACAACAACAACAAAAAAACCCAAAACAACAAAAACACAACCAACCACCAAAGAAAACCCCCTCAAAACATTCTGGCAGTTTATCAATGGATGTTTATAAAACAAAAAAATTAAACCAGAAATAGTAGCTTTGCTAGATAGGATTCACATCCTTCCTGCACTGGAAAAGCACTTGCAGTTTTTACATTTTTGTAATATATCTGTTTCCAACAATGCTTGTCACATTGTTTTATATTTTTCTGTAGTGCTTCTATTGCAATACTGGAGCTTATCCTGGCAAGTAAACAGAACTTTATCTCACTGTCTGGCTACTAAACAAACAGTAAATAACCAAAGTGATAAAAAAAAGCATTTAACCCACAAGTAACCCTTCAAACAATTTGGAGGAAAACATCAGGGAGCTATTTTTACCTACTACTTTTACAGTCATACTAGGTATCAATTTATTTTTTTTTAAATAAAGTACTTTTACTAAGGTTTCAACCTATACCACGTGGCTTTGAAATATTCCTCGAGGAAACAAATTCACTGACCCATACAAACAAAAAGCTCTAATTGTGAGTAAAATAATTAAAACACAGAACAGGGAAAGCTCTAAGTCGCTTGGTTGTAGCACAGAAATTTAATGCTGTAGTTCTAAGGGAAGCTAGCAGCATCTGATCCATCAGAAAGGTTCTTTTCTATTTCGTTAAAAAGTCTTTGATGTGTGAATTCTGTTGGTGTGACATCTCTGGGGAACGCAAGCCCCAGGACAAGCTCCTTGCTGCGAAGACAAGTTTCCAGCCTGTGTAAGAACAACCATAACCAAGGGGAGAAAAAACAGTTCAGAAAACAGAACTAGTCTGCTGCTTCTGATTAAATTCCCAGCATGGATGTTAATTAATGCTAATTGTGTTTTAGAAAGGCTGTTTACCGCTGGAAAATCTCCCGCCTTGAGTGCTAAGGGCAATTAAGTGTTGAATGGAAAGCAGCATCTCAACTTCTTTATTTTACCTGTGAAGTAGCAGAATAGGGGAATATTTCTGATTTACCCAATGCCAACGGGGGCGGGGAAGAAAAGAGTTTTTGCTTTCTGACTTAATTCTCAGATACTTCATCCTAGAACACTTATCAATTACAGCAGAGCTGTTGAGAGAGGCCCAGCTCAGCCGTGGAGCCCACAGGAACAACCTCTGGGTCATTACGGCTCTTGCAGCTGCCCATTTAAGGGAGATTGACATAAGTGCTTCACCTACGACCAAGGTGCTCCAGCCACACACGTCCTGACAGCCTAGATAAATCTTGCTGCGTGCTGGAAAAAAACAAACGAATTGACAGAGTCTGGCACTGGAGACAGCAAACTAGTGTCAAAGTCCTCTGCGGGATCAGGGGAATTTGCTAAAAGCACCACCCAGATGATGCTGAGAAGCCCAGGAGAAGGCAACACCACCAAAAAAAAAAAGTAATGTAACAGTCACTGCTGTTTTGACCAAGAGGAAAGCCCTCCAATACATCAGCTTGCTGAACTCCCCACCTGACAGATCGCAGTACTACCCATCTTTTTGGCCTGACTCCCTTCAGCATTTCAGAGAAGCACAGAACAAACCAAAGACTAGAAGCCAAATTTCTCAGAGGGGAAAAAAGAAGCCTTCCCCTGCTCCTTCACACCAGCAGTGCCCAAACTGTTGCATGAGATCCAAAGATGGGGAAACTCATGCAAATAATCCAGCCTCTCTGCAAAGCTCCTCCAATATACCAACATAGTATATACTCATCACAAACTTAATTTCTATATTCAAGGAAATTTGAAGTTTAGCATGCAGAGTCCCCTATGAGCTTTCCTGACAAGGTTCTTTTTTGCTCCTGGGCGTATGAAAATGAGATGTCAGCTGCCACTTCCCTGCTTGAAAGCCTTCAGGAGCAAGTTCTGTACAGGGCTGCTCAGATGCTCTTCATACCAAGATTAGCTAAAGGCAATCGAACCCTCCTGAAGCAAGCAGGTTTTGTTGAGAGCAGTGAAAAGAAAACCTTTTCCTTTAGCATCTGCTGCCACCTAGACATAAAGTCTGCTTTCTCAAAACAGAGTGTGCTACCAAGTCAGAACTAGTCAGGATAAATTCAGCTCCTACTGATCAGACATCTTACTCTTACTGGATTTCTCTTTTGCGCTGTCTGGGAAGTTTGGAAAGGGCAGCAGTGCGAGATAGAAAGAGGGAGAGGTCTATACGTGGTGCTGCCAGCTGTCCTAGATACAAAGTTGTCCTACAGTCACTTCTGACAGCTTTTTCTAGACAAAAAGTGTAGTCTTGGGATGTGCTTATCCTAGTTATATGGCAGAGATAAATTCTACTTTTTGGAAAGAACAGGGGTTTGGGTTTTCTGCTTTAGACATAGCAGATGCCGTGTAGCTTAAGGATTGCCTTGAAGATGTGTGCTGGCATCAATAAATAAGCAGCTGTTTCAATCTTTTCAAGAGTTTTCTTCAAGTCCTGGAAGCCTCCACGGGTCAAGTCACACAGTCTGTGTTGCGATATATTCCAGCATTCTTTGGAAACAGAACCAGATGTCATTTATGGGAAGACTCTGGACATACAAGTGACACCTGCCATTCCTGTAATTCTGTTTCTAGAGTTGGGTGGAACGTTTTAATTCCAAATCCTCCTCACCCATAGATGGGCTGCAGAAATAGAACTGAGGAGACAGATGCTCCTTTGTGGCTGGCAAGGGAGCTTCAGAACTTCTGGCTTTAACAGAAGAAAAAAAGAAAAATATAAAGATATTCCTTATCGTCATAGCGAAATAATGGAAGTTTGTTGAAACCAGACTCTGGTAGGAGTATTTGCATTCCAAATAGTTTTCATGACAGTCATCTGAGCTCCATCTAATCAGCTGTGCAATACTGGTGAACTGTAGTAATGTACATATAACATCCTTGGCTAAAAACACTGTGGTGTAATACAGTAAACGAGAGTTTGCCCAGATGAACCTTAAAGAACATTAATTTCCTTGATGTTTAAGAAGTTTACCCACTTTTGGTTTACCACCACTGTACTTGACAGTGAGGACATGCACCTACTAAAGAAGGCCGACAGATGAATCCTTCTAAGCAGTTACCATTTGCTGTGATTTATGAACATTGCTAAAAATTCAGCAACAGCTATTATAACTTATTCACACCAAAAGTTGAGACACCTTCTTTCAACAGTTGAAAATTTAAATTTCTGTGATAAGACATAAGTAAAAAAAAAAAAGAAATAAAAAAAAAAAATCCAGATTTCCTTATAGAAAGTGGCATTTTAAAGGATACCAAACTGCAAACAAATTATCTGTTCCAGGCTTCCACATAGATAGCAATGAATTTGACAGACAAAGAAAAGGCAGTTGCCAAATTCTTAGCACAAGATTAATTGAATAAGCCTACAAGTTACTCCCCCCTACAGAAAAGTAAAAAATTAAGGTACTGGTCATCAAAATGGTCATTCTAGAAGTCTTGGGAATCTTAACTCAAAACATACATCTCTCCACTCTTCTGGAAATACAAGCCAAGATACCAAAATAGCTTTAAACATCACCACACTTCCAAATCCTCAAGAAGTCAAATTATTGAAACATTGCTTTTAACGTCTTCAGCATATGATTTTTTCCATTAAAGCTTTAGTTTGATTCTAGTAAGAGTGCTGAGAAAGTGATATTAAAAACTAGTTATACAGCCAGTCAAGCCTGTTTGTTTCTAACACTAGTATCATTATCTAAATTCCTCCTCATCCACCTTGACCAAAAAGCTACCACATTAACTACCAACAATTTATCAGTTTCTGATAAGCAGCACTTCTGTTTGGCATCTACACTTCAAAACATGACTAACTACAGATGCTTAATTATATACAAGAATCCTACAAATTTGCATCAGTTTTCTGTACGTGGCATATAGCCAGAACATCCCTGAGCTCTTTTCTTTTCAGCTTTTTATGTGTAACATTTACATTTTTTGGTATTCCAATTATTGCTAGAATTAAGCAGCAACATGTACATCATTGTATCAAAGGCATCATAGGCACTTTGCAAACGTTGTTTTAGTTGTTTTAGAAAGAATTAGACACGAAATATCTGTTAAATAACTGACCATGTCATGCTGTTTATTAGTTAAGATACTAGTAGGAGAATTTGGGATTATAATTCTGGCACTGATGAATCAGATCCTTTTTCTACTTTGCTCAATTAGAACAATTACAGAATTATTGCAATACACTTGTGTTAATTTGCACCTTGGATAGCTTTCAGAAAACAGCAAACGGGATACACAAGGTGTTATATGAAGTGACAAAACTTAAACGTTGGAAAAATCCAAATTTACTTTCAAGATTAGTGGCCTTACAGTGACAAGAGGCATGCAACAAGAACACATACAGTGATAGCTGAAACTTGGTCAGAGTTTACATAGGTGACAGCAGGTCGACGACTGAGAGCATTTTTCCAAGAAGAAAGCAGCGAGAGCAAGAGCTCAGGAATTGAGCCCCCTTGGCAAAATGACTTGATGAGAAAAAGGAAGAAAAGTGATGAAGTCACAAAACAATGCACCAAAAAAAAAAAAAGATATGATTATATCAATCACTAGACGACTCGAACGCTAAACAAATATTCTCATAAAAATGAAGTGTAATTCTTATCATATGTCAAACTGTTAGACTTGACTTCACCTTATTAAAATACTGACACAGATCAAAATTTGAGATGAGGTGGAATTTTTAACACCTCCAAAAATTTCCTACACAGTGAGCAAAAAGAGTGTGTGCTGAATATTTAATTACATATTTAGAAAGCTAACTGCAAGTATGCAGGCATACAAAGTCCTTGAACAAGATTCTCCCTTAACACTTCCAGCTTCACTTTATTCTGTTCATACAGTTGATATTTACTTTGCTGACCCTACTCAAATACTTGACAGTACACATACCTGACAGTGTTGCACAGAAATATTGTGACTATGATACTTTTGCTCCACTTAAATTATCAAAAGACTTTATGCTTTCCCCCCTCACGGCCCCTCAATGCCCAAGTGACTCTCTTGGGAAGGTGTAACACAACTGACACTGGTATCCCTAAGCAATAAGCAGAGTTGCCTGATTATCTTGTATGGATAATTCATTTGGGCACACATTGATTCCTAACAGTATCACACATTCATAAACAGTATCTTAGTTTAGCACTGTGTGTTTTAGTGATATCAACATGAAGTTAAAATAATGGTGTTTTTTTTTATCTACAGCTACATTTGGATTATGAGTATTAGTAGCTGTAATCAAGTTTTTGGAACTTGGTTAGTTACTCAGGCAAAATGTTTTACTTTCAAAACATGCATATTTATACCTATAAAACTAAAGTACTTTTTGGATCCTTAGCTATAAAAGTAAATTGCAGAAGTCACCAAGTCCAATTCCTGCCAGACAACATAATTTACCTTATCTCATGCCTTTTATTCTTTACTTTTTCCTACCCTGCTTTTTCCCTTCTGCTTGACCATCTTGCCCAACTTTACTCTTTCCATTCTCTTCTACCCCAAATGTTGTTTTTTTTATCCATCCTCACCCAATTTTTTTTTTTCCAACCACCCCTTCTACAGCAACAGAAGGGCAGGAAAAAAAAAAAAAAAGAAAAAAGTGTTTACAGCTCTGAAATTAACTCATTGCTTTAGAAAAGAATTGTCAACACCAATTCACTACCTAAAAAGAAGCACAACAGGAGAAAGTGAGCCAAGTAAAAAGATCAGCAAAACACAGCAACATAGCATATATAGCTCTAAGAAGCAATTTTGCTGGAATTTGCATAATACACTGGAATAAGGAATAACTAAAGAGAGGTCAGATTTGGTATTATAGGAGATCCACACAGTTTAAAGTCAGACCTCCAAAAGTAGGTAAGTAAGCCATAGATAAAAACCATTTCTATACCTATTAATGTAGGAATGCAGATGGCTAAATATAGCTGATTTAATTATAGTGCCATTAAACTACAGGTGATATAAAAATTGAATAATCATCATCTTCAGTGTGATGCTTCTCTTTAGGTCTTCACCAGACATCAGAATAGATGCAAATACTTGTCATGCACTATGTTGGTACAAAACAAAATAGGGAATCTAGCAAGGCAAAGACTAAATGATAAGACAACGATACCACGATTCAAACAGTCCAACGCAACAAGTGTCAGACTATTTTCTTTATTAGATGTATTACACCCAAAGCTACCTGGAGTTTATGAAAAATATCCAAAACAAACTGTTCAGACAAACATATTAGTAAGGAACACAAATATTTGGCCTGGAGCAAAATGTTCAAGCTTGCAGGGCACCTGAATATCTACGTTTCTTATCAAATTTAAAAATCTTTCTGAAACGTAATGAAGTACAAATGTTTTTCTTCTCATTCTACATCATAATTGTTACATTAAACTATTTTCCTGCTAACTTACACACATTTTTTTTTTAAATTACATATGCATGTCAGTATTTAAGCCCTACAAATAAGACAGCTTTGATTTATTGTGCTTGACGTGATTAACACTTAAAGGGGGATGGGGTTTGTTCCTGAGCTTACCCAGCCAGTTCCACTTCCTTGGGTTTTAGTGAACAGCAGTGATGAACCTTGTAACACTGCCCATGATGACATCCAGTTCTTTCTGTAAATATTTGTAAACAAACGTAAGATGAATTGACTTTAAAAGTAGATATTTAAACTGTCAATCATTGTTGCCCAGCTGACCTATATGTTAATATACTTAACCATATATACGGTCATTAGTGCCATCAGTAAGTCTTAATTGCTATCATATTTGTAGAAGGGAACATATGTTAACAGTCCCAGCCTGACCATCAAAGTCTAAATCAAACAAAGCTAATTAGCAGTGAGAGCAGTTCACCAGGAGAAACACAATACAATTATAATTTCAAAGAAGCTAATCTGGAATGCTCAGCCTACTGTGTACTTAGTAGATTATGCCAATGTACTGCAGAATTCTGAAATTGATTGATCACATCTACCTGGGATGCAAGTGTCCTACATTTAATGCAATAAACTCATTTACATTGGCAATAAAATATTTGCTACACATCCAAAAAATGCAGAAAAAGAACAAATGAGTTGTTCCAGCTGACTATCTGCTTTTATGCCTAAGTATCCGTCCTCCTGAAGTTAAAAAAAAAATAAATCCTGACAAGCCCTGACAATCTATTCCCATTGCCCAAACATGAATTATTATTCAACAGCTCTCAAAGCAACAGGATGGCCATGTTGCATCTTTCTGTACAGCAGTGTAGTAATCCAGATCAATGATTCCAACAGATGCAACATAAATGGTGAGAGCGTACTGTACCCGCAGCAGCTTACATGAGCCACTGTCTACTCTTTCCCTCCAAGTTTTTAGGAGCAGCTCTGGGGAATCCAACTGGGGGGTCAGATGTGCTGCACTGGACTAGGTCCAGGTAGCTCTGGAATATCAGCTGAGTCCTGACTATTTAATTCTCAGGAAAAGCATGCTTTGTGTCTCAAAAGTCTAGGAAAACACTGAACTAGATATAACACAGGTTTAGACCTAAAAGATTGCATTAAAAAATTAAAAGTAAAAAAAGTAAAAAGTAAACCTAAATTAAATCTGAGGATGTGCCGCACATATGCAGTATTTAACACTGAATCTTTGCAAAACACCAGAAATGTAAGGTAGACAGTATTACTTGATTATACATTATGATTTATAAAGTAAATGCCTGCCTGTGAGGCAGAAAAAGGAAGTTAGAAATGAGGTCACTCATCACCCACAGGGAGACCAATGTTGGGCGATACATTCTGTTTCAAACCCTTCACAAGTGGAGTGAAGGAAGAATTAGGGAGCACATGACATGTGCACTCCTTAGAAATTAAAGGAGATGAAGTGAAAATCTGAAAGCCCCTTTTACACCAATTCTATCTAAAGAACAAGACAGGGTAAAGAATACAGATTTTCTCTTAAATAAATAAATCAACCCCGTTTTCAAAAGCTGTCGCTCATTAGTACACCTTCAAGAAATCACTGCCCTGTGTGGAGCCCTGGCATACAGAAGCCTCTGGCTCTCTCAAGTCTTCTCATCATTATCTTTAGCTCACTGGGAGAACATATACTTTGGGATAAGGAAACACTGTCCTACAGGAAAAGCTCTAAGGAAAATTAAGACAAAAAGCAAGAAAATGCAAAACTCTTTATGCTGTCCTTATATAAAAGTCAGATTCCTTACACAAATCGTTATGCAAGAAGTACTTTTACAGGTCCAAGACTTACCGAACTTTCTTCCCATTTTCTGTAATTTTTGTCACATTTAATAACCCATACTTCTCTTGACCCTGTAAGACAGAGTAAGACATAACAGATATAAAACAAAATCTGCTTCTATTGCCATCCTGGCACTGAATTAATCCCCCAAATAATCAATTTCTGGCAGTGAGCCATCTTTGCCCATGTTGAAGAAATTGTCTTAAGTGTATTTAAACATGCAGAAATCAGCAAAATGAAAACTCCTCTGGGAAAGTACTCATTACCATTCAGAGGGTAAAAAGCTTTCCTTCAAGGCCTAGGTTCTTTGGATAAGCCAAATTAAATCATTTGTGGTACTCGACAGTGGAAATTTTAAACGTAAAACTATAATGATTTGTGTAATAGCACATTAGTGTTTGTGTCTTTTACTGAAAAAGGACAAGGCTGACAAACAAACAGCCTAAATTCTCTGACAAAATTCTTCCAAGTTATTTTAGCGTAATTGCCTACTTTAAGTAAAACATGGTTGAAATGCATAAAAATATTAGCATATTCATCTCAAAAAACAGATGAATGAAACATTTCTTTGGTGTCCTATTTTTTCTTATCCTCAAGCAAAATATCAGAATTTTAAACTACCTAATTATGTCTTGTTGATGAAAACTGTTTATACTGCTATGCCTCTGTACAAATTTGGAGATCGGTCAGTGACTGGTGGAAAAAGAACGCCGCTGAACAAGAAGGGGATTTGCAAGTTTCAAATATTTGGAGTGAATATTTCTAGTTTCTATGCAAAAATAATAAAGGAATGTTTGAAAAAAAAATATTCTAGGATAAAAAGGAAAACCATCAATTTATACTGTTTGTGAGTCTCAAGATGAGGTAACAAATTCTATCATTTTTCTCCTGTCACACAGCCTTGTCCTACCAGTGAATGGCGCTAAAGAAATGCTAAATTACTTTTTTCATAAATTCCTTTTCAGTAGCAGCTTGGAACACTTGCTAATTTAAGACCTAAGCTATTAGTTGAACCAATCAACTAGGGAAAGGATCCAAATTAGTTTTATCATAATAAAAGAGAATGTCCTCAATTCTAGATCCAATGAAAATAGAAGATATATTCTCTTCAGCATTCTCCTCTAAATCTCAAATTTAAGTGGACCATGACTTCAGAAACAATATTGAAGAGAAATTTTTTGCTGGAATACTGTGACACCACTCTTCACAAAGACACAGATCTGTTTTTCATGAACCTTAATTTTACCTGCATGTTTCAAGCACAGCTCATAAAACACAAAGACGACATGTTTTCAAGGACAATAGCATTTACCTGGTGGTTCAGCTGTTATTTCAGTGCAATGGTAACTGCTGCTCTCACTCAATATAATATATCCATTGGGCTGGAATGCTTTCCCAAGCCAGTGATACATATATTATTTTCCAAAACTGTTATTTTCAATGGAAGAAATGAGTCACTTTCCTCCTCCATCCCCCCCAACAAATTAGCTTATTCTTTAGATCACTTTATTTGTGATCCATGCAGACCACCACTAAGAGTCCTAGGCATTGCACCCTTCTAACAAATCTCTGGCTTTAATAAGTGGAATGGCCTCTTACCATCTTTCACAGTGACTGAGCAACCCATGCCCACTTTCTCAAATAAATTATGGTTTTACTAAATTACTCATGGTGGAACCAGTGGGCATGCTCTAAAGAAGAATTCTTCAGAAAAAGTATCATAATGCCCTACTTCGCAGCAACACTAGGGGGTACTAATAGAAAAATTAATGTAATTGGGGAAAAGGAAGTGGAAAGCAAGTTAAGGATCAAAATACACAAAAATTCACCAGTTTTCTTTGTAATATTTAAATCCCCAGAGACAATTAAAGAAAATACAGATTACTTTTTCCATTAGCTAAAGCAGCAAATGAGTTCTACAAAATACAATTTTAATAATACAAGGTCTGAGCCATATTTAAAGAAATTAGAATACATGCAGCAACAACTGCTTGTGTGTAAAGCTACCAACTGTGTTTGCTTAATAAACAATGTTTATTTTATTGAGGAAAACCGTTTGAAGAGTTGTAAGACTGAATTGGCATGAATAAGCCAGAGAATGATTCCTCTGCGTGCAGAGTAAGAATGAAACAGAAGTTGTGCCCTCAATGCCCTGAGCTACCTACTAAATAGCCACAAAAATTCAACAAGGCACATATTTCAATGCTACGGTAGTACAGTTCCAAAATTTTAAAAAGGTAAAAACTTAATTTTTAATTATTTCTCACTGTTTAAAAAAGCAATGATCGCATTTCAAATATAAACTGAAGCAAAAACTCCATTTTGCATAATGGTTTAACAAGCTTAAGTTTTCCTCCCAATAGTTATTCTACTAAGTTAAAAAGACATAGTTTATTTATGCTGGGTCCTCTATGTCTTTTCAAGGAGACTGAAACAGAAGGGAAAAATAAAGATATCAAATACTACAAACTATTACTGACAGTGAGACTTTGTGGAAAAGGGGAGTTTGTTTCTGTTTTTAGCTTCCAAGTTGCTAGACCTGACTGTCAGAGGAAGTAAACCAAGTTCTACATAATTTGACATAACTTTATTCCACAGTGAGTTTTTAACTTAATCTCCTATCACCAAGCTGTATTTAAATCAAAGACATTTACACATTTTTTCTGAAAGCACAGTTGGATGCAATGCATTCTTTTTAAAACAAAGCCTTCAAATACTTTTATCCCATTGTTTTTCTCAGCAACAAGCAGGCTTACCACCCTCAGTTCTCTAATCATGAATAGCCCAATTTATACAACTACTTATTTATTTAAACACTTTGCATACTGACTGTGGCTTGATGCTTTGGTGAAGGAGAGGACTCATTTTCAGGAAAACTGGCCTTAGCAGCAGTTGATGATTCCTATAAAATTCAAATAGGAGACATAAGTTATTATCTCTCTTACAATTCTTTTAAGTTTTTAACCCTATAGATACTTCCCCTCTTTCTCTTTATACACATTTACACATTACAAAAAAAAAAAATATGTTATTTAAACATTCATGATATTCTCAGTTATATTATGAACCTGCTTACTAAACAGTATTCTTACACGATTTATAGAGGATACTCAAAGTGGCTTAATTACCACATACCATTTGAAAAAGAAAAGTTAATACATACTGTATCAACTTAAAGCAAAGCTTTCATCCTTATTATTTTTTGTATGACATTGCTATCAGATTATGAAGCGCATTTATAGTACTAACTTATTATAGGGCACCATATAATAAATACCAAGATTTTAAAGAACAGATTATGTCTCTATGTGGTTTGCAAATACAAGATTAATACAAAAAATTGTTACACATGTAGAAAAGCATATACCAGCTCTATTAATTTTTGTGAGTCATGATCATTAATTTCCTTACAATCAAGCACTGAAAATTTCTAGAGATTCAGGTTTTTGTTTTGAACTAGATGTTAACTACAGACCAAAAGAAAGTACTAAATCTCTGAAAAGTACAAGAATTGCCCATCTGGAATAAAAGAAAAAAAGGCATGTTTGTTTCCTCTGAAATAATGATTGCTTTGCACAAATACACTACTTCAAAATCTGGTAAAGAATTTCAAACAGAAGAAAAACATCACTTGTTCTCTGTTACTGTTAAAACATTTCTCCCCCTCCCTCTTTTTAATTCCCTTAATAGCTTGCCTAAATTCAGTTTGCTTTTCCAGGATTACAGAACTCTGCACACTTGTGCTTTAAAATGTACTTGTAAACCTACCTACAGAAGTGCCCCACTAGTTCTTTTAGTAGCACAAAACTAGAGAACATCAGCAATCTGAAGAACAGCCTAAATGCTCCATATTTTCAGATGGGGGGAGGATATTCAAATTAAGGAAAATCAACACTGTCCCTCCCAGGGGGAGGGGGTTTTTTTCCTCTCAGCTTATCAAATTTTTTAGCTGATTGCTATATATAGGTATGTGCCACAGCCAAGAAACAGTTAACAAGTAGATTTGATATCATCAAATTCTCGTCAGCCGTGGCAACCCATATTTTGACACATTTCAAGCACTCTTTTGACTGGCCTACTTTCAGAGAATTGAGTTGTGTTGCTTTTGCAGGAAAAACAAATGAGAACAATAAAAAGCAAGTAGCTTCCCTAGGAGTCACCTAAAAAGCTAACTTGGGGTTGACGTGCCTATCCAGCCAAGTATCAGTTGTTTTTCTTTCTACTTCATTCTGAATTAGAGATAGCTTTCATATACTAAGCAACTCTGGAACAAGAAATCCAGTATTTCTGGTCATGAACTATTAAGGTCTTGGTATCTGAACATTGGGTCTTGAAGAAAAGTAAACAGCTCTACTTATTCAATGTTTTACAAGAGCTTCTTCATTCAGTGCAGCACTACATAAAGGTTGTTCCAAAACACAAGTAAATCTTATGCCTAAAAATAAAAAGATAAGGATTCTTTTAAAAGCAAGGCCAAAACTTGAATCTATCTCCAACAGAACTGTTCATGCCTGGGAAGTGTAAAATGCAGATGAGGCCAGAAGTGTCCTCTCAGCTTTGGTTTATCAGGACTCCATCTAGGCTGTCTCATGGCAGTACAGAAGGATGCATGAGGAGGAGCAGGGAGGGACAAGGAGCAGCAGAGGGACTTTGGAATCGCTCAAGCTAAACTAATGCATACAGGTGCGAAGTCTCCAGCCAAGCACAGTCCATTGCCTCCTCAGCACCACGTATGATATATTCTAAACTGACAGCTCAAAAGCTTAAGATCAAATCCAATAAATCCTATTCTGAGGAACTAAGTCAACTCATGACAACCCACTTTCCTACACTCCGTTTCAACAAGGAAAGTCATTAAAATGTACCGGAAACAACAGGTCAAGCGAATAACATGCTGGGCAGCAGATCCATTTTCATTACAACTACTGTTTCTTTTATTCATTATAAACAGTAGAAGATACTAGTGGGAGGGCAGGGGTGCATGTGGAGAAAAAGCTTATGTATTTCTGGGCTCAAGACTGGCCTCCACTTTTGAAATAAACTGACTGATGTGTGATCTCCAAAGAGAATCACAGTGAGATACAGACACTGGTTCAGACTCTGCATTATCCAACCGAACTAGCCATCCCCTAGACCAGGTAAAGCCAGAGAAGTCTCCAGAGCTAGGAGCCTAGCCAGGTCAGGTGGCACCAGCCCTGCTAATCTTTGGTCCTTAGTTCAAAAAGCTTTGCAGAACAGTTTTGTCCATTTAAGTTTGTCTGACATCTGTGATTACACATGCCCACTTCTAGCCTTTTCTCCATACTCCTAAATCGACATTGATTTCATTTTTCTCTGCATCTTGAGAAAAAGAGAGCTTGCAACGTCGTTTCCTGGTATCTAAGTAGTCTGTGCTACGATTTTGGCATCACAAAGTATTTCTGTTTCCATGAATCTCAGGATGGACTGCTGTGAAGTTACAGAAACCAGCAAGTCACCACCCTACAACACTCGTTTCAGTTCCTCCCTGCTCAGCTCAGATCGACTGTCCTCACCCAGGGGCAGAACGTCCCAGCACAAACAGAAACGGCTGGGACAAAAATCGAGCCGGAGACAGGCAGAGGGAGAACAAGGCAGAAGCTCTGTCTCCTTGGCCTAAACAGCCCAAAACAGCCTGTGGAGAACATGCCCTAAGAATGGATGGAAAATGGCTTTTGTTGCTACAGACCCGCAGCTCTTTTCAGACTGAACACCCAGCTCGGCTCCGGACAGGATCAAAGCCAAGCGCTACAGCACTTTGAGCATTGTCCTCTGGCCTTCAATGACAGCATCACAACCCTGCCGTAACCCCGCACGGCTTCTCCTCTCTCCTTATGATGTCACAGTGGAGATCAATGGAACAGACATTAAAGGGATAAATCCACTATATAATACTACTTTAACATCTGTAAGGCATAGTTTTTACTTCAGCAAGTGCAGCTTTTCTTTCAATTCTATTAATATTTCAATTATTCATCTGCAATCCTTTAAGTGTGTTCCTACTTGGTGTTTCCTACAATTAAAATGTTCAGGCATGAAATATCACTGTATCTTGTATGAGAACCTCACCTGCATCTGTAATTCTTGAATTCAAACCCGAATTACACTCCATAGCCTAAACTGAATTGGGAGATTCCCAATTGTAAGTAAAATGGCTGTACAAGCCAAACCCTGAACTAACACGAGTTAACGTACTTTCAAGGATAACAAGAGTTACTACTCACAAAGTGACAGGAGTAAAGGTATCGAACAGCCCTTGGTTTTGCTGAATGTTATACAAAATGATACAACAGAATATAAGAACAATGAGATTTCAGAAATTCATGCGTACTCATTTCCGTTAAATTAAATACTTCGCACATCAGAAACAGTTGGTATTCCAGCATGCTCCTACCTTATCGTTGGTGTCCAACACAATTGTGCTGTGCCTCCATTTTGTTAAAACTATTGGTTCTTGTAGCCTCCTGTCCAGACTCCTGCTCTTTATTATATCTCTCTGCTGCTGTGGTGAAGCATTATACTAAAGAAGAGAAAAATCAAACTATCAGTAGAATCTAATTCATGCAAACAAAACTTTGACATACCACTCATACACCTTAACAGGGCAAACTTTCAGATTCCTGATGTCAGCCAAGGGTGTGAGGCTAGCCTTGATTTTATTTTGTATCTAGTCTTCAGAACTGTCCTCTCTGCTGTAGTCCTCTCCGAGGCAGTAACTAATACTGGCCTGTTGGGATAATACTCTCCACTGGCAGAGATGTTCAATTTCTCGTGCAACAGCTTACTGCTGGTTTTCAAACCAATCAGCACATTGAGAACCACTAAGGAATCAGAATAAACAAAAGATTTAAACATTCACTCTTCATATTGCACTGATAGTACTACATCACCCGTTCAGCTCTTGTGTAAGAAAAGGAAAACCCTATTATCCTGTAGTAAGATATTTAGATTGAGAGTTATGGTTGAATGGATATTATTCTCTTTTACCCAAATGTTTGGGATGGCTAGGAGAGGAGACATGAGGGAAGGACTTGCTTTTTCAGAATAAGCACATCAAATTACTCATAAAAGGATTTGCCAGTGTGGAATGTACATAAGCATGGAAAATAAGTATTTAGCAGGAAATAATTTTAAGAATCAGAGCTGTAATAGCCAAGGAGAGAATGGAGTTATGACCACATAGGTTTTCTAATAACTCAAGAGCATGTAAAGATGTATAGGCTGAGAAAATGTGAAGGTCATGAAAAGGACCTAGCCTTTAGTTCTATCTCAGCATTGTAGCACATTTATCATTAGTAGCATTGCCATTTTAAATCATCACCACCAACACTGAGGTAGCATTATAAAGAATTATAAAAATATTTCAAACAAAGTTTAACACTGAAAATACAAACAAGAAAAGACAACATCAATGTATGTGGGTTGTTTGGGTTTTGGTTGGTTTGGGGTTTTTTAAGTCATTAAAAATATCACTCTCTCTATTCGGCATAAGAAGACTAAAATCTGCACATTGAAACATGAGGCAGCATTTGCAGAGTCATGTAAAGGACTAGAATCCATGGGGTAAGAAGTAACAAAGGAAATTCGAGTGCCTTTGTTATTTAAAAAGCAATAATCTTTGCTAGCACACTGAATTCTACAGTTTTGTTACTGATTCCTACTGTAAGCTCAGAGTCTCAGATCTTCAACAGCAGCATAACCTATACCTACACCTACCAACGAAGCATGGCAAGGTTTAACCTAAGTAACATAAATCCTGAATTTAAGCTAAATTGCAAAATGCAATTACATCTATTGCCCAAATAAAGAACCAGGATTACTACTGCCACGGCAGACTCTATGCTTGGGCTAGCTTTGTATTTTACTATGAACAGAGTTAATGCTCCGGTAAGTCAACAGATGTTTAAAAGGTAAATAACTTTAGCATTTCATTAAATTATTTCAATATGCACAACAGTAGTAAAATACTCCCAGGTGAATAGGTCTTGCAGTACTGTGAATAGAGTTTGGTAGGTCATGTACAGAAAAAAACGTATTGGTTGTCACCACAGGAATTCAGTTCTGAGATTGCACTGACTTTCCATTGGGCTCAGCATGTTTACACCCACATAACTGCTTCTGGGCAAGGGTGAGGTTTAAGCAACTCTGTCCCCATGTTAAATCAAAAGCTGAACCACCATTCATGCTGCAAGGAATCTAATACTAGCTTACTTTCTTGTTACAGAAATACCCACTCTGCAGATGCACCTGCAACTCAAACTGTGGCAGCAAGCTCAGCAATATGCAGCAAAATTACCTGCCCGTACTACAACTGAATTCTAAACAATTTTCAGTGAAACTATGTCTAAATCACAGAAGGCTGCCACAAACAGCATTCCTGGCAGCAGTTCTAACACATTTAAGTGGGCAATTCAAACATATTTCTTGCTATGAAATAGAACCATTTATTTCAGAAATAGACTTACACTTCAGTGACACTGGTGACTATTATTTATGGAAATCCTCCATGCACTTTCCATTTGAGTAACTTGAGGAATTTAAGTTTAAACAGTCAAAGACTTATTTTAAAGTAATTTATCTTGCATTTAAGTCTATGTTCAGAGTTAAGATATGTGCAGAAGCCTAATTACAGGTGATCTGCATTTAAAAGGTGCCTTTGATACCATCACAAGCCATCAGGAGTTAACTTATCTAACAGCCAACCCCATCTTAAAGGGGAAAGGACCTGTAAAGTAATACGAAGTTCTAGTTTTGTAAAACCTATTTAACAAGAAAGCAAAGCAGCAGTTTATGGAGCTCATTAACAAAGCACTGCTAACAACTCAGGAACATCTGACCTATATGCATCTTAGCAGCTTAAATAATTTGCATTGGTGGTACAAACAGCATTAGTAAACTGACAAGTCTTTAAAGGGAACATCTGGTTTTTTTGCCCTATTTTCTCACAATAGAGGTGTCAAGCAAACTTTTTTTCCTCACGTGTTTATTTTTTGGTTTATTCATTACAAATAGTAGAACACACTACTAAGGGGAGGGGGAAAGAAAAGGCTGATGTATTTCTGGGCTCAAGACTGGCCTCCACTTTTGAAATAAACTGACTGATGTGTGATCTCCAAAGAGAATCACAGTGAGATACAGACACTGGTTCAGACTCTGCATTATCCAACCGAACTAGCCATCCCCTAGACCAGGTAAAGCCAGAGAAGTCTCCAGAGCTAGGAGATGGTCAGATAGCACCAGCCCTGCTACTCTTTGGTCTGCCCCCACCCGATCATCTTAGTTCAAAAACCCTTGTGTAACAGTTTCGGGTCAGATTCGCTTACTTATGCTCTATATGACTTCCTCCTGTAGAGCTGTTGCCTCCTCTACAGGCATTTACAATGATATTTCCCACTGTTTATCAGCAACGATAAAGCAACTAGGTTGGGCTCTCCTTCCCTCACACAAAAATCTTATTTCTACATAACTCCAAATAGGCTTTCTATGCCTAAGCCTTGGTGTAATTTTGAAGACAGAGATCAGGCAAGGGCCGTACAATGCAATAAAACTGACTGATTCAAGACTACTTATTGCCTGGTAGGACGATCTGTACTAAATCATGTGCCTTAACAGCATCTTCTTAGGGTGCTATTTTCTTAATTCTAAAGCTTTTGATAATGCAGCACACAACTCCAAATATACACAGTACTACTCCTTGAAAATCCTCTACAAACTCAATTTTGTCCCATTACATTAACCCCTTCAGCACATCAGTTTGTTCCCATTTCATCAGGAGCATCTCCTACCAGGATGGGAAGACATGAGTGAGTTGTTCCTACTCTGCCTGCATGCACCAAGTAACGCAGACTTCTTGTTTTAACAGCTATAGGCATGGAGTAAGGACACCAGTGGTGTAAATTTAGGTCACACAGGTTTCTTTTCATTGCTGAATTTGCTCAATGCCTTCACCAGCTACTTAAAAGCTTTCTTTGCCTCGGATCTAAAATTTTCTAACTCTTTCAACTGGCCGAGTGATTTATATTTAATTTGAACCTGATACGTCACACGGCTCAAGGCTCTGTCCTAGCCTAATTGTGACTGAAATAAACGTAACACCTCTGAGTTATTTGTAGCAGTTGTCCCCATTCTTATGGGGATGACACAGATCTGTCAGCTTTGAGACACAGAAAAAAGATTCTTCTTGGTTTGCTTTAAGAACATCCTCAGCCAGAGGAAAGGAACTGGGTGGGTGAAGGGAGAAGAGAGTGAGAGGCAACAGATAGTGAAAGTCAGTAAAGACCCAAAGTTAAGCATTTTACCTTCTTGCAATCAGAGATCAAAACAGCAGCATTTACAAATACTCCGATATTGTAGAACCCTTTACCACCTTGTTATCTGCAGTCATCCCAACTGACTGTTTGAAACCGAAGATTTTTTTTAAAATTTAAATGTTGTCTTAGAACAAAATCACTCTTTAATGCTACTACTGTCATTGACTTTGAATAAAGTTTTGTGGTCCTACGATGTTACAGCTTTTGCTTTTCTTGTCAACTACATCCATAACACATTTTTCTTAAACCCACAAATAATAAAAGAATAATTTTTGTCATTTTAAGGACTTTGTTCCTTTCTCTAGGCAAAGGAGATTCCTTGTTCTCTGCCACAGTACATCTGGGTGGCAGCAGCTGGAGGCATCAGCCACACTACAGGACCAGAGCCCATGTGGAACAAGGAGACCACTGGGACAAGCAGCTCTCTCAAACATACACACGGCTGACAGACACCTTTGGATAACCCACTCTGGATGTCCGCTGCTTCACTTTCTAAGCCTCAGGGTCACTAAGACTGCTGATCTTTGAAGAAGAGCTCCAAGTCAACACTGATTGCCACAGGTCCTGCTGCTTGCCCAAGCAAAAGCTGGGGACACTTTTCCTCCTTATCATCTTATTTGGGAGGAATGAGGTAGGAACCACCAAACACCAGGACAAATGAGGAAGACCAGACCAGGCCTCTTGATTTCTCAATTAAAATCTGACTGTCTTCTCATACTTCTCAGGTTTGTCATATCACTTGCACTTTTGTCCTTAAAACCCATCTAGATCCTCACATCTGCTGAGACTGTCTCAACTTTTGCCAAACAATCCCAAATTTTATGACAAGAACGTGAAGATTATTCACTATTGCTAATGACAGTTTATTGCATTGACTTACAGCAGATACGAATGCCAATGCACACAGTGTATTACCTCAAATCAAGCGTCACCACTCCAAACAAGACAAATTTACCGTAAGACAATCAGACTCTGTTTACATGTTCTCATCTTTATTTTTTTTCACCATCTGATTGCATGATATGTTCCTGGTATTACCTGCATCATGTTTTATTATAATTTTTCAGATAGCACGCTCTGTCTGACAGCATTCAGGTACCAGCAGGAAAATCATTCACCTGAGTATCACAACTGAGTCCCCTGAGCTCATACTCTATGTTTGCAGTGCACAGAGAGTGAACTAACAGACTGCTGGTCTATTAAGACTGCCAAAAATTGAAGCTCCTCTACCTCGTACTGCTTCTGTGGACACAGTGAGGGGAGCTAATGCTGCAGGAACTTCTGAGAAGAAAAAGCGTAATTGCAATATCACAGTCTGTAAATATTAACACCAGAACTATGAATTCACTCCAGAGGCTTATAGTATACGCGTTTTCTTTCAAAGTCTATTCTTGGATCAGAGAGCTCAGAGGGTAAGCATCAAGCTTTTATGTCGGAAATATCAGCCTAGAATTGCATTTTGAAAATCTGAGTGACCATTAATCTCTAATTTTATCAGGTCGTACTCTCTACCTCCCCTTTGAGCTACTTATTCAATATTTATTACATAGTTTTCCTCATTTTTTTGTGATTTTGACAGATTACCTTTTTTAAGCTTTAGAAATTAGAGTTCTCATTCCTGAGATCAATTTAACTTTAGCCTGCTCCTTAATACAGATTTGTCATTTGCTTAAATTATAAAACTCTCATTAGAAACTAGGTTTTTGGAATAGGGTGTAGCCTTTCTCAACATGATTTAGATATTCATTCCCTCCACAGGAAATAAATGTATTTTATCACACTGATCTACACAGGAATGAACTTTTATTTGGTGGCTTTGTGATTTAGGGTTTTTAATAATTGGCAAGAACTAACAACTGAATGCAGCTGAATGCATAGGAGAAAACTCAAAGTCTTTTGCAAGATGTAATACCAATTATGGTTAAAGATTATTATCCATTTTAAAGAATAATTCAGCAGGTTCTTCTCTTCCACTGCAAAAAGCTGGATCACACTCATCACGAGCCTTAATAGACTTTTCAGCAGTTGTCAAAACCACTCCATTCGAGACGTCATTTTTAGCCAGAGGCATTCAGCTATTCCTAGATGCTATTTAAATATATGCGACTGGAGGGCTTTCTATGAAGCTGTCTGAAGTAATTTGTTTTGCAACTGCCCCCCAACCCCAACATATACCCTCACAATTTTTAACACACATACAAGAATACTGGAAATGTTATTCCCAAGCACATTCACATTTATAGTTAATGCTGTAACAGTGAAGATTTTTTAATGTTATAGTATTAGCTCAACTAACATGCTATTTCCAGAAACCTCCAGACAATTTTTAGTTCTAATGAAGTTCAGATTATTAAGAACGATCTAACAAAAGGATTCTCTACTTGTACAGCACTACATGACCATGCTATTCCATCACTTTATTTCCCAACAAATTTTGGAAGGCGATATTTGAACTAAATACACTGGGAAAAAAACTGTCCAAGAGTAGAGCTTTTTTCCTAGTACCCTAATTTTCATTTAAACAAGAGCTACAATGCTGAAGTCTTTCTACAGTTTTCTCTCACTACTTGTGAGAGTTTTCAATATAGATTATTTTCTTCAAAGCAGTTCTGCAGTCTATGTCGTCTTTCCAATTCATTTGTTCCTAAGCACTTCTGGAACCAGCTTCAGTAAGATTTAAGGGACTAATCTTTCTTCAATCATGCTTTGATTACTCACAAGTGTAACATCTCTGCTCTGTGTTCTGCAGATATATAGTTATATAAACTAGCTAAAACTTTGCTGAAATATTTAATCTATTCCACAGCATTTAAAGTTAAAAGCTAAGGGTTTCAGGAAGTACATAGGATCGTGAATCCAAGAGTCAATTGCTCATTTACTTCTACTAACCTTGTATTTGCCGCCAGCCAAGATTTACTAGTTTCAAGAAAGGAATTAAAGAATACATTTTGCCCAAATGGCTCATGAGAAGTAATTTTCAAGGCAAAATTGTCATAGCAATACGCGACCATTTTCACAGAAACAAGAACCAAAGCATAACAGATGACAAACTCCGAAACAGAGGCTGTGCTTCATTCTGTAGGTGGCCATTAATACAATGGAGCTCAGATGTTTGTTTAGAACCACCAGACTACTATAGACTAACACACAAATACTAGACTCCATCCCCTTATGCTAATATGCCTCAGGTAACAGTTCTGGATTATCTTTGTGATTTATTGCAGTTGGATTAAAGCCAACTTAATTTACTATTTAGTTCAAAACCAAACCCAATCTATTTTTAGTGGAAAATTATCACAGTCAAAACCTTCTGCATTGCAGAATTCATAGAATGAAGTACCCAAGACATTATTCCCCCAAATTGACTTCAATTATACATACTGAACTAACAACTGCTTCTGGTAAAACCTGATAATCAATTGCTAAGTAGCTTTGAAAGCCAACAATTACAAAATTTATATTGTTAGGTTTATGTGTTAAATAAATTTTGTAACATACATCAGACCAACATAAGAGAATTCACAAAGCTAACTCAACTCTTTGGTGACACAGAAACAAATTCTTTCACTGACGTAAAAAAAAAAAACAGTCTAGCATATAGCTTCAATGTAAATATTCTCTCACAAATATTATGTAAGCACTACTTATCAAGGTTGCTCCTTCTAAGTGGAAGTGACTTCAGACACTATTTTTGGACTGATGAAACAATAATTGAGAAACATGCTCTTTCATATACATAAGCACACAATTCCGTGTGAAACTGTGTTTGCTTTTTTTACAGTCACCTTATGTAGGATTGAGCAAACATCCTAATAGCAGGAAAGACGTATACAACTACATCATGACAAATGTCCTGCAGCTTTTCAAAGTGAAAATGAGAATTAAGTAGTATTAGGTACATCCTCAGACTACCAAGTGTCCCGAACTCTGTCGCTTTCCTACAAACTCCTATTTTCATTACAAAATTAATAAATACTGGAACACACTTCTGGTCAAACTCTGTCATCCTCAAAAATACCACAAAACTCTGCTGAAACTTCTATATAAGCATTTTGGAGGGTACTAAAAATAGACTACAGTTTCTTGGGAACATTTTGTAGTAAAAAAATTCTTTTTTTCCTTATCACAGCAAAATCACAGATATTATTCTGCAGCCTTGCACGAAAAGCTGAGATCTTCTTTGACATCTGAATAGTTACATACATCCATTTTTCATGTGCTTGAGTATATGTTCTTCTCTTCACAAGCAGAAATTCCACAATAAATGCAAGAAATAACGGTGTGTAATATATGAAGTCCTCCTGTTGTGAGTAACTCCCACTAAAGGCCCCATAGAACACTTACTGAGGAGAAAAGCCCCACGCTGTCGAAGTTTCCTTTTTAGGTCACTCACCTTAGGTAACTCCCATTCTGATCGGGAACCATCAGCACTGTAGTAGTACGGTCTGCCTTGTTCATCTGCGTGTTTTATCCACTGTAGAAAGAAATGTGATGACAGGAAATGTAATCAGAGTGACAGTCGTAACATAGTAAATCTCCGATACTTGGGATTTAAAGTCAATTTTTAATAAAGCGCCATCCACTTCAGCAGTGCCTGGTGCACAACCTCCGTTAATTAACCAAGGTTAGTTAGCAATGAGAGCCACACAGTTTTCAGCTTCCCAAATTGTGTTCGTTAATATTTTCTCCTTCTGTAACGCCTCATAAAATAGTCCTGCAATATCACACAAGAGACTGTGATAAACCGGTATTTCTGAAGATGGCATATCTCACTCTTACCAACATTATGATGTCAGTTTAAGGAGATACAATCTTTTCATCAGATCTGGGTAAGGATTTTATCCGTAAAATTACAGAATTACAAGAAGCTCAACTGGCAACTGCTGATAATCTAAGAGATAACTGCACTTGTTGAACAACTCCATTTTTAAAACAGCAACATGAGATGCAGTTCCTAAATAAATCATGAAGATGACAATATAATTTCTGTAACCTCTATAAGCAACTCTCACAAATGAAGAAATAAAACTATGACAACTGTGACTGCTTATGCAGAAAGGAAAGAACTGTCATGAGCAAAAGTCTACAAGATCACCACACAAAAATACGCACAGAAACATTCACAGCAATGCTCTTGGGTTAAGCAGGTTTCACAAGACCACGTTCCAATAAACTGTGATAGGAAACACTGTTTTCCATCAATTTAAA
>VXBL01003673.1:223537-265140 GCA_013400195.1 Aramus guarauna
TAAAAAAAAAAAAAAAAAAAAAAAAAAAAAACCACCCAACAGTTTGCATATTTGCCAAAGCATAGGTATGTGCTCTACAGATGTTTAGCAGAAATAGATTAAGCAGGATAACATTCCAAAACTGATGTTGTCAGCAGCAATTATATAATTAGAATAGAACATAAATCTGCTGATACAGCTGCAGTTTAATTAAGAACTTTGTCTACATCTGAGTACTGAAAATCTCTACTGAAGTAAAGGATGAAATTGATACAGCAGCATTATTTTCAGTTCAAAACCATCCTAACTGAAAGGCCTATGTAGACAAGAACAGCTCTTAAAAGACAGTAAGGAAAACATTACATTGGTACAAAGTTCACTACTGAAGTGTAACCAAGAGCATGGGGGAGGGTAGGAATTAAAAAAAAAATTATACACAATATGTTTGTTTAATATAATCTGATACCCAACTGGAAATAAGAAAACATTTTCTAAATAGTAAAGAACATACATTAGGGAAAAAAAGTCAGTTCGGTTGCTAACGTTTCATGCAAAAAAAACCAAAAGATGATACTGCTTGAGAGATGCTTTTCACTTCTAGAAACAAAATCTGCACTTCTAACAGAGAATTAGTGGAAAAGATTTAGAACACATGATGAGAAGAAAGAAAAAGTACCTTTTCATTAGTATAGTCATTGGTATATAAGGTCTGACCATGTTCATCCAACTCTTCTGACCAACCCTTTGGAGGAGACCCATACTGACTATCTGACTGGCTGTAACAAGAACTGTGGTCGTTTTCTTCTGACGAAAGATGCTACAAGTAGTCAGAAACATACAAGGTAGTTTTGAGAATGAAAGTGCTTTCAAATCTGAAAGATCAAAGATTATTTGACTACAAAGAGAATAGAAATAAATTCAGGGAGTTCGCATTTTTATATCTTACATCAGAGAATGAGAGATGCATTTTTACAGTACAGAAATATTTGATAATTGCTAGGCAAGTCAAGTATTTTCAGAACAACTAGTTTATACCAATACAATTTATTTTAATTCTAGTATACCAAATTTCAGCTACTCAAATTTAAGTCTGTTTTTTTGTTGTTGTTGTTTGGGGGTTTTTTTGGCTGATCTAGATTTTATTCTCACAAATTTACATTACCGAATGATGAAGAGAGTTAGCTTTACTAATCTGCATTGCCTCAAAAAACCTGAGAGACCTGCTACCTTTGTTTTCTGGCAACATCCCAACTTTCATACCTAAATCCTTTTCTTCCCTTCCCAAACAGTATCCGGAAACACAATAATCTTAAGCACAACTTGGAACTCCAGGTGCACCTTTGTAGGTCCCAGCACTTTACAGCACTTGTACAATGCTTCCTAACATATTAGGAATTTCCACTCTCCTCCTTCCAACTCTGATGCATATGACAACGAGCAATGCAAAAGCAAGGCTTTCTTCCAGGCACACATAGTTAAGACGTAAGATTGTTTTCTGAAGCTAGAAGTGAATTATAATGTAAGGAACGAGATTGACATGTAAAATAGAAAAAAGATTTTGTACACACACACATCAAACAATTTCTGTTCCTTCATACACCTTGTTCATCTCCTTGCTAATGTATTGTTGTATTATTCAAAGCATCCAGTTTGTGCATTAATAATGACTCTCCCTGCGTTCACCTTCCACAACAATATCTCTATGCCTCAGTCTCTTGAGGAATTCAGTGCAGATTTCCTTTCACACTATCTTGGATCCTCAGCTATTAGGAGGCAAAACACTTAAGAGGGAACACATCCTGCTACTCAGAAATGACGAAAGTTAAATATTGACTAAGGGTTCAATAATACAAGGGTTTTGAAGAAAACTAAAGAGGAGAAAGGCAGAATTTCAATTTTAAACTAGAAAAAAACCTGTCTTGGAAAACTTAAATCTTACCAAAAAATATCAAGGTATCAGAAACTCACCAGTTTTAAAAAGTCAGTGGGTTTAGGGACTACATGTTTACTGACATTTCCAAATGATTACCAGTTACAAGACACAAGCTCCCTACACTGATACAAGCCAAGCTCACCAAGCGCAGCAAAACCCATGGGAAATTTCCAGGTCATTAATAAAGTAACATGAAGAAAATGTAAGTGTCCTCTACAGTCTACAGAATGCGAGCATGTAAACTATGGATTAAACAACACTACATTTCTCGCATGTGGGGTAACAGGAAATTCTGAAATGCCAATTTCTAACCACCGGGGCAAAAAAAAAAAAAAGTCTTCAGTCCCATTTTTACACTTGAAGAATTAAGACTGAGGAGTTGGTAAGACTGCTATTGGCCCCACTGGAACTACTGTTTTATAAGATAGCTATATTGTACACACATATTTAAGTTTACATTATGCTTTAATGGTTAAATATTAAGTGCACTGACGTATGTTCAAAGTGGTAGACTTTGGACATTTTTATGATTACCATAGGAATTATGACCTAATAACATCATGCATATGTATGTGCCTCTTCCAAGCAACTCCTGACACTGAGGGAACACTGTACACATGTAAAACTAAACAGAAGACTTAAAAATGAAATTTCTCTAGAAAAACCACTGTTGTTCAGTAAGAATGACTGTTAATGTGTCTATCTGTAAAGTACCCATATAATAATAGTCTTTATGCTTCAAGGCTTAACTAATCTCACTTATCTTTGCAGACCTACACTTAAACGAAATTCGTGAGTTGTTACAAAGTTTACCAAGCAAAGGCATTCCTTGCTCCTCAACTAGTAGGAACAACTGCTAAAGGTGCATCAACAGGGGCTAGAGAACACTGGCCAAACCACCTTCAGCAACTTTCAGTTTAACTTTCAACACTTTTTCAGTATTAACTGCCTATATGCTTGCTAGGTACTGCTCATGCTTTTTCCTCAGAGTCCTATCCCCAATTACACTGTACCACATTTAAAATAAAGCCATCTTAAGCAGACAGCTGCCCAACCTTATACCTTTTAAGAACTTTGCTGTGACATTAAAGGGAATTGCAGAAAAGGTCCCCCACATCATCGCTTCTACGGTCTTTCTTCGCTTTTTGCCATTTACATGGAAAATTCTAGAGGGGAGAGACCAGTTCAGCACCATGCTTTTAAGGAGAAGGGGGAAAAACAAACAAACAAAACCCAACAAAGTTACAATTTCTTTTATACCACTTCACCAGTCTAGTTTTGAAACTTCCTACTACTTCTAAAAATCAAAATAAGAAGAAAGAATACTGACTAAAGAATCTAGCACTCCTTTATGTCCCGTTTATTTTGAAACAAAAAACAGGGAAATGAAATTCCATCTTGGCCACATGTTTTAAATGCAGTTTTCAATGTAAATGAAATCCTGTTGCCTTTCTACAGCTTGCTGGTTCATTTGTTGGTCTCTACTCCACATTACGGTCTCCTAGCTAGGTATTAGAGGTTTGCCTTTCTCTAATGACATCTCATTCCTTTTACAGTCCACCTTAAATCACTTGACTACCTGACAAATTTCTCCCAGTTACTGTTGAGCACTCCTTCCTCAAATACATTTATCAGAAGTAGTGGCTCATTAATTTTATCTGTAATTCCTAAATCTTACACACTTTCCTGGAGGTCCTGTCGATAGGACTTCACTGGTTCCCCTCACTCCATCCAAGTAACTGCCATAACCTACAGCTGTTTTCTTTGTGCCTTGTCTGATACCAACTTCTTTGACAAATTAGGTACAATTTTACCCCCTTTTCATTATCCAATAAAATTCAATTTCCCAATCACAAAGTTCTAAGACCTACTATAAGCTATATTATGTTCTAATATTTTACACATATATTAGAATATATGATCATTCACAGTTCTCATTTTTACATCACTTTGCCATTTTGCTATCTAATACAATACAAGCTCCTCTGAGGACAAATGAGTAGAGATACAACCAGCTTTTAAGCTTCCTGCACATGTTCTTTTATTACTAAATCTGAAGGGAATGAGCATAACTCAGACTAATGTGTAAAAGCCAATTTAACTTCATTATAATAATTATTAGTAAAACCAGATTTAATTTAAGTCATATATGCTCTAAGTCTTCATAATCAGGCAGAATTTGGGATGTCCTGTATTTTACTCAGATCTCAACCTTTACTCTAAGTATCTTGGTTTAAGTACTCAGAGGTCATAAACAAAATGGTGAACATGAACAGTGCAGTGTGAAGTACACTCCTAAATGCCGAACAGAAAAGGGGAAGCAAAAAAAAAATAATAATTAAAAAAAAACCACAGCTTCAAAACAAAATCAACACATGACTGATGGAAAGTGAATTGCCATGACCTTGCAACATATAATACCTCCCTAGACTCAAAACCCAGTCAGAAAGGACAGAAATTACTTAAAGAAATTGTGCTACTGGAAATACAAACTTGTGTCTAGTTAAAATTAATCAAAACATGCATCATCCATTGGTCTTACAAAGACTGAAAATTTGATAGATAAAACAGTCTGAAGGCCAATCTGTGATACCTCAAGCATCACAAATAAACAGAACTGAGCTGAAATAACTTACAAAAAAATTTAAGAAAAAAAAATCAAGCTTTCTGAACATGCAACCATGTGGTAAAGTTGTGGTACAGTGGTATGAGTAAGAGTCAGAGGGATCATTTGCAGATGGGGATGGAGAAAGAATTATTGGAAGTCCTTCCATGAAAAGAAGGAAGAATGATGACAATAGAAAACCCGTTACACTTACTACAAGGAGGTTTACTACCCAAAAAACCAAATCACCTTATCCATACTAAAAACAGTCTTATCCAGCAAAAAGGACAGCCAGTAAGAAATTAATAGACCATCGACAGAGATACCAAAGTGACAGCCACAAACATTTCACCAATTTCCCTGTTGCTGCCACTAGCCTGTGTCAAGAAAATTTGGCTGTTTGAATGCTTGTGGGTGTCATGGCTGCTATGGAAAAGGGCCCTTTTTCCTTTCTCTCCTGTTTCCGGCACTAGCGTCCCAGAGGTAGACTTCTACAACAAGGCTTCCAGCAACATAAGCCTTTTGAGCAGTCCACAATTAAATTTTAAAACTAAACACTGTAATAGGCTCAGAAGGAAATCCACCTAAACTACAGGTAATTGAAAAGGGTATATAAGAGTGAAATACATAGAAGATTTCTTGATAAATGTTTGCTTTTTCTTTTAATCAGGAACCTAAGTACTATTTGAACAAAAGAGCACTATTTTGAGCATATTTAAATAGTAATATCCATCTCCCAACGATTCCTTTGCTTTATCTGAACCACTGCAGTTCAGATAACACACACCACTGCCTGGCTCTCCCTAGAGCTGCATGGAATATATCTGCACCTCAAATATTAGCCCAAATCATATTTTAACATAAATAACTTCATGGTAATCTTCAACTCTCTTAAGCAAGGTCTGCAGCAAAGCTTTGGCAAAAGATTTTGCAAAAGCAAAACATTTGCATAATGAAAAAAAATCCATTGATATATCTAAAGAATATATTTATGGGCTGAAGGTAATCTAGTCAGAAGTTCCTACAGCTAACTGCCAAAAGCTGGGTTGGATTTCCTCCCCCCCATCGGCATTTGCTACCCTTGGACCTAGACACTTGGTTAGGCAGAGCTTCTAGTATGGTAATTTTAATGTTCTCATCTTCTGCACTCTAGGATATCATTCACAGAACGAAGGATTTTCTTGAAGATGACACAATTTGATAACAAGATACTGCTCCTTTAACTTCCCTTTCTCCTAGTTTGTTCTACAGCTATCCAAGGCAGAAATCATTGACAAGTGTGTAAATTCACATCTCCTAAGGAAATAGTTAAATAAAATGCTGCAACAAGTTATCCAGCTAAACTTGCTTTTTATATTCGCTATAATTATTCCACCTCTTTATGAATTCATCAATTAAATAAAATTCAAATTTGAACAGTCACATATGCCCCTTTTCTAAAAAAATAAACATTTTAAAAGCATCATAGAATATATAGATTAATAGTATGTATAAAACTAATTATAAAAATAATATTCAATATATCTGATAGAAGCTTCAATTATGTCAGTATTTTTGATGAAGGTGGAAAGTCCTGTAGAACTGCATTAAATCTGGTTTGATTCCAGAACTCTGGAGTTCTCTATATCCATCCTAATCTCTAAATCCATTTTAATTCCTCTCTACAAAAATACTTTCCTCTCTAAGAAACACATCTCATTTAAATTTACTGCCACAGCATTAACCAAGCAGTAACACCTGAATACCTCCTGCCTTTGTTTTACTGCATATTTAATTGATAAAAATAAATATTCCCCTTGCCTTTTTCAACACATCCCCATCAATCCTGCTTCTAGAAGCACTGTCACTCCTGCTCCTTTCCCCCACTTCTCTCCCAAAAGTGTGCCATGGGAAGAGAACACACTCCACGTCAGAAGTTACAATGGTTGTCTTACTCATTTATAGCCCTATTAATTTCAAAATCTGTTTTCCTCTTCCTTTAAAAGAAAAGCTGTGATACCTGCTGAGGGACTGTAAAGCATTTTTACAACTTACTATGCCTGTACACAGTTCACATATGCATTCTTGTACACAAAAGCAATTGAAGAGCTAAACTGTTTATTACTTCATACCAAGACACATGACCAAAAAGACACTCCTTGACACCTTGAAACTCAGTGATACCAAATTCCATAGGAAAACAGCATTCATATGCATTACAATCTCATCACTTGTGATCTCAGAAGGAACTACCTCATGATCTGCATGGCTCTGGGAATCCCCTTTATTAATGCTTGCATCTCGGGCCCACCGTGGAGGTTTCCAGGTTCGTTCCTGTGATCCTCTGTTGTAGTAATAACAGCGTCCTGTTGTATCTTTATGGGTTTCCCATTCCCCATTTATTTGGACCGGAGCACTTGTAGGTAGTGGTGGAAGTGCAGACTGAGATATTTTCAGTTCTTGTAAATTAGCATAAACTGGTGAATCAGGCCTCCCTTGGCTTGGTGGAGTAGTTGGCTATTGAGAGAAGAAATGTATTGTTAAAGAGCAAATGAATTTTAGAATGCTCCCTTACAAATCATAATATATTACAGTAGTAAAACAAACCAACAAACTCCCTTTTTGTTGTTAAGCACAAAAGCACAAAGGACAGCCACAAGATGCTGGGGTGTGAAAACATTAGGTTGTTAACTATAAGGTAGATACCACAAGCTATATTTATTTAATACCGGAGCATTTCTCCAGATGACAGCTGATAATTATGTTTTACAGTGGATTTGAAATACACTGGAATCATCATCAAAATAATTATATGCTTGCCTTGTTGAAAAACTTCAGCTTTATAGTTCAAGTATGGCTGAGGAACTCTAAGTAACGCAATCTTGTTCAAGGCAAAGTGTAGCATTTCCAAGATGCCACTTGTTAGGCAAAGATGGTTCCCGAATCTTTCCCCCTCACTGCTAATACAGATCACAGAATCCTAGAATGGTTTGGGTTGGAAGGGACCTCAAAGACCATCTAGTTCCAACCCCTCTGCCAAGGGCAGGGACACCCTCCACTAGACCAGGTTGCCCCAAGCCCCATCCAACCTGGCCTTGAACACTGCCAGGGATGGGGCAACCACAGCTTCTCCGGGCAACCTGTTCCAGTACCTCACCACCCTCACAGGGAAGAATTTCTTCCTAGTATCTAATCCAAATGTACCTTCCTTCAGTTTAAAGTCACTACCCTTGTCCTCTCACTCCATGCCCTTGTAAACAGTCCCACTCCAGCTTTCCTGTAGGCCCCTTTAGGTACTGGAAGGCTGCTACAAGGTCTCCCCAGAGTCGTCTTTTCTCCAGGCTGAACAATCCCAACTCTCTCAATCTGTCCTCATAGGAGAGGTGCTCCAGCCCTTTGATCATATTTGCGGCCTCCTCTGGACTTGCTCCAACAGGTCTGTACCTGTCTTACGTTCACCATCATCAGCTCTGGGTCCCCCAACATAAAGCAGCACTTTCATTTTCTCCACAGACAGATCAGTTGGAAAGACAAGTACAACGTTGTGACAAAAACTGGGAAACACCTGCATGCCTTTCCAAACTTTATTTAAAAATATTGTAGGTAGTATCACTAAGTGTTCTGACTACTATTCTCTTCTTACAGAAATTAAGTGGATATTCTTATCCACCTAATTTTATTCATATACATGCACACAAGTGGAACAAACATCTACAAGGAAACAAAACACTAATGACTATCTCATTAATAGTTTGCTAACATGAAGGCCAGCAGAAAGCATGGTTAAAAGTCCATTGCACTCACTGAAACTATGAGTACTTCCCAAGTAAGACACTAAAGTGTTTAGGAGAGAAACAGACTCAGATGTTCAATTTGTGAAGTATAATACAAGAATATAAAACACACCATGCAGAATATAAAAGCATGTGTTTTCACGAGAGCTATGATTATGAGATTGTAAAAGCAGCCAGTTATTAAACCAAATTGAATAGTTTCCTGGTAATGCGCTGCCATCTCTGTATTTTAGGGCACATTATTAAGGCACGGTAAAGAAAGGCACTATTTAATCTATACCATCCCCTCCCCCTGGTTGGTTTTAATTCAGAAGCTGTGCTGCAGGCAAGTCCTTTTGCCTCCTCTTTTTGCATCTTTCACAGGAAAAAATAACATATTGCATTACATAAAAGATCTTTTATAATGTACTTTTAAACACTAAAATCATAAACTGCTAATCTAGGCCACATCTAATCATAAATTAGCAGGGTTTGTTCAGGCGAGACAGCATATGATACCACACAATCAGTTACAGGGTGATTGCACCATCGCTGGAACCAAATATGGGCCATAGCCACAACCAAAAGGGCAAACAGCTGGAGGGGAACTTAATGAGATTAAAACGAGCATGGACTTGTTTTGTGCGCCTTTAAAAGAGAAAGCACAGCTTGCTAGACATAGCAAGTACAGTATGTTTAAGGCAAACCACAAGGGGAAAAAATGCAGCACAGGCAAAATCAGAGCACCAAACCCAATTAGTATCCTCCTCTACCTAGTCAAAGGAGGAAAAAAAAATCTGTCACAAAACTTGATGAACAGTAAAAGACTTTTTCTACTGCCCAAGTCCTCCCCTCCTCCCTCTGCTCTGCTGGGTTTTTTTTGGGGTTTTTTTGAGGAGGGTAGAATGGCTGCCTTTGGTAGAACTGCTCTTGAGAGCACTAACAGCATGAAGAACGCTGCTATGAACAAAGCATCACCTTGCCGTCTTCAGGGATGAACCTCGATTCCCCAGGATGCCAGGAGAGTAACCCTGAGGTTTTCTCATTCAAGAGTGCAGTTTTTGTGTTCATTTCCCCAATCGGCCCGCAGAGTTGCATTCCCCACATAAACCGTCCTGCCATTAAACCACCGGGCTTGTCATTTGAAGCAACAACATACACCTGCACTGAGGAACGCGCAAACCTTCAGCTTCTTCCTCTATTCCAAGGAAGTGGCAAGAGCAGCACCATTAAGCCTGGCTGCTGCGGCGGGAGGCTGGTGGCTTGCACAACGCTCATGTCCTCCTGAAACTGCTCTTCCACACAAGACAACAAGGCAGCTTTGCTGTCTGGCCCGCCCTTGCCACTTGCTTTTTTTGTTTTAATTAAGAGAACGAAGTGCCATTATTAAAAGAACACTTCTGTGTATTAATAAAAGTGTTTTCCAAATAGAAAGCCTATGACACAGAACGCTAAGTATAGTTTTTGGAGCATTCTCTCAAGAAACACATAGGAATATGGCTCAGAGGTTTCACAATGGAGGTTTTCAACGGTGCCAGCATTATAACCACAACAACTCCAGAGGAAACTGCAGGACATGTACGTGCCAAGCCAACACTGGGAGTTCACAGCCAACGTCCTGCCACTTTAAGTTAGGCAGCATACTAGTTAAGCTTAAAACATTAACGTGATACGAAAATGTAACAAGGGGTTCTCTTCTGAATGCTTAGTACTTCCAAATTCAATATACAGATTTCTGGTTTTCAAGGGAAAGCAACAAGCAAGACAGCTAACTGTCCTACCAACCAAGGCTCCAGCTACTTTCCCTGTTGGCTGTCTCTTCTGACAGATTTTTTGGGGAGAATTGCACTAGATTTTTTTAAATGCACCGGTAAGTTACTGCTTTCAGCGAAGCATAAAAAAATGCAAAGCCACCAAACTACAATACACAGCTTAGTCATAAGTATGTCTTTGAGGGATAAAACTTTCTTATCAAGAACTATTTTAAATAACCACATAGCATACAATGCTACTTCCTCATACCTCGAGCCACGCAGCAAGGTATGTTGTTGTGTCTACAGCAGTGCTCAGTTCAACAGCACCCAACCTCATCAAGACTAATTTTCTGATGAATTTCTCATTTATTGATGAGTAAAACAGCTTTTAGAAAGCTCGAAGTTTCCCTGAAATTAACTTTTGCAGACTTTCTACGTCAGTGTTGGCAGGAAGGTCGGTGCTGTGCCCCCCACCTGGGAAGGGGTGTCCCGCAGAGGTAGGTCCCACTGGATGTCCCTGTAGAGCTCCCGGGCCCTGCACCACCTTGCCCTTTCTACTAAGGCAACTGTTTTAAGTTCAAGACTGTGTTCTGCAAAAATCTTTAGTAGTTTCAAGCCAAAAAAGCATATTCATTTAACTGTATTCTTTTCATTTACCAAACCCATTATTCATTACCAATGTATAAATCCAAATAGATAAAACATTACCTGGATCAAAATAGTTTCTGATCACTTCCGTGGCTGTTTTCCCAAAACCAGACATACACAGTAAAGGGAAACTTAAATATATGCTAAACACTAAACAGCTCTTCCAGCTAGAATTCCACTCCCTGAGCTTCATTTTTGCACTAACAAGCCCCAAATGCTCATAAGCATGGAAATAAATTTACCAAGAGACTCGGTGTCTTCTCACTATCAGAATCACAAGAACATGTCCTTCAACATGCCCATGCATGCACACACAGAATGCCTCATATTCAAAATATTTCAATATTCATTTGCTATTTGATACGGGTTTCAGACTTTTTTCATGCTGCTTTCTCCTGCTAAGAACAGTGGAGGGCTCTTGGTAGAAAAGTGATAAAGGTTAGGAAAAAAAAAATATACTTCTATGCTGCTACAATTTGAAAGAAAATTGTACAGCCCATTAAGCACTATGACAACTTTATGAACATAAGGACTTCTCCTGAGCTCAGTAACACTCGGTATTTTAATACTTTAGAATTCTTTACTTTAGAAGTTCAGTCTCACAGACTGCTTGTCTGCTAGCACAAAATCCTTGCAAACTGGTAAGGAAGAGTTTCATGCAGGCAGGACCAAGTTTCCAGGATTAACACACAACGTTCTTCACAGAGGGACTGTACACACAGGTTTTTCAGAACGTGCTTTTTATACTGACACAGTAGGAAGCAGGTATGTGCCTCTAAATAAAACAACCTGTTAATCATTCATGAGTGACTAGTCAACATTTTCAACAAGGGCCACAGATACGCTATCAAGCCTCTGAACGCTTGAACTCAGTGCAACGAAAAACAAACTTAATATACTTCACAAGCCACTTCTCATTACCAAAATCCATATCGGCTTCTCAGAGGATACCTGAAATTTTAATGTTACTTTATACAAATGGCTTTTTTCAGATGGCAGTATTTGAGTGTTCAAAATTAAAGCAAAAAAAAAAAAAAAAAGGTTCAGTGCATTCCAGAGTAAGACTGCAGCTCTGGGAAAAACAAGGACTACAGGTCTCTTCCCTATCCATCACCTAAAAAATGCTTTTGATTTACTTCTGTGGGATGAGAACATACTTTATCAAGGATGTCAGCAATTAAAAGACAGGAAACAGTTTCCTTGAAAATGGCAACTACATTTTTCCTTTTACAGCACTGAAATCCAAGACACAAACTTCTAGAACATAAAAACTGCTTAAAGAATGACTGCCATGCTAGCCTTCAAACATGACCTACCACATGCGATTCTTCCCCCCTTTACAAATAAATTGCTTTAGTTGTCGTGCCTTTGTTTGCAGCTTTTCTTACTGTTACGAACTTGAAATTAAAGGTTTCCATTTCAGTAGCAGCAGATTTCTGCTAAAAATGAGGGGAGGAAAAAAAGCAAATCTCATCTTAACACTCTTCTATGAAGTTACAAGCAACAGATTGTCCATACTTATGCAAAAGAACAGCATTATACTGAAGGAAAATGAGAGACTACGGCTCTGTGCAGCAGCAAGCTGAAGAAAGGAGAAGAGGCACATCCCACAGCATCCTGAGACAGGGAACGAAGCATCCCAGTTCCCTCAACAACCGAGCTTCTTGCCAAGGAATTGCCACTGTCCTTTTAGGAAGGCCTGAGAGTTCAATACCAGCTTTATTCAACAGGAATGATATAAAAGAAATCTCAAAAACTCTACAGTTTCATTTTCACAAAGTGACAGCTTCAACTGGAATCATTAGCTCATCTCCTCCTCCCTCTTTCTGCTCTTGGCTTAGGTTTTTACAAACATGTTCTGGACCCTACTTACTTTCTGACATATTCAGGCACAATTAAAATTTAGTGTAATATGCAAAAATCCATGATGGAGATTTTTTGACAAGTCCTCTATGACCTCAAGAGGTGAAGACAGCAGAGTAATTCAACAAGCCAAACTGAAATGAGAACCCACACAATTTTTTTTTTTATTATTTTTTCCCCCACACTAACCTTCTCCAACCTTAACTGGATAATTCACTCTGTAAGTCTAAGGAATACAAAAAGATGACAGTAAATATTATAAGCCTGTTAATAGCTGACTATAAGTTTCAGACAAGCTACAGCAGTGCAAATATTATTTAACTGCATTGAAGTTCTCGCATTCAGTTGATTTGCCATTATCAAGTGATAAGAAAAAATAAATAACATTACAAAGCAATGTAGAATTAAAATCACCCTGTACAAATCACTCAAATCTATTTTCCTAGGAAAGGCCATTCAATAGTTAAATGTTTAACATGTCCCAATTAGAAATTAAGCAATTTTAAGTTGCTAGCCAATAACTTTCCATCGGATTGAAAACAGTAAAATTAAGCATCTGATTTACTTTCACTAATTCTATCTTTGGTTGATTTGCCTTTTAATTACACTCAATTACAGGCTGAGCTATTACTTTCTTCTATTTCTGGAGATATTTACATACAATTCATTTTAATATAAATACATCTATTAATATTTTGTTTTATGAAACGAGATTATGAAACAAAGAGCCTTAGTACACAGAACATCATGTTCTGCCAGAATGTGCTTGTGTTATTTCAGCCATTTAAGTTCGCCTCTGCTTTAGGTCTCCATAACACACAAAAAATTCCCCAAAGTTGCTGAAAATATAAATCTTTATCTAGTGATACTGTAATGCCTTATCAATTAAAAAAAAATAAATAAATCTAGATGCATAGCAAAAAGCCTCCAAACTAAATACATTCCCTTTCCTCCATAGTCCAAAAGAAGTGACTTAAATTATTTTCATAGCCACCAAGACAAACGGTTCATTAAACTGTACTGCAGAAACCCAAGAGATGGCTTCTTCCGTCACACTCGCAGGCGGCTGCAGCGGGAGGGCCCTGGTACACCATGGGCTGCACAGAGGCAGAGACAACACTCCCAGATCATCCATCATCAGTGACCGGTCAAAGAAAACTGAAGGAAAAGCTTTTTTTCCTGTACACTCTACAGATTTCCCATTCACGTTTCTGTAGTGCTCACGACCATCTCAGTGAGCAAAACTATTACATGCAAACTTAGGAAGTTTACAGCAATAAAAGAAAGTATATAATTGATCGAAGGATTGCAACAGTGAGGGAAATATTTTAAAAAACGGAAATAAGATCTTACAATGGCATCCTTTGTAAAACATGCACAAAGATGACAGTGTTTACCGTACTTGTACTTTGCCACTTGCACAATCTAGCTTCTCCCTTCCATAAAAAAAGCTTTTGTCCAAAGATATAGACAGAGCTGCTTTTCCTATAGAAGAAAATTTAAATACCACATGAAACGCTTCATACACGCTTACACAGCAAGCTTACCCCAATTAGGAAAGAGTGGCCAAATTTAACAAAGTTGAAAAGTCTGCCAGGAAGTTTCCTTCACTTTTTTTTTTTTTTTTTTACCCTGACCACTTCACCATATAAACCACTGATACTTTCAACAGACATAATGTAGTGTCTGTACCTTATTTCAGAAATTTAGCCAGCATCCTGAACAACCTGGACATGCCACGCAGTAGTAATTTACACATTCGTTTTTCTTCCACCTTCATGGAAGTGATATCAAGTTGGTTGTGTAAAAAGGATGTTTCAACAATACCACTAGAAACACCAAGTTTATTCTGCATTTAGTTTAAGCTCTGGGGAAACCACATGTACATATTTGAATGCAGATTTGTGAAGAAAAAAGCTGCTGGGAATCATTAGTGATGTCTCTCGACGATTATTTCCTATAAAAACTAAGATAGTACACTAAGAAAACACCAGAAAAAGCTAACTTGCTTTTGTCCAGTGGAAAACCGTCCTGTTACATGCCAACAGCTACAGCTTTTCAGAAGGGCAGTATCACACGAGCACAAGTAGTTCTTCAGTTGTTTTAGATGTGTTACAGCAGAATAACTGATACAACAGAATAACCTCTTAAAATTTCAGGAGTACTGGAGAGCCCTCACTTAACAAGCCTTTTACTGTTTTAACTCATTTCATGTATAGCTGTACATTTCATTTGCCTCTGAGGTCAAAGTATTTTTCAAGACAGATTCTTCATGGAACACTTCTGTCGTCACCATTACCGCAGCACATCTAAAATGTTTGCTCCTATGAAATATAAGTGGGGGGTGGGGGGGAGTGTAGAATAGTGTTGTTTGAACTCATAATAGCCTAAAGATCAAGAAAAAGTCTCCATTATTTTAAGTCACTTCAAACTAAACTGAATAGCAATTTTTTCTACACTTTACATTTTCTCAAAGTACAGATCCTATAGCATGTAACTACTTTTAAGGGTCCAGTGCTTACACAAAGCAGTGTAAAGCCATCTGCACCCATGGAAAGTGCAGATGGGAAAGTAAACATCACCTCTGATAAAGATTCCCAAGTTACTCAAAAGTTACTTAAGTTGCATTACTGGGCAAACTCAAAAGCCTAAAAGATAGCTTGAGTACCACTTCATCAAACAGAATGAAGTCTAACTACTACCATGCAAGTTACCAAAAACTCATGACTCAGTAGAACAAAAACGGTAATATCTACTATTAGAAAGAAAAAGCCAGAGCCATTAAGAATATAAAAACTATACATATAAAACCTATATACGTGTATAAAAGGCTCACTCTCCAAATATTAAGGGTGTGGGTTTTTTTAAATAGAGAAAAGAACAATTTGCAAGAGAGAGTTCTAAAACACAGCAGTCATCAAATCTGTGTTCTGTCAGAAAGGGTACTGAATTCCAAAACACTTGACAAGAAAATGCAGAACTCCCACACAATTTACAGCTGTTGTCCTTTTACTCTGCTGTAAAAGCAAATTTCACTTGTGTGAAACTCTGCTTCACTAAGCGTTGCTTGTGGCAGCAAATTCTGCAAGCATTTGTTATGTTAGTATTTCTTTGTTAGGTGTTAGAATAAATTTCAAAGTATCTTCTTGAGCTTATGAACTGCAACGCTTAAAAGTTTTTAATAACATACGCAGCTGCAGAACATCATCAGTATTCAAGCAGTGCGAGCAATGCTAATGTATCAGCACACTTACTGGTATACTGGAAATATGCTATGGGAATAAATTAAGGCAGCAAACCCCAGTGAGTAACACTGCTAACTGGCCTAGGAAGGAACCATGGTATGGTATGAAATCAGACACTAGAATAATTTCTGTTGGCTTGCCTTACTAATGTATTAACAAGAATATACTCTGGCGTGCAACTGGTTGGCTTTATCCTTTCTGAACAACCCGGCAGCTGTACTTCACACCATTTAATAGACAGCTGCTACCCTCCACATCTGCTTCTCAGAGCTTCTCCTGAGTTTATTACTTGCAGCTACTATTCCCAAGGTACTGCGCAACTCACGTGCCCCAAATCTCCAGTGGCCAGTTTCCTTGATTAGAATGTGCCACTTGGGAATAAAGAGGCAATCCCTTCAGAAAACAGTCAGTGTGGCTATTTACATTAACTGCCATAAACATTATATTAAAAACCTGAGAAACAAGTTTCAATACTACCTAATTTATAAACTGAGAGCAATATCTCAAAAGTATGTTCTAGGGATCCTGTCTGGCTATACAATTTCAAAACAGATTATTTGAAGAACTACATTTTACATACTGTCATGCTAGCTCTAAGCCTTGACAAACAAAAAAATCAAATTATACACCCAAAGTCTAGAGAAATTATGACAAAACCTGTTCACCGAGTAATTTATTCATACCCTAATATAAAACAGACCTAGGTTAGGGAAATACAAATCTCAGAATGTAATTTTTCTTGAGTCTGTACATGCAAAGTCCTGATTGTTTCCATACTTCTAGTTTCAGGCAAATTTTTCAACAGCTATCCTTTTTAACTACTATGGGGGGAAAAAAAAAATCTCGTTTGCTCTTTTTCCTTTTGGAAAACCTGGCTTGTTCATCGTGGCAGAAAGGGAAGCCAAGAGAAAAGTAAGTTGCTGTTTTAAATGAGTTACCCTAACTCCCCATGCACACAAGCAAAGAATTTCCTTTGTGCAGAAAGGCAGAAGCCACACTGACACTTCTGCTTATAGCAAAAGTTCAGCAAATGCTTTCAGTTCATGTCACCAAATTCATAAAACACAAAGGATTCAGCCAACAACTTAATGTTTAGAAAACAAGGAAAAAACCCATAAATTTATTTATTTCAGAAAATAAAAGACTACTGATACAGTTTTAAGATACAGCTAAGCTGGTCTACTGGCCACCGGCTACCAAGAACTGCAACACCATCTCCCTTCCCCTCCGTCCCCGTGATGCCGATGTGAGCCTGCAGCAAGCTGATGGAAGAAACTAGACTGGCAGTAAATTAAACCCATTGAGACTTTACAAACAAAACCCCCGATATTTAGACCCTTTAGGTGTTTTCAGGTCTCTGCAAGGTCAGTCAGAGATGTCTTTGAAGTGTCTTACTGACCTAGGAGACAGGAGAGCAGGACATTCTCTGTCAGAACCCGTTGGCTCTTAAGGAGCTTTAGCTGCATTATTAAATCCCAAAGGTGGCTGGGAGAAGGAATTATCTTCAAATATTAAAATGGAATCAGTTATAGAGACAATAATAAGTAAAAAGTTGTCTATTTCTGCCAGGGACAGGGGAAAAAATAACCTGGCTAAATTAAAAAAATATTACTTACGTATGGAGAGAAGCAAAGTACAAAGAATGAAACCTTGCAACAGCCTGATCAGGAAAATAGGGAACATGCCTTGAAGGTTTAAGTGCAGGTTAGTCAACAACTTTCAATAGCACTTTTGGTATTCTTGCTTCCATCCCTACGCAGTGAGAATGAGCCACGTTAGGGTTATTTTTATTACTCTCACAAGGTTTTGTATAGCTTTACACATTTGTAACCCTCATCCTGAAAGGCAGCACATTCACATCTGAAGTTAGAAACAAACAGAGCAAGCTAGTAAAAATGTACAGTAAGAAGCTGGTTTATTGTACAAGTACGCACAACTGAGATGTTGGGTGTAAGTCCTTGGGTTTTTTTCACAAGAAAAAGCAACACAGCACCATAGCGATCACAGCATTAAAGAACATACTCAAAAGAGGCCTCATGCTATCAAAGGAAGAAAGAAGCACCCCAAGTAGCTCAGAGAATAACAAAGATTTTTAAGCTGAATAAGGACAGCCCTTCCTGTCACCTCAGAGTACAGAAGGCAGTAGTATGAATGGCAAGAGTGAAGAGAAATATAATTTTGCTCACTAGCTTAAGCCCTCCACTTGGATTGAAGAAAACCCTGTTCTCTGAAGAAAGTGGTTGTGTTAGCATTTTGAGAAAAACTATTTTAACATAAAATACAACACATGCAATACTTTATATATGTAATATAAAATATTTTCCTCACATACACCAAATCCTTCCAACCACAGGAAAACGGGTATCATACTGATGGCTGATGCACCTACGAGATAAAACTTGATGATAGTTACAATGAGCAAAGCTTATCTCAGGCAGGTGGTAAACCCAGGTAACTGCAAAATAAGCCCATCTCAGGAAGTTGGCTGTTGCACAGACTATTGTGCGAGTTGCCTGCTTACCAGTGAGGCATTCACTGATTCCGGCAATGCTGAAGGTCTTCCACCAGTCTGCATGGAGAAGCACAAAAAACCACCTATCACTCTGCATCTAATATATTACCTTACAGAATTGGAAAGAAAAGGGATACTTTTGCCTCAGTTGTCATCAAATGAGATGGAAAGTATAGTGAGGCAAAGGACTAATAGCAGTCCAGCATAACTAAAACTATATATGTCTATCAATTTTTATTTTATTTTTCTTTAAGAAAAATAGGAGCAGTACATTTTTCAGAGTGCTTATAGTCATTGCTTGCAAAATAAAAAAAGCCATATTACTAATATTAATTTTTAGTAGAAAACCTGGGTCGGGTGTGGTGGGAATATCTTAATTTAAGCAAGAGAAGATGCTATATTTTCCTCCCCTCTGCAAACCTCCAGGGCATATCAATACCTAAAATAAGTTACAACCCAGAAGAGTTATAAAACATTCAGAAACAAATCAGTAAGGAAAGGGGAAATTTCGCCTGCCCACAAAAAGAAAGCTGAGGGCAATTTTCTTCAACCTGTAGCAAAACTGACATGGATAAAGCAAGAAGTTTCCACCAGATCTAGTCATGCTTCCAATTTCAGACATTCCCACAGATCTGAGAGATGAGTTTTGGAGAATCAAGGTTCTCAGATTTCAGAGAAATAAGGACATGCCTCCACTCAATTCACTCGGTCACATCAACCCCGCAGTGGCTCCTGTCCTGTTCACTGAGGTGGTTAACCTGAAAAATCAGTAAGATGCAAAACAAACCAGACAGGAAAACACACACAATGCTAGACTTTGTGGGATTAACACACACATTTTTTCAGAGAAGGTAAGTTCGACAATGGACAAAACCCACTCCTGTATTGGAGACTATCAACAAAAGCAGGGAAATCACCCCTGTACCAAAAAGCTTTCCAGCACTGAAACAATATCCTGAAACGTGCCAGACAACTGGAAATGCTGGTGCTTCAATTACTCTTCTGTGACTATGAATTATCATTTCACAGCCCTCAGAAACAGAGCTGCTAAGTCAATTCCCAGGTACAATTTGCAAAAAAAAAAAAAACCCCCCCAAATTTTACAAGTTAGATGGCAAACCCCAGATGTTTCATGAAGAGCAGTTTTACTGAGACCTGCGGCCACTTCCACTTGGTTCGCTTTCACAGCTGCAGCACTGACAGGAAACTTCAAGTCACTTGTCCTCCCTGAGAAGTTGCAAATAAGCAAATGATGAAGCAAGTTGTATTTTGTAATACAAAACAGAGGTCTTGCAAACTAAGTGAACTGGGCTTTGGAGCTTTTGTTTGGCTTTTTAAAGCTTCTGAGTAACTACAGTGCAATCTAAACTTCAGTATTTATCTGTTCAGAAGCAGTTAGTTCTAAGTTTTGAAATTCTAATACCATTTCAATGTGGGCATTGGGATTAAAAAAAGAAATCTATGGATTGTATGTTACAGTAATAGAGAAAGAACCACAAAAATAGATACACTATAAGCTGCATGCACCAATGTTATCATATCTTAAGTAAAAGAATTGGTGAAGGGACTAAGGCAGTGCCATACAGTCTAGAAACTTTTTAAAAAAAAACAAGTGTATGCCAGAATATTCAAATAATCACAAATGGGTTCCTCAACAACAGACTAAGCCTATCCCCAGAAGCTCACCACAGCCATCCACCCTCAAAAGCCAAAACTAAATCTGAGTTTCTTCTCTCTTCCAACCATCTTCCTCAGACATAGTAGTTACAGGTTTCACACAGAAGGTTTTACTATGATGTTTTCTGGCATGCACTGGAAAAGAGGTGTCAGAAAAGGTTCTAATGGTCCCTTATGTCTTACATGACTTATTGAGCAATTCAAGTTAAAAGAAATATAAATAAATCAAACCTTAACATTCAACTAAAAAATTATGACAAAGGGAAAAAACCACACAAAACCACTGAGAGCACCTCCACTGCCAGGCTACTACGACTACTGTTGAACAGGCAGTGGTACGGATTAGTGGTCAGGCACCGTGAGAATCAAGGTTACAGGCCCACTCCATAGAAAAGCTACCTGATTTTAAATAAGAAATTAAGTTCTTCATGAATTAGCATCTCATCAAGCTTTTAGTAATCAAATTAAAATATTTATGACTCCTCAGATCTACTTAATAGGAAGCAGCTCCACTTTAGTACTTCCAGCCGTACACTGGTACGAACACTGAAAGAAAGGAAGGTTCAACAGCACGTCCTGCCAGCCAAGTTCCCCATAGCATAGCTCAGGGTATGGGTTTTTAAGCACCCATTTTAGGGGGGTATAATGAGGTAAAAACATATATAGATTGGACTGGTAATTATAGATTGGACTGATAACTAACATGGTCAACATAAATACTTCCTCTGTTTCACTGTAACTTTTTCTACAGCTTTCAGAATGAATCAGACTATGAAGTCACTACAATTATTCCTGACTCTCATATTTTTTGAGTTCTTTGATAACTCAAAAAGAAAAAAGAAAAAAAATTAGCCCGCTACCTAACATTGGACATCCTATGCTGAAATTTCTCACTTAAAGGCTTAGAACTATCTGTTCAGTGTAAAGTGCTGTTTGGTATAGAAGCCAAACACGTGTCACAGGACACACACACAAAGAAAGAACATCAAATCTTATTCCAGCTTTCTGTGCTGATTTCATTCCTTCAGACAAGTATCAACAACTAATCATAATTAAATGTTTAACAGAAATCCCCCAGCTTGTTTGCAGGTCCTTCTCAAACAGTTTTCCTAGGATGAAAGCCCTCTTACAAAGAGCTGAAACAAAGCGGTACAGCCTGCCAGAAGTAAGGGGGTGGAGGGAATCAAGTATTTTGGTATTTCCAGTCCAGGCTCCATCTCCAAAGGCCTGCCATCACAGTTAGATTGATCCCGACAGGGTCTGCTAAAGATGCACTGATCACAAAGATGGCATCTGGTCTTCCCACCTATGGTACGCAATACATTCAAACTAGGGCCTCTCTGACTATGAGCAGCTCTGCTGGATTAAGACTGTAAAAACCTCTCTCGAGGTCTGCCTCCAGGACTGAGATAAGACTCCCAGATGTAAGAGAGAAAGGAGTGAACGCAGCTCTAAGCGAACCAGACCCTGCAATAAAAATAGGAAACTGCGTTCTCCACCATGCCCCTGCCCACACGCAGAGCACCCGGGGCCAGGGTGGGAAGCAGGGAAACGGAGACCCTGCCCACCTCTCCCACGATTGTAAGACAAATTCACAAATTACTAGAAGTAGTAAAATAAACGGACGTAATTGAATCTGCTTTCTGCCAGGCAACACCATTTTTCACTGCTGACAACTAAAAATGAAAATTGTCCCAATCCCTAGATATTAGAGCGCTGCTGTGATTTATCAGTAAAATAAAGAAGTTAAATTGCCATAAAAAAGAATGAATACTGCCTCTAAAGCAAGAGGCAGAGAAGAAAAAGCCAGATTCGGGTATCTGGCACCAGCCCTCTCAAACTCACCATTGATGGTCTGAGCAATAGAGGCCACACTAACTCCCCATGCACTGCGTACCTCAGATTACAAAGCACGTCCCAAAATCCTGGGGGTGGGTAACAAAAACAAAACAAAAAACCAACAACAAATCAATTAAAAAAAAAAATCACAAAAGTTGGGTGTTGAGGGTTTTTTTTGACTGAATTAAGACTTACAGTCTTCTGACAAATATAGAACTTTGACAAAATTAAGGGAGTACATTAAAATGGAGTAATTATGCTTTTGTTGGAGTAGATGCTTTTGTTGCCAGGAACCTATTTTATATAATACATTAGAATTTAAAATTATGCCAAAAGCTTTCATGTAAGAAAGCTTTCATTAGGAAAAGACACAAATAAGTTATCAGCACTTAGTAGACAGGAACGCATTTATGGTACTCTTGTTATATATGCAGTGCGAGGGAGTTTAGAAAATGCTGTCAAACTTCATTACAAGGAATGTTATGCTACTTAAAATTACTAAAACATTCCAGGCTTCTTTGACTATCCTATGCAATAAAGCAAACCTATTAGCAGTACGTTATAGCTGAGATGGCAAGAATTTGCTAATAGTTTCATGCTGATTAAGCAACACACAGTAAGCGGTGCCCGGCCGCTGGCTACGGCAAACGCGGCCCTCCAGCACGCTGCTGAATGATAATTCCGTGCTCAGCATTCAGCGGATCAGCTGGAGCCACCAGCCTTTAGAGAACATTCCCATTGAAGCTACAAGTATAATAAAGTATTGCAGCACTATCTGCCAAGCTATCGGGGGGGGGGCGCAGGGAACAACCCAACAACTTTTAAGGACATGCATGTATTAAAAATCTCTATGCTAAAGTATATAGCAAAGCTCAGCACATAAAGCTGTTCCTGAAAGCTGACAGAAAGCAGCTGTTCGGCTGCAGAAAACACAGGTTGAATGGAAGCTGAGCTTTCTGGGAGTCTCCAAGAAAAATATATACTAGGGTAAAGGTCATGTTATTTTTCTACTAATGGTCATCAGTGAGTGATGCACCTTTAGATGTCTGTTGCATTTGTTTGATGATTTAGCTAAACCAGAATATTACAAGCAAGAGACATTTGAAGCCTTACTATTTCTGGAAAAACAGTAATTTTCCGCACATAAAGCAGACAGAATAACAAGTTTGTCGATGTATTTAAAATTACTACATACAAGTTGCCACAAGAATACTTTGCCATTGATTTCTCTGTTGATTTCTAGAGACATTCCCACTGAGCTTCTGCAAAAATGTGAATTACAGGCAAGCGCAGGCATTGTAGGAGCTCCAGGCTCCAGGTCCCACGAGGGTCTGCAAAGCAACGGTGCTGCAAGCTCATCACCAGCCAGCTGCCCAGAGAGCTTTCTGCCCAGTGCTGCCAACAAACAGAGCTTCCTCTGCCCGAGAGCTGGTCAGACTTTGCTGTTCCGCCACATCTAGTACCACAGCTATATCAAAAACGTAAAGCTTACTGGGAAACTTGAAATACCTGAATAGGCTCTAGGCTAACATTACTCCAAATGCTTTTGTCTTCACAAAAGCAGCAATCAAGCACATACGGTGACTAGCTATATCCTCTAAATAAGACTTACTGTTAGTATTAGCAGCTGTGCTTTTTAGATTGTTTGCCCGTCCTCTAATCCCCCATGTCAATGACAATCTGGCATGGCGACAGCACGGCAATCGTAACAAAACCTGCAACGAAGCCTGAAGGTCCGATGATGCTTGCAGCCATCCTTCATATCACAGAAACGCAGGACAAGAGTTACAGGAAGGTGCTAAATGCTAAACTCTAAGAATACATGTGCATACTTTACATTTTAGCATACAAAATCTTCTATATCAAGCAGAAGCTGAAGTTTTATGCCACCTTTCACCAAGGCAGTACAAAGCTTTTGGCCGTACTGGAATACCATAACAAAATGGGATGTAGTAGCAGTAAGAAGTGACAGAAACAAACAAACAAACAAACAAACCAACCAACCCACAATTCAAAAAGTTACTCTTGTCATAAAGGATGCCTTTACTGAGAGGCTAAGCATAATAAGTTAATAGGAAAAGATCCTCCAACTTGAAAAGTATTTGGAACAAGCAGCTGTTTGATACGGTTTTGATAGCTTATTTCCATAGGCTTCTTTCTCCCTATAAACCTTCCCTAAAGCATCACTGAAGCATACAGGTGATACAAAAGCCATTTTCACACACTATTCATCATTTTTCATATATGTGAACATAATTTCAACTAAGAGATATCCTTTTAAATGGTTAAATTAAAATTAGATGTTAAGCTCCCACTTACTCATTCAGCTTATTATTAATTATCTAATATTTCATTGTTTTAAAATCAAAACTCATTTTCACCTGGCATGTTTCAACCAACACTGAACAGATTAAACTTTCCTGTCTTTAAAATCCACCAGTCCCTGTACTGGATCATCCTTTACTAAATCTGCATTCAGATCCAGTATTCTCCCACATTTACTGTGTAACACTGAATATAATTAGTGAGTTCCACGACAGACAGCAAGACTTTTGTAGAAGGTGAAAGACAAGGTCACTGTACAACAACTTCGAGCAGAGACAGCAGTTTAATTTCCAAAGGAGTCTGGCATTTTAGGATACTGCATTTCTTTGACATCCTGTCTCCCAGTACCTTGGAAAGGGATACTTCACCAGCCTGCCTGAAGCAAACAAACCGTACGGCAAAAAGCAAGAGGGGACAAAAAAAGATGCATGGCATTAAAATGAATGTATTTCTTGTTTTTCCAATACTTTAGATGTGTTTTGTGCTTAAAACCTCTCTGACCAGGAAAAATACTTCTGACCTTAGCACTTACGGAAATGAAGTTCACAGCTCCACTGGAAGAGTGTTTCAATATTAAATTCCCATTACAAGCTGGCTGTTTATGTATTGTTACCTCCAGTATACATACCTACTCAGCTGTTTAGTTTCCAAATAAACCATAAAAATCCCACATATATTAGCATCCGTCATTTATATTACAGGCAGGGGGGGGATATGAAGAATTAAGACAAAATGTCACAAGTCCTAAATTCAGAGGACGCTGCCTCAACAATATACATGCTCCAGCACACAATCACAACTTTTAAGTTTTGTTAGGGCTGACTGAACTCATGTTCGAGCTCATGTATTTTAGTGACTTAAGACAAAGAACATCTACTATTACCAAAAGAAAATACGCACGATGTAACGAAGGATAAAGTAGAAGCCAATTCTCATGCCAGACAAGACATATACACACAACAGTTTAAGTCAAGCCTTCCATTTAAAATTCTGCCTTAAAAGACATAATAGGATGAACAAAGTAAGTGTTAGCAGTTGACACATTTCCATAAGAGTTATTTAAAAATCTGAGCAATGTAGGAATATTTCCTTTAGTAGCTGTTCAGGACCACACAAAAAAGCCTGTAAGTAATTATGCCATGGTGCTTCCAAGATATTTTTTAATTCTCAATTTTTAACTTAGCTAGAATAGGCTACATTCACTCTATTTTAACATCATGATCCCATTTTGCAAAAGTGTACCAAATAGTAGGATGAATATTTTTAGAAATGCATCCAGTCCAAGAAGTTACAGATTTTAATTTTTTTTTAAGATCACTTTTGAGGTTTTGGGTTTTTTGGCTTTTTTTAAATGCTAGAGGCAGGTACACAATTGTACTGTTAAAGACTACCTCAAAATCCCAGAAATACTCAGCAACAGACTACACATACTGCTTACAGCAGAACTAAGCTAAGCAATAAAATTCTCATAGGAATCTCAACCAGGTTGCATCTTTTTCCCCCTACAACAACTAAAAGAGAGATACATATTTGTCCTCTGTATTTCTGCATCTGTTTCTCTCTCTTTGCAGACAGTTTGTTGGCAACCAGTTTCAGTCAGAAAGCATGAAACTCAGCCATGCATTTCTACGCTCTCTCTTCCCCTTTATTTTCCTTACACTAGCAAGAATTTCTTTCATTTTTAAGAATAGCTATTTCTGCAATTCAGTATCAGAGTAAATAAGTATACTTTTGTCACTAAATGTTGTGTTTCAACATGAAAACAGATGTTAAATTAAGTCTGCAAATACTACTTTATTGAAGTAACGTTAGATTTTAAACCAGCTGGGTTTTTTTTAGATGACAGTTAAGATGACATAAAAAGATGTACTATTTGTGGAATTCTATTTACTTTACAACAATTCTGAGGCTGCATCGAAGCCCAGATCCAACCAGACCAAGGACAACACAGAAGCCTGGTCCTCAGCACTCAAATCACAGTTTGTAACGTAATACGTGGTGAAGCACAGTAGCATTTTCTGGATAGATGGTAAGGAGGCACTGGGAGAAGATGATGCTGGAGGGGAATAAATGTATGGAATTCCTGAGACCACCCATGGACACAGCACTTAGATACAGCCCTTTAAGCTACAGTCAAAAATTTCCCTCAGAAATCAATGGCAAAGAAAGAAATTGTCAGTGCAACATCATCTTACCCCACAATGTTCTCTTTATTTGTCTTAATACACAGCATGCCGAAGACATGCAGCAGCTAGAAAGCAGTCTGACAGCCTTAATGCTGCACAGGGGGCCATCACACTGTAAGCTTGGACTGCTGAGGGTTTAGAGATTTACAAAGCAAGAAAAGAAGAATCAAAGAGTTTAAAGCTAGATTTTAGCAAAGCACTTGGGATTTGGGTTCTTCTGGTTTTCCATAAAAAAAACAAAAGAGCACGAGCCCACACTCAAGTTTTGCTCAACTTATGGTTACAATGGCAACTTGTTAACTAGCAAAAAGCAAAAAGGGATGCAATACGGTTTTTTACACATACAGTTAACTGAGAAGTAAACAAACTTAAAGGAAAGTTTACACCTTGGTACATCACAACCCACAACCTGCTACTGGAACAAGTGCTTTCGAACTTGGGAAGAAAAGGAAGTGAGTCAGGTCTCTCCTTATGAGAAGAGCATAGAACAACAAGAAGATAAAAAAAATCTCTCGAGTTTTACTTCCTTCACCCTAAATGTCCTCTCTTTTCAGGCAGTCACATGAAAAACATAACCCTTCAGACTGGCAAAGGCAAGAGGAAGGAAAACAAGTAAAGCTGAAGGTTGAAGCTTGTTACTGCAAAGGCTGCGGTAGACAACCGATGAGGATCTGCCACGGGGACAAGGGCGAGTGGCTGAGCTCAGCAGCGGCATGAGTGATGAGCAAAGGGTCGGAAGGACAACGCTGCATCACAGCTGGGCCCCTGGCACGGCCACGCCGCCTCTTCTCCCAGAGCTCGGATCCAGCTCCCCACCTAAAGCAAGGCGGCCACAGAGCCCGGCTGGGAAAAGCACGCCTGGGAGGAAGCGATGAAGTCCTCTGGCACAGCTTGTGGGCCTGAGCGCTAAGGAGTGACACACGTTATGGTATGAAAAGTACAGGGCCTGAGGGTAGCATGGAGATGCCATTAAAAGAGCGCAGCACCTCGGGAGGGAGGATGAGGAAAGTCACAGCCAGGACAAATGGACTTATTTGGAGGAAGGAAAAAAAAAACAAAAACTAAAAACCCCCAAGATAAATACAAACAACTATATCTCATGAAGTTGTTGTGAAGGAGTTTAAAGTTGGTCATTGCACTATATGAGGTGCAAACCAAGTGCTATCAAGAAACAGAAGAGTGGGCCCTGATTTTTTAAATCTTTGTATATATAATTATATAAATAGAATATATGTATGTACATACACACAGTCCCCTGTGTCTAAAGCACAACACAGTTATGCACAACAGCCATCTCTTAGCTCTTTGACTTGGATGCAGAAAACCAGGAATTGATATGGATAGGGCCAAGCATGTTGATAGATCATCAGGAGGTGGGGGAAGCACCTTTATTAAAGTTCAACAGGAATGCAATCAAATCAAAGTCCCACAAGAACCTCACATTTAGTGTTACAACACTTTACCACCAGATAAAGCTTCTTCTAAATACTTAAAGAACAGCCAACGTTTATGTGCAAAACCGTACAAAGCATGAATCATTTCTAAACAATATCCTGGCCATCTATCAACCTGTCTAGAAAAGAAATGGTATACAACACTATTGGGTATGTTGAACCACCAGCTGAGAGTCCAGAAAGTTTGTTAATAGTATTTTTTTGTTTTAAATCAGACATAGTATTTTGTTAGACTATTTCTTTATATTAGTACATTTGTTGCAGAAGTCCCATCATATCAACACACCAAAGATACAAGCACATCCTCCATCAGATTTGCAGACTTCACACTGGACTATTTATGACTATTCAAGCTGCAATAAAGGAGTATGTATGGGCTATTGACATACTTGATCACAAGACCGCATAAGCCAGTGCCACCCCACCTCAGTGCTGTACTGGCAATAAATATTTGTAGAGCCAGGTAGTGACTAGAGCAGCAAAGTAATTCAACCAAACAATAATCCAGGAAGGCAAGAGAGAGATGGCAGCGATGTACGCTCAACACCACCCGAAAACATATGCAAAACTCTGCTGTTCAGCACCGCGTTTGAACAGAACACAGGGAAGCTACTACTTAATTTAACTGGATGATCCGAAGATCATCCAGAAGCCCCAGGCAAACAATTAAAAAGGGAACAATTAAAACTATGTTAATTAAATTCAAAACATAATACATGAGTTTAGATTTAAGACAGGAGCCAGTAAGTTCTAATCATGAATTTGATTACAAACAGAAGATGAAGCCAGATAATGTAACATCAAAACCCAACATAAGCAATAAGCTCAATTCATTCAGACAGCTCCTCAACTTTTAGATTTCATTTACAAAACTGTTTTATCAGCCCGAGAAGTAGAATTAATGGAAATATAGACTCCAACAACTATGCCAGTCTTCACAGCATCATTGTACACAAGAGTTTATAAAAGAAAAGACAGGACAAGCAGATAAAAACTGTTGAAAGGAAAAAAAGATACCAAAATTAACATTGCTTTACATCTCAACAGTCTCTCAGCCATTTCAGCATCAGTAATTACAGTACCAACTTAAAAATCAGGAGTCCTCTGTATGTGCACCCACGAGCACATAAGGTTTTTGCAAATCCTTCACGCAGGAACTATTCCATGTCTCTGCTCATTCTTTTCACCTCTTCTGTGCTATTTTCAGGACTATTTATCTCCTTTTCACGATGAGAGAGGCCAGTGACTGCACACTATTTAACATACAGAAATACCATGGAATTAAGAGTTCTGCATTTTTTGTTTTGCTCCATTTCCTACTACTGACATTCTCTATGCTTGATTGCTTCTCTGCATTAGCCTAGCACTTTCAAAAAATAATCTACTAAAAAGTTACTAGACTAAATTCAAAATTTATAAGTGTAATCTATGTAGCCCAATTACTCACCATCACAAAAGTCTTTTTAAAGTCTTCAATTCTTGCTATCCTGAAAGATTGTTTTGTCCAAAAGTATTGTCCTTTAGCATTAGAACAAACCCCACATAAGGGCAAAACCTGTTTCTCTCTATCGTTTTTAAATCAAACATACCTAGCAAGGCACGTCAGAGAAATATCAGCTGTTTGGGTACTAGATACGCATAGATTTTACTTTCCTTTTTTTTAAGCACAAACGTCTACTATTCCAGAGAGAGCTGCCTAAAAAAAAAAGCATTCTGTATTTTATTCTACCGAGTCATACGTTCCCTACCGTTTTGTCTCACTGCTGTGAAACAAACGATACTTTCTTTAGAATTCTACGAAATAACAGCACATTTATTCCATAGGCAAGCACTGCAATATTAAACAACTGCCTAGACAGTAACTCAGTAAGACGTACCAAATGCAATTGTTTATATTCAGAGTTATGTGCAAAAACAAGACACGATCAAATATTCTCAAATGGGTTTTTGTTTATTACAAGGCAATTTAAGCTTGTCCTATGTCTGGAGGTTCCTGACTTTAAAACCGACAGAAGCTCTGCCAACGGAGAACAAGCAAGTCCCCGGTATCTCCAGCTGCTTTCAGTTTAGGCAGCGGTGAGACAAAACACCCGCTCCTCTTCCTAGGGCTGCTTTTCTGTTTAAGCATTCACCCCACCGCCCGTAAAGATTCGGCTGTCACCCCTGCTGAGGGTGGTATTTTGCACTACTTCAAAAGAAAAGGCAGGTGGGACCGCAGGCACCAAAGCTCACATTGCACACTAGAAATTACACATTTCTAGATGAAAAGAAGAAAAATCAATTGCATATTATGACTGTTACTCCTTAAGCACTGCAGCTTGAGCTTCATTTGAGCTAGTAAATAGTTCTACCAGGATGAAAGGCACAGGTGTATTAAGGTAAATAAGGGTGAAAAGCCAGAAGACCGTACTGGCACTTGCAGAATTTTAACACTGCTCTAGATATTTGTTTCGATTCTGAAAGCACAACACGAAACTGTAAGTACCAGCCAGATCTGCAGCTTGCTCAGCTGAGCATTCAGAAAGCAGCATTAGAACAAGCCAACTTGTCTCCCAGGTTATGATTTTTTGACAATTGCCCCACATAGATAATACTTGTGTTGGCTTTCGGGTTGTTTGGGGGAGTTTTGTGGTGGTTCGTTTGTTTTAAAAGGTCGATCTGAGTTGCAGCAGGTGAGTTCAGAGGAACATACAGGCTGTAGGCAGTGCTAGTGGGACACAGCGGCTTCTCATTCTCGGGCACCTAAATCTAGAACTACTCATTTGGACTGAGAGGGATAGCTATCTGTTAGCTGACTTGCACATTAAAAATACTGAGACAGAGATGATCACAAACAGCACCACTGTAAAGTGCAACTATCCAGATCTGTTGTCACTGGGTGGGGAAAAAAAAGCAGCAGGAAAAGTATTCCTTAAAGGTTCTGGACAGAAAACATGCAGAGTTACTGATGGAACTTAGAAAACATTGCAAGCTGTTTACAAAGTTCTAGCAGAAGTTACTGAAATTACAAAAAAAAAAGTTGTCTTAATGTTTTACAAAATTCCTTCCATTATAAAACTTTTAGTTCCTTGTCATTGAAAGTTATTCTTCACATCTTTATAATGGGCATATTTCAGCATTCAACATCTTAGAGTAACAAATGGTGATTTTAAGGAGGTAAGAGATTGAAAAGATGGTACTTAAAACATAATGTAATATTTTGAATTATATATGCTACCATGAATCTGCAAACATGCTCAGTCTCATTAAGAAAAAAAACTCTTGTATAAAGTGTGCTTCCTTCATACCGTCAAATTATTTCTGCCTTCGGCAAATTAATGAAGTAAAAAAATAGCATGAATTTTTTTTCTTAAGTAGAAACAAATTAATTCCAGGCCCCACAAAACCAGTGATAGCCATTTATTTTAGAACTTTAACATTTGACCAACAGGGCCGTCTAACACTAATGATTTGGCACCAGTCATTCAAATAAGTGACAAAGTCAAGAATGTGAAGATCTCCAGAAGACATACTCCCACATCTTCTATGGAAACACAAAAAAATTTTCTTTTCTCAACTGAAAAAGTTACAGTAATCCCACAGAAATCGCAGTGGTAAGACAGAAAGATCTCTTTGCAAGATCTTTACTACTCAGAATTAATCAAAGCAAAACAGCCATCCTGGTGATAATCCCCTTTAGTGCTTCACAGTTTATGCAATAGTCAATTACTAAAGAGGATGAAAGACTGAACAATCTTTGCAAATAGGTCACTGTCTGTATTTATAACGATTAAAACCTGCCTGCTACTAAAAGTAACTTTTAATAAGCATAAAAAGCAACATTAAGACAGTGCATGTATTTTACTCTTAAATATATTCCATGTCTCCTAGGACAGGCAAGGAGGTGACATTAGAAACAAAGTTACTTCACACAGGTTATGCATTAGCATTGCTGAAAGCAGGTTTTAATTTCTGTCATAATGATTTTATTCCAAAGTATCACCCTCAAAGATAACACCTAACCATTCTTGACATGATGTCTGAACTTACACAACTCCTTCCCTGTCTGCACGCCTTCTCTCTCAAAACTCGGTAGTAGATTTTACCTGCAAACGCTGCCCAAAGCTGCTTTTCAAGACCACTTTTAATGTCTTCCACTTTTGCTTCAACTTTTCTTTCCTGTTTAGGCATGCCAAAGCATGTAGTATTTTTTTCTTCAGAACAATTACACAGTGCTCTAGTGCATGCTGTTGGGACCTCCTTCTTTCAAGTATTGTCCATCCTCTGCTACAGAATTCTCCTCTTTCAAAATTTTCCTTTTTCCCCCATCCCTGGCCTCTCTGAGGAGTATTTTCTGCCCTTCCTGTGGGGCCGGGACATCACACGTGACCAGTGTCCTAAAAGTTTATAGAATTTCATTGATTCTCACAGCTCCAACCACCACCACGTCAGTGATTAAGGCCAGCTATGCACTCCTGAACCATTTCATCCAACTCCAGTTCTACCTGCAGTTACCGTCTCCACCAGAGATTTAAATCTGGTTAAATTGAAGCTTGTTTCCTCTCAAGGCCTACTTCCTCTAATTACCTCCAGCCCTCCTGCAGTTCCAGTCCATAACATCTGATTCTTACAACGTCTTATGTGCCAGAGTTGCACCCAATAGTCAGAATTTCTTTGCATAAAATGTCAGGAATATTTATTACCCAGTCCTGATCTTTTTCTTAACCAGATCATTTGCTAACATCTTCATTAGAAAATTCTCCTCTCCGTCCTTCATTTCCTATAATATTTCAGCTGCTAAAAAATCCTTCCTTTATGCAGTACTTTGGAGACTCTGGATGTTCCCGTATTTCCACAGGCAGCAAGCCTACGAGCTCGAGACTGTACAGCTGCAGAACTTGCCCTTCATTACAGGAAAAGAGAAGGAGAATAATCTTCAGAGAATAATGTAACTGCCTCTTAGAAGAGCCTCATACAGTTGTACTCAGGATACTGAAAACACAGACGGTTGGGCTAGGGCTGAACACTATCACGTCACACACCGCCAAAAATTACCTGCACAAAGGTAGTATTAATAAAAGGTCATTCTATAGCTTCTCATCTTACAAATTTAAGAGAAAACTCCTGTAGCTTAGAGTTTATTATAATGCAGACCGCATAAAACTGAACTCCACAGCAGGCAGGGGAAGGAGAACCACAGTCAATCTTGTGAAGTGAAATCCTGTTTGTGCGTGAAAGTTGGGAACTTGATGTTCTCGCTACAGATTAAGAGCAATAAAAACAGCTTTCTGAGCCATTAATTTCTGCACAGCTGATTTCTACTAAACAATGCTCATTATTGAAAGAATTCGGGGAAAAAAAAAAAACGCGAGGCTGTTCCAGTGAGAAGGCTGGCACTCTGAATATCTAGACTGAGCTAACGGTGACATCAGTGCTACTACCGCTTTAATCTCTATGGCTACTAAATGTCAAACATTGTCATTGTATTTAAAGAGCTTGTGATTGCGCATGATGAGATGAAGTTACCCCACATTTTTAAAATAAGACAACTGCAAGGCACAGTGAGCATCCACATCCTTGCCACCCAAAACCGGGACAACGGCAAATTCTTCAGTAACGTCAGAAACTGCCGTGCTTTTTCCACAGCTGAAGTGCAGCATTTTTAGGATTTGTAATTTTTAAACACTGTGAAAATGCTCATTTTCAGACTTTCCATATCCCAGTGAAGTCTACAAATACGTTCATAGCTGCCTGACTTGAATCTAAACTTATAAATAGGTTGTAGCATTGAGTCAAGTATATTTGGGGGAGAAAGGTGAAAAAAGACTTAGTGTCACTGCATAAATGGTCACAAAGGCCAGTGGAAACTGAGCAGCACCATACGTTTCTTACTGTTTGACAAAAGACACCCACGTAACATTAATTTCATCTACTTCTGAGAAGATCCATCAAACCATAGTCAACACAGTACAAAGAACTGTTTTAACATCCAACATAAACTTTAGTGTGGTAAACTAAAAGTAGGATATACTTTCTAAACATTCCTTAGTATTTTCATAATTTGTTTGGCAATCAATTACTATGGCAGTAGATGGGCTACTACACATGCTTCTAAAATAAGTATCTAATAATTATTTTATCCTTCCAAGTTCAAAGTGGCTCATATCAACTACAGCAAGCTAGGACACTGCTGTAAAGAAATTGCAAGAAAACTGCTCAATGTTCACATTGCATAAGCAAGAAATTACTAAAAAAAGAAATTAAATTCAGTAATCCTATTTCATCATTATCTGAAGGGGTGTTTAAAATAAAATTGTCATAAAAGATACAAATATTAGAGGCTTTAGGTCCCATAACTAGAGAAACTCTGAATTTCAAGAATGAGGCCAAGAGTAGGATATTGAAAAACTACTGATGAGTATTGCAATAAATATATGAGCTAATACAGTTCAAAACTACATAAATCACCCAATCAATCATTAAGATCTTCCCACACTCACTCATTAACTAAGCAGCTTTGTCTTAATTGTGTCTTATTAGCAAAGTACTGATTCCCAGCTCTCCATGATAAAATTTTTATTTCTAAAGTTAGATCAACTTTTATTTGAATACCACACTTGCGTGAGTTCCTTTGGCACTCTGAATATACGCTGGCAAGTGGCATTTACCAGAACGATCAGTTTGTACCCAAGCAACAAGAGTTTCACATTACAGAGTAAGAAAGTTCAAGACTAGGGAGCTTCTAACCTTTGAATTTTAAAATAATTCAACATCTCCCTACAGAAAGATGGCAGGGCAGGGTGGGGAATTATGTATATACACACATACGTAATTTTGTATGTACACATACATCACTGGTTAAAGAACAAACTTGGATTACAATAGACTAATTAACTCGGTTACCAGTACCAGAAGTGACCTGATTATCCAAGTCAGAGTGCTAATCTTTTGTTGGGGGTGGGGGAGGCCTGTTAAAAAAGAAATTAAAAAGTGAGAGAAACCCCTTTACTAAGGAGAAAGGCCATCAATACTCAGTTTTAGCCTGAAGTGGGAGTACATCATTCCTGAGATTCTTCCATACTAATTAACGAACTCACATGTTTTGAGTTTTAATCCAGAGCAAAGTTGTGAGAAGCAAAATTGGCAAGGCTGACTCATTACAACAAGAGTCTACAAATAAAATAATCAAGCCAGAAATTAAACTCCATATAAATCTTAAGTGTACCATTTTTAAACTACTAAACCCACTAATACATCAATTTAAAGCTCTCAGGCTATCTATACACATACTTAGGAAAAGCTGACAGTAACTAGCACTATTATATTATTTCAACAAGCCAAGAAGTGAGGAGTTACTGTAGCAGGCTCCCTTCCTCTGGAAGAAAATATAACCCAAATTCAGCATCATCTCAAAACAACCCTAATAAAGAAAGAAAAAAAGCATTTCTGTAACATTCCATCACAGCATAACATAAGTGGAATTCATCAACAAAGCAAAGTATTTCTGCAAAGAATAGAGCTATACACATCAACTGTTTAGACTGTTATACCACTTCATGCTGAGATAAGACATTTTTACTTAAACAATCTGAATTTATTAGGAATAAATCTCAAAACAGCAGCAAGCAATTATGGCAATAAGGAAACAAAAATTTAAAAAAAAAAAAAACCCACACACAATCCTACAGGGACTTTTTTTTTTTTGCTTACCTGCACTTGTTCTGTGGAGCTACTGCTGAGCTCATCTCCAGACTCCGAATCTTGGTGAATTTTTTCTGAGCCTTCTCCTGCTGAATCACAAGATTGTTCATGCAAAAAGCTGGTCTTCTCTATTTCCAAGAACTCTGGACATGGGAAATGACCCATGGAGATGGTTCTATACTGATTGGAAACCTTGGGAGATTGCAACTCATTGTTAAGTTTTCCATTGTTTTGGGTAAGGTCCAGACTTAAACCAAGAGTTTGACCGGGGCTAGTGTTTGGTCCCAGATTTTGATTGGCATCTCGAACTAAGCAAGACACTTGAACTGGAGAAGATTTTCCAAAACTAGAAAGCTCTGGTGACTTATTCACATTTTCTGTTGATCTCTGTAATCCATGTGTCAACTTCAGAGCATTATTTGGCAGCATGCTTGCCTGCTTAACAGGTGGCATCAGTGCTTTTCGTGGTATTTCCTTCACATACTGTGCTGGCACATAAAAGGGTTTGGAATTTTCATCTCTTTTGACTTGCCACCAATCGTCGTTAGTCTTTTTCACTAAGATGTATTTCTCCCCTTGTTTAATCACAATTTTCTTGTCCTTGGCCTCATACTCATAGTCATACTCCACTTCAATGTACAATTGTCCTGGGAGGATCTTCCCACCTTTATCAGCCATTTCTATTTGAAAAGATTTCACCTTTGCAGGCAATAGGTAAGCAACATTCTGATTATTAACAGGAAAATAACACTTCTGAAACAGAGCTGTAAGAAAGGGAAAAAAATGTATATGTAATAAAATAATTGTTTAAGAACACTTCAGAGGAAAATAATTTCAAAAATAACCCTGCCTATTCAATTTATGTCAACCTCAGACTAAATAATTGAGGGAAAATGGAAGATTTTCAGATACTTTTCTCAGTGATAGAAAATCAGCAAAACAACTTAAGTCACCGATTTAACTCTCCTATTCACACAAGCCTCCTGCTATCAAGTGGCTCATTAAGCCTGTTGTTTCTATTACTAAATAATGTTGATTGACCATGGGGGGGCAGGGAGGCTTGATGGGGGAGACTAGTCTGAGTCAATCCATGGTAGTATTAGATAAAAGTATTCAAAGTTTCCAAGATACTTTGGTTTCAGTGGTTTAAATTCTGCATATTTACTTTGCTCCTAAGAGAGCTTTTTGTGGTATTTACATTACAGAAAACCTGATCTAACCAAAACTTTAAGGGCTAAAATGGAAAAAACAAACATCCCAACAATAATGAAACAGGACTACAAATCACAACAAAAAATGGATAACACATGAACATTTTGAAAAGTACTTTCAGCATCTTATAACGCAGACAACCACCAGCGTATCCACACCCAAGAACTGCAAGTTCTCTCTAATCGTGTAGCATCAATGCTACATCAGTTCATGAGTGGATAAGCATCAGTCTTGCCAACTTACGCTGAACACAACATAGTAAATTAACATGAAAGATAATCTTGAAAATCAAAGCATTTAAGTAAAGGGGAAGATCTACAGCATTCAAATAGAATGTAAGAGAATTCAAGTAAAACGCTGCCACATTTAATCTTATAAAGATTAACAAATAAATCTTTTTTTTTAAATGCATGTTTCATGAATGAGAAAAATTATGTATAAACTTGCAGCTCTGCAAGTTAAGACTTTGATGAGATCTGTAGTGTTTACCCTGCCACAGAGTGGAACTAATGCAATTCCACGCAGGCACACACACGCAGAGTGAACTCAGCTACCCTAAACGGGGCTACGGACAGAAACACCAGCAAAAAAGGACTTGTGGGGACAGCTGAAACAGGAACCCCTAACAGTTCTTTAATTTTTCTTTCACCATTTCTGCCATTTGCTCTGAGCTTTGGGGAAGGAAAAAAAACAAACAAACAAAACAAAACAAAAAAACCCAACCAAAACCCAACAACATTTACCATATAACTCAGTAGAAAAAGAAGCTAAAAAGCTCAACTATGATGCCAAGACAGAAATGCCCATCTTTAAACTTCCTCTCTCCCACAGTTCATCGTATTTTACTTCCAGGAAGCATTTCCTACAGGTAACTTGAAAGCTACCATTGTTTACGAGACTCCAAATGGAATCACAAGGTCAGACTTCGAACTTTACAGAGGACTTGGCTGGAGGAATGATGGTACCACATTCAACAAAGCTGACAGCAGGAACACATGGCAGTAGAAAAGAATGCTAGGATTCTCGTGTTTATTCTCTCTACCATAAAATGCTACACTGAAATTCAAAAGCATTATGGTCTATTTACAGCCTCGGTACAAAACAACTCGCTTACCTGCTGTTCTACATAAATAGGTATTTTTAAGTTCAGTTCTGCAGTTGTTTAGCAACCGTAGCACAAGGTAAGCATGCAGAAATTGCAGCCGTTCCCACTGTCTTCCTAGTTTTGGAAGCTAAGCCCTACAAATGTTATTTTTTCCTTGTAACTAACCCTGACTCCTCCCAACACTTCTTCGAAGCTGCTACCAACCCCTTTCACTGCTTCAAGGTCACAGACCAGAAAAATGCAAGTATTTACAGTCTACCTCTAAGGCCTGCTACCTTGGAAATTGAAATGTAGGACGAGAGTCCATTCACAGTTTTTCCTTCTCCCATACAGAAACCAAAAAGAGAACATAAGCCTATGGTTTCCCACAGGGCTACCAAGCATTTAAAAACTTGGATTTTTCATTTCTCTTTTGCAAATTCCCCTATAACTATTTATTGAGAATGCCTGCTTAACATTTTTTTCAAGACTGTTGGATTCAATGAATTGCATTTTATGCTTAAAAAAAAAAAATCAGAATTTTGAGAAATACAAGTTAAATAAAATACAGGGGCTACAAAAATAGCTCTATCCACTTTTGAAATCAGTTTTGCAGCCTCATTGCTTTCAAAAAAACAAAACAAAACAAAAAAAAGCACACAATTTTTTGTTCTTTCATCCAAGCTGCAAAATTATCAAGTCAATAGCAAACATTTGGTAATGTTGAACATAAGATAAAGAGAGACAGGCTGTGTTCTGTGTTTGGCCAGAATACTAAAACAGTTTTATAAACAGATCACATCATCAGAATCAAGCAAAGCTCTAATTCTCCGACTCAGAGAGGAGCAAGAGATACCTACGTTATAGGTGGGAAATCCTTCTCGGTAAGTTTAAGATCAACATTAACCCTGTACATTTGCAAACAACTACTATAGCCTTGATTTCACGGATCCAAATGCATTAACTTTTAGTTTGAATTTTTTTAATGCAGCTGTTATGCCACAGACTGCCTGTGCCCTACACACAGCCCAGGGTATAGTTAATAGTGAGTAATGGCCTCCCAAGGTCCACGTATCTGTCTCGTAGAACTTGGGTGAAAGAGCCCTGGAAGCCTCAGCCAAACCTCTACTGTAAGGGGCCTAAAATAATTCAGATGTGAATGCACAATATTGACATTTGGAGTACTGACTTCATCGTGCTATTAGTCAATAACTGAAGCGATACGGGAGGTCAGACCTTGTAACCTATTTTTTTTTCCTTTACCATTGCCTGCAATGCTGGATGGCACCCACGCTGGTAAAGGTTAAGAACCCTAATTAGACAAGCATGAAAAGTTATCTACTTCCACAGAGAACATCTGCATGCTTTAATACCTTAAATCAAGTCTCGGCACCTGATTAAAGGATTAGTAACAATGAACGGCCCCACTGACAAGGATGACATAAGAAAACTTTTTCAGGAATACAAAAAACCAGAGTCAGGCCACACTCTTCTTCTGGTGAAGAAAACCCTGATTGCTACAGGCCAATTAATTTGAGGTGGAAACATCCCCAGGTGGAAACACACTCCGCCGTCTCACGGGCACCCACGCTGTCCGAGGAGAGGCCACCCGTGGTTACATACGCGCACCCCGCCGAGATCCCTCACTCCGTACCCACGCGTGGATCCTTCCGGGCTCCGATTTCTGACTGGAACCGTTCCCACCTCTTAGTCAGCTAAGGCTGAGTAAGGCTGGCAGCCCTCGGTGTTTGCAGAGGTCAGCTCCTCCCTTTCCCGATGCCCGCGGGCGCCGTGGCGGCCCTGCCCCGGGGCCCGGCCTCTCCCCGCTCCTCCCGGGGCCCGGGCACAGCCCGCTCCTCCCGGGGCCCGGCCTCTCACCGCTCCTCCCGGGGCCCGGCCTCTCACCGCTCCTCCCGGGGCCCGGNGCCTCTCACCGCTCCTCCCGGGGCCCGGCCTCTCACCGCTCCTCCCGGGGCCCGGGCACAGCCCGCTCCTCCCGGGGCCCGGGCACAGCCCGCGGGGGAAATACACACGCACCATCAGGGGTTTTGCATGCGAACATTTGCCTCTAGCTAGACTTTACGTACGTCCCCACAAAACGAGACCTTGTCTAACGAAAGCCCAAGGTGACAGCTTCCGCCGCCCTCAGACGGGTCGGGCTGGGACAGCATTAGGTTTGCTCAGAGGTAAGCCTCTCCTGGGGCTACCTAGACCCTACAGCGCTCAGGCGTAACTGCAGAACGATGCTCGCTAAATTGATCTTGAAGCACGTGTCTTGAAAGAAACATGGTCCTAATACACATAATCGAATCGTAAGTACGATCATATAAGATATGCATATAATATGATCATGTATTAGATATGATCGCCCCTAACTTCAGCATTATCCTAGAACTCATTCACCAAAAAAAGTGCACAATAGGCATTTCATACTTTTCTTGAGATTCAGACACAGAGTGTTTTCTTCCGATCTTCTAGAACCAGGTAACTGAGACTTGAGATACAAGAAATAGCAAAAAGTCTTTTTTAGTGTATTTTCCTCTTGGAAAAAAACTTACCGTGGCTATGGAATTGCTACTTACTTTTTAATATAAACAGACAATAAGTTTACCACCCAGAATATTAACCGACTGACTGCCTTAAACTTCTTCGTGTGACCTTGTTCACGGTGTCCTACAAAGCAGCAGCAGTTGACTTGTGTAATCTCTTTCCATTTTCAGCATCAAACTTTACCCGCTACTGAAACGAACCTTTCCGCAGTGCTGATACAGAAATAAACTCAATTACTGAAGCTAAATTAGGATAAATTCCTATCAGTTCAGGCCAGCTGAGATACCCTGGCTACAACTCACTAGATTTCATGATTCTGCTTCTCCCTGGGCAGTTTCCTTGGGGCTTCAAGCTGTAGAGCAGCCACTGCTCGGAGACCAGTCCCTCGGTAACCTTCTGAGCACCCAACCCTACTCACACCTTCCTTCCAGGGACACCGCTCTTCGTCCAACACAACTAACTCCTCACCTGATCCTGCCATGCAGGCAAACAGCCCTCAACGGTGCCTGGAAAAAACACCCGTCTGCAAAGTGTGCATCTACAGCACGCAAAAGTTGTATAAAAATAGGTGCAAAGATGCAAATGCAAAGAACAGATATAGACGAAACACGGACAACGTGTAAGATTTAGGAAAACAAGCTTAATCCTTCGCTGTTTCCTCCGAGACTATTAACACGGGTTATAAATCGAGCGCTACTTCCAAGTAAACCAGCTTCCCAGAGCTCACACGTCCTTTAAAATCAAAGGCATAATAAGTAACCACTTAATAATTGCCTATGACTCAGAGTACTGAATAAGCGATGCATTTTAAACAACTGTCAGGACAACTTTTCAAGCCTCGCTGCAGCACCCCACACCTTAACGAGCTTCCAGCGCATCACCAGCCCACTTGCTCCTCGTTGCGGGCTTTTGTTAAGTTGTTGACTCCGAAGACCGCCTATAAATACCGCAGCACACCCGCACCGACTCACCCCAGCCAAACCGCCCGAAGTTACCGCGCTCAAGTTAACACAAGGGCGTCAAACCCGACACCCCCCCGCCCCGGATCGGGGGGGCCGCCCGGGAAAGGCCGCCGCTGCCCGCCGCCTCCCTTTGTTTCCCGCCGGCCGCGGCCCCAGCAGGTGAGCGGCGCTTGCACAAGGCAGGTCGGGCGGCCCTGCCCGGCCTCCGCACCGCCCCCGGCACCGCGGGCCCACCGGCAGCGCCCAGGTGCGGAGCTGCCTCCCGCCGCCGCCGCCAACTCGGCGCTCCCGGCGGCGCCTGGGGAACGAAGCTGCCGCCAACGGGGGCGCCGCGGGGCGGCAC